>OY720431.1:98087813-98292813 GCA_963082735.1 Pocota personata | reverse complement strand
CCTCAGTTCTCGTTAAATTCGAATATACCAAAACGAACTAGTTCTGCTTCTTACAGAAAATCTTCGCATTTGTCTATAAGTTCAAAGGACAACTGCGCTTTTTGTTCTAGTAGTAGCCACAAGATCTTTCATTGCACTAAGTTCCTCAACCTCCGTGAAAGAGCTCAAACTCTCTCTGAAGTGCTTCAAATCAAAGGATTTAATAGCTATTTGTCAATCGACTAATTGCAAAAAATGCGGCCAACCGCATAACTCGCTTCTCCATTTCGAAGGAAACACTCGTGCAGTTGCACCAACTGCTTCGCAATCGGTTTCTCCTTGTGTCCTCAATTCCAATAAGTTAGAACATACCGACATAATTGAATTGAACTCGCATCCTGCTGTCGTTCAACCATTGATAATGGCTCAATCAACATCCTCTTCATCTAAACCATCTTTTAACGCATTGCATAGAAAACAGGGAAATTTCCAAGTCCTTTTGGCAACTGCTATAGTGTATATCGTCGACAGCCACGGGAAGTTCATTCCAGCATTACTCGATTCATGTTCACAGCTAAGTTTTGTGTCAGAAAGATGTCCAAATAAACTTCAACTACGCCAACAATCACATAGTACCAATATTGGGTATCGGTGGGGCCGAAACTCAATCTCATGAGTAAATCCAAATCGTCATAAAATCAAGGCTAAACAACTACACTGCCGACATAGAAGCATTCATTCTACCACAAATTGGTGATCCTAAGCCGACAACCTCATTCGACCTATCGAACTGGAAATTACCAGGTTATGTTAAGATGGCAGATCCAAATTTCTTCCAGCCTTCCAGCATCGACATCTTGATAGGAGCTGAATTATTTTATGATCTTTTATTACAAGAACAAATTCATCTAAACAGGTTTCATTGCCTGCAGAATACGGTCTTAGTCTGAAGGTTTTTTGCCCACCAACACCAAGAAGATCCTGCAATATTGCCATGAAATCATCCACCTCATCTCTAGAACACTTGGTGGGTTCCTTTTGGGAAATCAAGAGGCATGATAAACCTGTTCGGAGAATAACCATCGAAGAAAACTTATGCGAGCATCATTTCTTAGATAATTTTGAACGCACTACTAGTGGACAATTTATGGTAAGATTATCATTTCGACAGAGTCCAGAAACCTTGCGTAACTCTTTAAATATGGCCACTCGTAGATTTTATAATGTTGAAAGAAAGCTCTGTGAAAGTAAAGCCATGTATGATAGATAGCAGTACCACCAAGTTGCGTGTCGTTTTCGACGGTTCTGCTTAAACTACTTCGGGCTAATCTATTAATAGTATGCTTATGGTAGGGAATAAAGTATAAACAGGTCTTTTCGCACCAATTATTCGTTTTAGAACTCATCAATTAGTCTATACTTGCGACATAAGTAAAATATTTCGGCAAATTCTACTGCACCCAGACGATCGAAAATACCAATTAATATTCTAGAGATCCGATATCGCTGCGCCACTTGAAGCATTTTAACTGAATACAGTCACATATAGCATGCCATCGTCGTCTTACCTATCTACAAGATGTCTTATTCAGCTTGGGATCGACGATTGTATGACTGGATGTGATACGTTAGATGAAGCAATGCATATTAAAGGCGAATTAATCGATTTGCTAAAAATGGGCCATTTTGAGCTGCGAAAGTTTTGCCATTTCAATGTCGTTAAAACACTGGGCCTTATATGGCAACCGAAGAATGATAGCTTCCAATTTAACACCAAAACCAAGACATCTATAGTAATTACAAAAAGAATAGTTTTATCTGAACTCTCTAGTGTCTTTATTCCTCTGGGTTTAGCCTGTCCTGTGATAGTAAGGTGGAAAATATTTCTATAAAACATATGGAAGCAAAAGGATCTAACCTGGGACTCACATTTTATCTACTCTTGAAACTAAACAATGGGAAAACTTTAGATCCCAAATTGCAGACCTCGAGTTGATACAAGTCCAGCATCATACGGTATCAAAACACAAGGCAATCATAATTGAGTTCCATGGCTTTTCCGAACCTTCCTACTCCTGACACACTTTTGTTGCAAACCGTGTTTCCACAATACAGGAAAACACACAGCTCGACCAGTGGTATCATATCGAAGTGAAATTGAATCCAGCAGATTTAGTATCACGCGGTGTAACTGCTAAGACGTTGTCAATATCGTTTTTGTGGTTTCATGGACCACCTGGTTTACACAAAAGAGACATGTCCGAGTTCCTTCAACGAAGAATTGACTTCCAAGGGGAAGTACCAGAATGGAAAAAAAATAAATTGGTTCTGCTTTCCACAATGAAAATTAATTCAATAATAGGAACTATCGATCACCATAATTCCTTTCCAAAACTAAACCGAATATTTGGATACATCTTTCGGTTTATCCACAATTCGGAAGAATTGAAGGTTTGTCTTCAGAGAGGTTTATCTTCAGAGAAGAACTTGACGGAGGATTGAAATTAATTGTCAGAAATGTTCTATTGTCTTCACTTAGTAAGGAATATTATGATCATCAGACCTTGGAGTGTCACACAAAAGTCCCATTCAATCGCTATCCCCGTTTATTGACGAAAACAATATTCTTCTCGTAGGAGAGCGTCTTCGCAATGCGAACATAATATTTGATGCTAAACACCAAATACTTTTACCAAAAAACCACATATTTACTAGATTACTAATAACAAATTTCCATGTGAATAATTTGCATGCAGCACCTCAAGCAATATTATCAATCGTGCGACAATCTTATTGGCCGCTGGATGGACTGAGAGTAGCTTGGAAGGTCGTCAATAGATATGTCTAGGTGAAGCCAGTTTCTTACCGACATGTAATGGGCAACTTGCCCCCTGGAAGAGTGTCAACCTCGCGCCCATTCAGCACTACAGGCATCAACTTCTGCGGGCCATTCAATAGCCATTATAAAATTCGTGGAAAACCTCCTACAAAGGTATACATTTGAATTTCCATCTGCTTCGCCTCCAGACCAGCACACCTCGAGCTCGTCAGCGACCTCACAACCGAAGCCTTCATCAATGCTTTGGAGCGATTTGTATCCAGACGCGAAATGTGCTCTACAATATTCTGCGATAATGCTACGAACTTCGCCGGAGCCAGGTCTGATCTTCGGAGTCTTCGAAATTTATTTAACCAGCAGCAGTACACCGATGCCATACAGAGATTATGTGAAAAGGATCACATAACTTGGCGCCCTATACCCCACGAACACCGCACTTCGGCGGACTCTAGGAGGCAGCGGCAAAATCCTTCAAGTACCATTTCTATAGAGCAGCAGGAAACCTGAAACTAACTTATGAGGAACTTCACATTATCGTCGTAAAAATAGAAGCCGTTCTGAATTCGCGTCCGATCACTCCGTTGTCCTCTGATCCAAACGATCTGAAGCCACTGACCCCTGCACATTTTCTAATAGGGGAATCCCTTACGTCCTTTTCTCGCCCTAATTTCTGTTGTGAAAACTATAATCGCCTATCTCATTTCTGACAAATTCAACAATTATATCAACATTTTTGGAAGAGGTGGTCGGTGGACTATTTGCATCAATTACAACATTGCAAGAAGTGGACCTCGTCTCTGCCTAATATCGCTGTCGATAAATTAGTATTGATACAAGAGGACAACTTACCCCCACTAAAATCGATGATCGGGAGAATAATCAAGATTTTTCCTGGTAACAATGGTATTCCACGAAAAGCCGAAGTTCGAACAAAGACCGGAGTATACAAAAGAGCAGTAACGAGATTTTGTCCACTAGCCATAGAGGAACCAGCAAGTTGTTGAAGACCCAAAAGATCTTCAAAGTGGCCAGTTTATGTATAAAAATTTATACTCGAAATGCATTTTTAATTCTATAAAATTAACTTATGTCTAGTGATTGCAAGCTACATAATCTTCCTCAGAAACCATACAATTAACTTTACCTTTGAATTATATTAAATTATTATTAACTTAAATCATTTCTATTTGTTACTCACTGCATATGCATGAGTGTATGACTTAATTGTAAATCACTGCACTCATTTATATTGTAATATGCAAGCTACGGCTCGAGTAGATAAAACAGTATTCTGTGAAATTATTTCTTTATTTTCTAGTCTATAGAACAATTCAGGTTCACACTATACTATTCTTCGCAAATTCTTTTCTTACAAGGTCTCTTTCCTCTCAAATCACTTTATCTCCTTTCAATTACTTAATTCACAAATCCAAACTAATTACTTTTTCTTGTTCACTCTCAACTTTCAATTTATCACCAAATTACAACTTCGCCCATTATCACTTTTCCAATCTCTTCGCCACGGTTCTAAACCAACTGTGTCTTTTTTTGATCGCCATCTGTCCTTATATAGCAGAAGTTTCTGATAGCCAGAAACTTCTAGCAAATTCTTCGACCACTGGAACAAGAGAAATAATTCTTGCAGTTATAATTCCCTTTTTTTCCTGATATTATTCGTCTCTTTCGTTGACATGTGGAGACTTCGTCCCAGACACGAACCTCGAATGAAAGGACAGTTAGAACCAAAATTCTGCCAGAATGGAAAGTCACTTCAGAATTTGCTGCATAGACATAGGAGCGTAGTTATTATTATGCTACACTGCCCCCCTCTTAGACGTGTTCGTCCCGAACAAGTGCATCCTCATTTCGGCCATTGTATCGACTCAGTCGGTCCACATGAACCACTTTCATTTTGGCCCTCGGTCCTCGCTGGATGCGGTAGACAACATCGTTGATGAGGGTTACTATTCTGTAAGGACCTTCCCAGTTCCGCTGTAATTTAGGTGATTTCCCCTTTTGGCGATGGGGATTATACAGCCACACCAGATCTCCTTCCTGGAATCCTGACGTTGTTGCCTTGGCATCATACCTGGTCTTCATGCGGTCGCTCGTCATCTTAATCTGGCTTCTGGTCCTTTGGTGTATGTCCCTAAGCCTTTCCCTAAGGTCCGCCACGTACTCTTCTTCATTTCTGGGCTCATTGGTAGGAGATTAAGATTTCGAACGGCGTATGTCGAGTAGTGCTATGCACGGCACTTCGATAGGCCATCAAAAACAAGGGAATCTGCCGGTCCCAATCCCGTTGGTAGTCACCTACGACCTTCGAGAGATGTTCGTCCAAGGTCCTATTGAAACGCTCCACCATACCGTCCGACTGTGGATGAAGCGGGGTTGTCCTTGTCTTTTTGATTCCGAGTAGTTGACACATCTCTTGGAAGATTCTTGACTCGAAGTTCCGCCCTTGGTCAGAATGCAACTCCAAGGGCACACCGAATCTGCTAACCCAATTGTAGACGATCTGCTCCGCCACGGTTCTGGCTTCCTGGTTAGGGATCGGAAACGCTTCCGGCCACTTACTGAAGTAGTCCATCACTACGAGTATATACCGATTACCATTGTCGGTTTCCGGAAAGGGCCCTGCGATGTCAATGGCGATTCGTTCGAAAGGTGCTCCCACGTTGTATTGGTGCATCTTACCTCGAGTTTTGATTCTCGGACCCTTGCTAGCTGCACACACGTCGCATTTTCTGCACCAGATTTCGATATCTTCCTTCGCTTTTAACCAATAAAAACGTTCTCGTACCTTTTCTAGCGTCTTATTCACTCCCAAGTGGCCTCCGGTTGCCCCGCCATGCATTTCCTGTAACACCTCCTTGACCCTCGTCCGCGGTACGACAAGCTGCATTACAAACGACTTTCCGTCGGAGGATTCCCATTTTCTTCTCAGAACACCTTCTTGGACATGGAGGGAGTCCCACTGCGCAAAATATGCCTTTAAGGTCGGGCTTCTGTGAGAGATGTCCTGATGATCCGGTTTCTCCATGTTCTCCTTCCAGGCCAGAATCGGCTCGATATCCGGGTCTTCCTTCTGAGCGTTCCGGATCTCATCTACGCTCCAGCCGGCGATAGGTTCGGCTCTCATTCTTTGGATGGAAACCAGCTCCTGTTCTTCCTGACGCGCACAATGTTTACAATCCGTTCTGCATGGTCTCCGGGACAGTGCATCCGCATTAGAGTGGAGTTTTCCTTTACGATGCTGTATTTCGTAGTCGTAGATTTGCAGCCTTTCGATCCATCTTGCGACCTGACCTTCAGGACTCTTGAACTGTAATAGCCATTTTAAGGCTGCATGGTCTGTGCGAAGAACGAACTTCCTCCCGTAGAGGTATTTGTGAAAATGCTTCGTAGCCAAGATCAAAGCTAGAAGTTCCCGCCTTGTCACGCAGTAGTTCCTTTCTGGCTTAGAGAGCACCTTGCTGAAGTACGCAACCACCTTCTCTTGGCCGTCATGCACCTGGGAGAGTACGGCTCCTACCCCGACATTACTAGCATCTGCATCCACAACGAACGTTTCCCCGGGAGTGGGGTAAGCCAGTATCGGGGCATCGCATAGCCGTTGTTTAAGTGCCTTGAAGCTCTTCTCGCACTCAATTGACCATTTGAATTGTTTTCCCTTTTCCGTCAACTGGTGCAGGTTCTTTGCGATCCCGGCAAAATCCTTCACGAACCGTCTGCAGTAGGTGGCTAGGCCCAGGAAGCTCCTTAGTTGGTGTTTGTCTTTGGGGACTGGCCAGTTTTTCACCGCTTCGACCTTCTCCGGATCGGTTCTCACTCCTTTCGCTGAAATTATGTGTCCCAGGTACTTGACTTCCGCTCTAAACAGGGCGCACTTCTTGGGGTTGAGCTTCAGGTGGGCACTTCGAAGCCTTTGAAACACATCCCTTAGATTGTCTCGGTGTTGCGCAAACGTTTTTCCTACGACGATGACATCATCCAAGTATACCAAACAGGTTTTCCATGTTAACCCTTGCAGGACACATTCCATCAATCGCTCGAAAGTCGCCGGAGAATTGCACAGCCCGAATGGCATTACCGTGAATTGCCATAGCCCATTTCCTGCGGTGAAGGCAGTTTTCTCCCGGTCTTCTGGATGGATCTGTACCTGCCAGTAGCCACTCTTCAAGTCGAGAGTGGAAAACCATCGGGCTCCTGATAGTGTGTCTAGCGTGTCGTCAATCCGTGGCAGAGGGTAGCTGTCTTTCTTGGTGACGTAATTGAGCTGCCGATAGTCCACGCAGAACCGCGTGCTGCCATCTTTCTTCTTAACCAGTACAACCGGTGATGCCCACGGACTTTTGGAACTTTCAATCACACCTTCTTTCTCCATTGCCGACACCATCTCTGCAACTTCTGTCTGCTTTGCCAATGGAAGGCGCCTAGCAGGCTGACGAATTGGTCTAGTATCACCAGTGTCTATTCGATGTTGTACCAGGTGTGTTCGGCCGTATTCTCCGTCCTGTGAGGCGAATACATCAGCGTACTCATTGATAAGATTCTCTGCCATAGTTCGCTGCTCCTGATTCAGCTCACTGGACTGGAGAATCGTCTCTCTCGTTTCCGCTGTCCAAGGTGATGGGAGAGGTTTTGGAGCATCACGTTCAGATATTGTTGCGACGGCGGTAATCGGCGTGCATTTTCCAGTTACATCCCCTCGCCTTAGTTTTACAGTGTGTGGTCTTGCGTTCAAAACCCTCACTGGAACCATGGTGTTCTTTGGTTCGACTAACGTCTTTCCCACGATGTAGTCTTGAGAATTCTTCTCTGGGTCTGGTTCTACTATGTAGAATCGGTGGCTCCCAAGATCACCTTCCAGCTTTGTCCAAATGATTGTCTCTGAAGACGGCGGCAACACTTCGTCTTTGCTGATGACTGTCCTGAGAGTTACGGCATTCTCATTTCCGTACACCATCGGAATCTCCACATTTCGATACCTCAGTACTTGCATCCCGATGTCCAAGATTACTTCATTTGCTTTCATGAAGTCTACTCCGGTGATGCACTCGTCGCATACATCTGCCACCAGAAACGCATGGGAGAACGTCAGTCCTGCCAGAGTAATCGTAAGACGAACTTCTCCAAATACCTTCGCCATTTCCCCTGTTGCAGTCTTCAGGCAGTAGCTGTTGGTGTTGTGCAGCCAGGAGCTTTTGACGATATCTCTTCTTACAATGGAGGCAGTGGCACCTGTGTCGATGGTGGCTACGCACTTCTTCTCGTTGATTAGTGCCTCCACTGTCAGGCTCTTGTTACCCCGTTTGGTTTGCGAAACTTGAATGGTGGTCCTGGGGGCCTCGATTCCAGTAACCAACTTCTGATCCGCGAAGTTGGTCCTTACGCATTTCCCGACTGCTGGTTTTGGGAAGTCTGACTGACAGGATGGATGTTATCACCGCCAGATGCTTCCTCTCTGCTTCTCCTACTTCCGCAATGTGGACAATTTCCTCGTCTAGGTGCACTTCTGCACTGCCGTTGTAGGTGTCCGGTTTGGTTGCAATTCCAGCAACGGATTTGACTTCCGCGAGCTCTGTCTTCATCCATGACGGCTGTTCTCTGGCATGAGCATTACACGACGGACATTTCCCTGACACGGTGTATTCCCTGGTATGCTTGGTCCGCAGCCTTCATTGACAAAGCGAATGCCAATGCCTCGGGGAGTGTTCGCTTTTCAGCCATCCTTACAGCCATTTGCAGTTGTCTGTCCTCTATGGCCTGAATAAAAGCTTCCACCGCCATTTCGTTGATAAGCTCCTCACCGGCTTTAGGGTATGAAAGATGGGCTAGTCGCTCTATATCCGCCTGCAACTGTTGGAGCGTTTCCCCCCTTTTCTGGACTCGACTACGCAGCTGAACCCTGTACACCTGCTGCATGTGTTCATCCCCAAACCGCATCTCGATAGCCTGAACCAGAGAGTCGTAGTTCTGCTGTTTATCTTCCGGGATGGTCTGCAAGAGCTCCGCAGCTGGACCCCTCAGTGCAAGTGTGAGTGCAATGGACTTCTCTTCATCGTCCCAGCTATTGGTCATTGCGGCCGCTTCGAATTGCCTTTTATAAATTGGCCATGATGTTTGACCATCGAAGATAGGAGGCTGCATCTCCTTTCTTCTCAGACCGTCAGTGGAATATTCCCGTGCTTTCTGTCTCTTCACGTTGCTGAGCTCCTTAGCAAGATTTTCGACTTGCTTTCCTACTATCTCGAATTTCGTATCCACTTTTTCAAACTGAGTCTCTATCTTCCCGAACTGAGTTTCATGTTTCTCAAAATTTTCATCGAATCTAGTTTCGACTTTTTCGAGTTGCGTCTCGACCTTCTCGATTTTCTCTTCGATCACTTCGAATTTGGATTCCAAGTTCTTGTTTTGCTCATCAAGTTTACTTTCCAGAGCATCTAGAGAATTCTTTTGTTCGTCCATTGCTTTCTTTTGTTCATCCATTGCCTTCTTTTGTTCATCCAACTTAAGTTCTAGAGAATTCTTTTGTTCGTCCAGCTTAAGTTCTAGAGAATTCCTTTGGTCGCCCATTGCTTTCTTTTGTTCGTCCATCGCTTTCTTTTGTTCGTCCAGCTTAAGTTCTAGAGAATTCCTTTGATCTTCTATTGCTTTCTTTTGTTCGTCCATGACTAACTTAAGTTGCAGGAGCAGACTTGTTATACCCGGGTCGGCTGCTGTACTTACTGCTTCCTCTTCCACGTCAAACTCTACGTCGTGCGGATTTTCACCTTCCTGCGTTACTGCTTCTTCCAGACGAATCAGTAGGGCATCTTTTCCCCCAGTTGTGTCGAGGTTCCGCTTACTGAGTTCTGCCTTTAGTTGAGTTATAGTTAGTTTTCCCAATTTGCGACCCATTTTGCGCAACTAATTAACTCAACACAGAAATCGTTTTTTTTTTTTTTTTTTTGCTTGTGCAATTTCACACCACGGAAATAGTTATTCACAGAATAAGTTTTATCCCGCTTCTGACACCAATGTAGTATGCGGGCTACGGCTCGAGTAGATAAAACAATTATTCTGAGAAATTATTTCTTTATTTTCTACTCTATAGAACAATTCAAGTTCACACTATACTATTCTTCGCCTTATTCTTTTCTTACAAGGTCTCTTTCCTCTCAAATCACTTTATCTCCTTTCAATTTCTTAATTCACAAATCCAAACTAATTACTTTTTCTTGTTCACTCTCAACTTTCAATTTATCACCAAATTACAACTTCGCCCATTATCACTTTTCCAATCTCTTCGCCACGGTTCTGAACCAACTGTGTTTTTTTTTTGATCGCCATCTGTCCTTATATAGCAGAAGTTTCTGATAGCCAGAAGCTTCTAGCAAATTCTTCGACCACTGGAACAAGAGAAATAATTATTGCAGTTATAATTCCCTTTTATCCCTGATATTATTCGTCTCTTTCGTTGACATGAGCTGTGGAGACTTCGTCCCAGACACGAACCTCGAATGAAAGGACAGTTTGAACCAAAATTCTGCCAAAATGGAAAGTCACTGCGGAATTTGCTGCATAGACATAGGCGCGTAGTTATTATTATGCTACAATATTAATAATTACTTTATTTTATAGTTCTTATTTGAAAGCGACGATGATAGCGAAGAATCTGGCTCATCGGGTTTTTTATTTTTCAACACTGAAAGCACGGATTCCTCAATCGCTTCTGATAATGTTCCTGCAAATCACCAAAGAATCTGAGATTTTATGGATGTAATTAATAGTTACAGCGATTTGGACTTCAAAAAACATTTTAGACTTCATCGGTCAACTGCACAGATTTTAATAGGTATATAGAGCTTCATTGTTTGTACATACTCTCAAGTATATATTTTGCAATTACTCATAGATCGCTACAAGCTATCAGCGCGGTTCCGAATCTCACCAAAAAGAGGACTTGCGAAAACATCCCCTGAGAAGGAAATATATGCATTTCTGTAAACACAAATATTTTTGGAGAAGTTTCCAATTTATTTGGTGTATGGACTTATTTTCATCCATCTCTATTCCAATTACACAGCTGAATTTCTTTTTGACATTTACGGCAGAGTTGCCATGCAAGCGATGAATTTGGGGTTTTGGAATTTGAAAACCCGTTTCCGAAGATTGTTGCACTTTACCGAGCAGACAAATATAAATTTTGCGGTAAATTTGATTGCCTGTGCATATATGCTGTACAACAACAACGATGAATTAGAGGAAGAGGATGACCCTGAAATTGTTCCAGTCTTCGAAGTTAGCAAAAAACAGCGAATACCAACAGGCGACGTAGTTTATTGGACGATTTAATAAATAGAAACATAATAAACATATGAAATCAAATTAACATTTTTATTATTGTAGCATAATAATAACTACGCCCCCTAAAAATATGACGCAACAAATTCCGAAGTGACTTTTCATTCTGGCAGAATTTTGGTTCGAACTGTCCTTTCATTCGAGGTTCGTGTCTGGGAAGTCTCCACAGCTCATGTCAACGAAAGAGACGAATAATATCAGGGATAAAAGGGAATTATAACTGCAAGAATTATTTCTCTTGTTCCAGTGGTCGAAGAATTTGCTAGAAGTTTCTGGCTATCAGAAACTTCTGCTATATAAGGACAGATGGCGATTGAGAAAGGAACAGTAGTTTTTAAACTGTGGCGAGGAGATTAGAAAAGTGTGCAGTGGGCGAAGTTGTAATTCTGTGATAAATTGAAAGTTGAGATTTAAGAAGAAGAAGTAATTAGTTTGGATTTGTGAATTAAGTAATTGAAAGGAGATAAAGTGATTTGAGAGGACAGAGACCTTGTAAGAAAAGAATTGCGAAGAATAGTATAGTGTGAGTCTGAATTGTTCTATAGATTAGAAAATAAAGAAATAATTTCACAGAATATTGTTTTATCTACTCCAGCCGTAGCTCGCATATTACAATACTTTCATTTCGATCATTACGGTTCCTTGTTTTCTTGCTTGTTTCGCAAAAGAGAAATGGTTCGATCATGTCGATGTTAATAAAGCTTAAAATTACTTAAGTTATTGAGTTTTATTCTTTATCAGACTATTGCAACTTGAACAGGATGCAAACTTCATTCCCACGGCTGACTCTCTTAAATTGTGCAGCATTAAAATGTTATCCAGTTAAGCTGAATTTTGTTCAGTCCATTGAAGGCAAATATTGAATGCCCGAATTGCGGCTTCTGCTTTAAATTTTGGTCGTAAGTGTTCCTCAACTGCATTTTAGCCATCACTTTCGATGTCTTCGGCTTCCGAATTGATGCAAGTCGGTTCCAGATCGATTTCTTTTTCGGTAGTCCAATTATTTATCTTCTCGGAACAGTCAGTGGAGGATAGCTCTTCAAGCAAATCATTAATTGATGATAATATCTCGCGGTCGTTAAGGATTTGGTCCCTACTACACTCAAAGGGAGCTCATCGTCTTCGTCCTAATTACTGCTTGGAGTCATCAAAGGGTTCCAGCACTTCCGTATTGCCGTATACTGCACCCTGTCTCATTTATTAGCCAGGAGACATATGGCACGCCTTAAATTAAATGCTTTAATTCTCCAAATCAGACTCCTCGCTACCCACCAAATATGCCAATAGACTTTTTTTGATCACAAGTTGATCACATTTTGATCCATTGGCTAGAGAATAGTGGTGCAGTTTGCCAGTAAGCACATGGTGACTATCGTTCTATCATCACTTTTTATCTCGCCGTCCTTCGTGCGCCACTCTGCGTTGTCCAACAGCAACAGAGCCTTCTTCGGATGATTTTTTGATCCAAGAGATTGTCTTACCTAAACCAAGAAAAAAGAAACAAAAAAGAGAAACAAATTGTGAAATTCTATCAAATCATTTTCATTAAACATACCTCTGGTACAAATGTTGAGTGAAACCAATCTTCAAAAAATGCGAAGTTCATCCATGCATTTTTCTTGCCCTTTTAAATGGCAGGTTTTGTTTTCGAAATTTTTAAACGCTCTGGGATTTACAGCTTTTCGACGAATGACGAATAATTTTACTTTGTACATACCAGATGCATTAGTGCAAACAAGAAACGTTACTCTCTCTTTGCATACCTTCTGATCTGGAGCGCTTGTTTCTTTGAAGTTCGCAAGCGTTTTATGTCCCATAAGTTTAAAAAATATGCCGGACTCGTCCGTATTATATCATAGATTTGATCTAGTCATAAACCGAGCTCTTTGATTTTATTTTAGAACTCTATCACAAATAGCTCAAAAAGTTTCCTCTTATTTGACAGCTTTTCGCCGCAAATTCATACGGAATACCACTCCGTTTTTTAAAATTTGAAAACCATCCCTTACTGGCATTGAAAGATTAAGGCTTTTCTTTGATTGTATTGTCCAGTTTACTTGCCTGTGCTTTTAGGACTTGAAAATTAAAAAATTGAAAATTTTTACGGTTCCTTAGAAACCATTCATAGAACACTTTTTCTATACGATCCAGATTCAGCATTCGAAACGAATTTTCTTAGCGCACCTTCTTTCTTCTTGATTCTTCTTCTGCAAAATTTCACTTTTTTGCTTTATATAAAGCTTATTAAATTTTTACACAATAGCCCTAGCTAACAAACAACAATGCAACCCAAACACTACCGGCCACAGAGAAAATGTTAACTAAATGCGCTTGCAACACAAAATTCACGTATCATAAAAAAACATGTGTATACTAGTTCCGAAAAATAGCTGCGAAATAACTGCCAGACATAGGAAAAGTAAACAAGAAGGAAGAGGTACAAATATCGAACCAAATAAGAATTCATGATACAAAAGTTGCGTTTATCAAGTCACATTTTTTAAAAGTTGTAAAGTTGCAATTACTGAGTCAACAATGGTAAGATTTTAGGCGGTGCTTTTATCAAGGAGTTGCGCGTATCGAGGGTCGCTTTTATTGAGGTCACAATGTATTTACATACATACATCGAAATTAGCTCCCACTGCATAATTTGGTCGGAATTCCCCAATTTTATAAAGCAGGAAGTTTTTTATAGGAATTTATTTTATTTCAATAAAGAAACAGTCAACAAGTTATGTTGAAAGAAAATTGTATGTAAGACTTACTAAATTCCTATATTTCCAGGGCAAAGTTAATTTTTCCTTAGGTGGTCGGGGATCGGTACATTTACGTTATATTTTCTAGTTTAAGAGCTTGTGGCAGACTGAGAGACGGTGGTGCAAGCGTAAGCAATGTGGTCTGTGGTCTATTTACGAAATACTGAAAAGCATAATTTCTGATGACACTGAAACAATATTGACAATCCCCAATTAAACATTTTTCGACAAATTGCTCGTTAGGAAAAATACTTATTAGGGAAACAAGTTTTAACGAACTGTCATTTGGGAGACTACCATTACGGAAATATGTTCGTTCCATTCCGTTGGAGTATTTCCCTTACATAATATCCCTAATACCAATTTCCCGAAAACCAATTTGTCGAATTGATGAACAAGTGCCAATAGCACTAAAAATGTCGAAGTTTAAAATGCTTTTTAAGTAACACTGACATTTTTGGTCGGATTTATTTGGTCATTTTATATGGATTTATTTTATTTCAATAAAGAAACAGTCAATTAGTCGTGTTGAAAAAAATGATATGTAAGGCTTATTAACTTCCTATCCTTCCAGGGCATAGTTAATTTTCCTTATGTGGTCGGAGATCGGTACATTTACGTTAGCTTTTATAGTTTAAGAGCTTGTGGCAGACCGAGAGACAGTGGTACAAGCGTAAGCAATGCAGGTCTGTGGTCTATTTACCAAACACTGAAAAGCATAATTTCTTATGACACAGAAACCATAGCCGTGTTTTGTTTTCCACATGATCTGATCTGGATCAGATCATGATAATAAAACAACACAGATCATCGCGATTTTTTTGTTTTGAAGTGTGGTAGCCCTTCTTTTGTCTGACACATATTTCTGTCAAAATATGACATTAAAAAAAAAAATCTGAAATGGAAGCAGCTGCAATTGAGGTAAATACAATTTTTTGTTTTCTTTTTGTTGAATTATAGTATATATTAATAATTACTTTATTTTATAGTTCTTATTTGAAAGCGACGATGATAGCGAAGAATCTGGCTCATCGGGTTTTTTATTTTTCAACACTGAAAGCACGGATTCCTCAATCGCTTCTGATAATGTTCCTGCAAATCACCAAAGAATCTGAGATTTTATGGATGTAATTAATAGTTACAGCGATTTGGACTTCAAAAAACATTTTAGACTTCATCGGTCAACTGCACAGATTTTAATAGGTATATAGAGCTTCATTGTTTGTACATACTCTCAAGTATATATTTTGCAATTACTCATAGATCGCTACAAGCTATCAGCGCGGTTCCGAATCTCACCAAAAAGAGGACTTGCGAAAACATCCCCTGAGAAGGAAATATATGCATTTCTGTAAACACAAATATTTTTGGAGAAGTTTCCAATTTATTTGGTGTATGGACTTATTTTCATCCATCTCTATTCCAATTACACAGCTGAATTTCTTTTTGACATTTACGGCAGAGTTGCCATGCAAGCGTTGAATTTGGGGTTTTGGAATTTGAAAACCCGTTTCCGAAGATTGTTGCACTTTACCGAGCAGACAAATATAAATTTTGCGGTAAATTTGATTGCCTGTGCATATATGCTGTACAACAACAACGATGAATTAGAGGAAGAGGATGACCCTGAAATTGTTCCAGTCTTCGAAGTTAGCAAAAAACAGCGAATACCAACAGGCGACGTAGTTTATTGGACGATTTAATAAATAGAAACATAATAAACATATGAAATCAAATTAACATTTTTATTATTGTAGCATAATAATAACTACGCCCCCTAAAAATATGACGCAACAAATTCCGAAGTGACTTTTCATTCTGGCAGAATTTTGGTTCGAACTGTCCTTTCATTCGAGGTTCGTGTCTGGGAAGTCTCCACAGCTCATGTCAACGAAAGAGACGAATAATATCAGGGATAAAAGGGAATTATAACTGCAAGAATTATTTCTCTTGTTCCAGTGGTCGAAGAATTTGCTAGAAGTTTCTGGCTATCAGAAACTTCTGCTATATAAGGACAGATGGCGATTGAGAAAGGAACAGTAGTTTTTAAACTGTGGCGAGGAGATTAGAAAAGTGTGCAGTGGGCGAAGTTGTAATTCTGTGATAAATTGAAAGTTGAGATTTAAGAAGAAGAAGTAATTAGTTTGGATTTGTGAATTAAGTAATTGAAAGGAGATAAAGTGATTTGAGAGGACAGAGACCTTGTAAGAAAAGAATTGCGAAGAATAGTATAGTGTGAGTCTGAATTGTTCTATAGATTAGAAAATAAAGAAATAATTTCACAGAATATTGTTTTATCTACTCCAGCCGTAGCTCGCATATTACAATACTTTCATTTCGATCATTACGGTTCCTTGTTTTCTTGCTTGTTTCGCAAAAGAGAAATGGTTCGATCATGTCGATGTTAATAAAGCTTAAAATTACTTAAGTTATTGAGTTTTATTCTTTATCAGACTATTGCAACTTGAACAGGATGCAAACTTCATTCCCACGGCTGACTCTCTTAAATTGTGCAGCATTAAAATGTTATCCAGTTAAGCTGAATTTTGTTCAGTCCATTGAAGGCAAATATTGAATGCCCGAATTGCGGCTTCTGCTTTAAATTTTGGTCGTAAGTGTTCCTCAACTGCATTTTAGCCATCACTTTCGATGTCTTCGGCTTCCGAATTGATGCAAGTCGGTTCCAGATCGATTTCTTTTTCGGTAGTCCAATTATTTATCTTCTCGGAACAGTCAGTGGAGGATAGCTCTTCAAGCAAATCATTAATTGATGATAATATCTCGCGGTCGTTAAGGATTTGGTCCCTACTACACTCAAAGGGAGCTCATCGTCTTCGTCCTAATTACTGCTTGGAGTCATCAAAGGGTTCCAGCACTTCCGTATTGCCGTATACTGCACCCTGTCTCATTTATTAGCCAGGAGACATATGGCACGCCTTAAATTAAATGCTTTAATTCTCCAAATCAGACTCCTCGCTACCCACCAAATATGCCAATAGACTTTTTTTGATCACAAGTTGATCACATTTTGATCCATTGGCTAGAGAATAGTGGTGCAGTTTGCCAGTAAGCACATGGTGACTATCGTTCTATCATCACTTTTTATCTCGCCGTCCTTCGTGCGCCACTCTGCGTTGTCCAACAGCAACAGAGCCTTCTTCGGATGATTTTTTGATCCAAGAGATTGTCTTACCTAAACCAAGAAAAAAGAAACAAAAAAGAGAAACAAATTGTGAAATTCTATCAAATCATTTTCATTAAACATACCTCTGGTACAAATGTTGAGTGAAACCAATCTTCAAAAAATGCGAAGTTCATCCATGCATTTTTCTTGCCCTTTTAAATGGCAGGTTTTGTTTTCGAAATTTTTAAACGCTCTGGGATTTACAGCTTTTCGACGAATGACGAATAATTTTACTTTGTACATACCAGATGCATTAGTGCAAACAAGAAACGTTACTCTCTCTTTGCATACCTTCTGATCTGGAGCGCTTGTTTCTTTGAAGTTCGCAAGCGTTTTATGTCCCATAAGTTTAAAAAATATGCCGGACTCGTCCGTATTATATCATAGATTTGATCTAGTCATAAACCGAGCTCTTTGATTTTATTTTAGAACTCTATCACAAATAGCTCAAAAAGTTTCCTCTTATTTGACAGCTTTTCGCCGCAAATTCATACGGAATACCACTCCGTTTTTTAAAATTTGAAAACCATCCCTTACTGGCATTGAAAGATTAAGGCTTTTCTTTGATTGTATTGTCCAGTTTACTTGCCTGTGCTTTTAGGACTTGAAAATTAAAAAATTGAAAATTTTTACGGTTCCTTAGAAACCATTCATAGAACACTTTTTCTATACGATCCAGATTCAGCATTCGAAACGAATTTTCTTAGCGCACCTTCTTTCTTCTTGATTCTTCTTCTGCAAAATTTCACTTTTTTGCTTTATATAAAGCTTATTAAATTTTTACACAATAGCCCTAGCTAACAAACAACAATGCAACCCAAACACTACCGGCCACAGAGAAAATGTTAACTAAATGCGCTTGCAACACAAAATTCACGTATCATAAAAAAACATGTGTATACTAGTTCCGAAAAATAGCTGCGAAATAACTGCCAGACATAGGAAAAGTAAACAAGAAGGAAGAGGTACAAATATCGAACCAAATAAGAATTCATGATACAAAAGTTGCGTTTATCAAGTCACATTTTTTAAAAGTTGTAAAGTTGCAATTACTGAGTCAACAATGGTAAGATTTTAGGCGGTGCTTTTATCAAGGAGTTGCGCGTATCGAGGGTCGCTTTTATTGAGGTCACAATGTATTTACATACATACATCGAAATTAGCTCCCACTGCATAATTTGGTCGGAATTCCCCAATTTTATAAAGCAGGAAGTTTTTTATAGGAATTTATTTTATTTCAATAAAGAAACAGTCAACAAGTTATGTTGAAAGAAAATTGTATGTAAGACTTACTAAATTCCTATATTTCCAGGGCAAAGTTAATTTTTCCTTAGGTGGTCGGGGATCGGTACATTTACGTTATATTTTCTAGTTTAAGAGCTTGTGGCAGACTGAGAGACGGTGGTGCAAGCGTAAGCAATGTGGTCTGTGGTCTATTTACGAAATACTGAAAAGCATAATTTCTGATGACACTGAAACAATATTGACAATCCCCAATTAAACATTTTTCGACAAATTGCTCGTTAGGAAAAATACTTATTAGGGAAACAAGTTTTAAC
The DNA here is from genome assembly GCA_963082735.1 of Pocota personata. Classification (NCBI taxonomy): domain Eukaryota; kingdom Metazoa; phylum Arthropoda; class Insecta; order Diptera; family Syrphidae; genus Pocota; species Pocota personata. The sequence goes on along the minus strand of OY720431.1, from coordinate 98,274,147 downwards.
GAACTGTCATTTGGGAGACTACCATTACGGAAATATGTTCGTTCCATTCCGTTGGAGTATTTCCCTTACATAATATCCCTAATACCAATTTCCCGAAAACCAATTTGTCGAATTGATGAACAAGTGCCAATAGCACTAAAAATGTCGAAGTTTAAAATGCTTTTTAAGTAACACTGACATTTTTGGTCGGATTTATTTGGTCATTTTATATGGATTTATTTTATTTCAATAAAGAAACAGTCAATTAGTCGTGTTGAAAAAAATGATATGTAAGGCTTATTAACTTCCTATCCTTCCAGGGCATAGTTAATTTTCCTTATGTGGTCGGAGATCGGTACATTTACGTTAGCTTTTATAGTTTAAGAGCTTGTGGCAGACCGAGAGACAGTGGTACAAGCGTAAGCAATGCAGGTCTGTGGTCTATTTACCAAACACTGAAAAGCATAATTTCTTATGACACAGAAACCATAGCCGTGTTTTGTTTTCCACATGATCTGATCTGGATCAGATCATGATAATAAAACAACACAGATCATCGCGATTTTTTTGTTTTAAAGTGTGGTAGCCCTTCTTTTGTCTGACACATATTTCTGTCAAAATATGACATTAAAAAAAAAAATCTGAAATGGAAGCAGCTGCAATTGAGGTAAATACAATTTTTTGTTTTCTTTTTGTTGAATTATAGTATATATTAATAATTACTTTATTTTATAGTTCTTATTTGAAAGCGACGATGATAGCGAAGAATCTGGCTCATCGGGTTTTTTATTTTTCAACACTGAAAGCACGGATTCCTCAATCGCTTCTGATAATGTTCCTGCAAATCACCAAAGAATCTGAGATTTTATGGATGTAATTAATAGTTACAGCGATTTGGACTTCAAAAAACATTTTAGACTTCATCGGTCAACTGCACAGATTTTAATAGGTATATAGAGCTTCATTGTTTGTACATACTCTCAAGTATATATTTTGCAATTACTCATAGATCGCTACAAGCTATCAGCGCGGTTCCGAATCTCACCAAAAAGAGGACTTGCGAAAACATCCCCTGAGAAGGAAATATATGCATTTCTGTAAACACAAATATTTTTGGAGAAGTTTCCAATTTATTTGGTGTATGGACTTATTTTCATCCATCTCTATTCCAATTACACAGCTGAATTTCTTTTTGACATTTACGGCAGAGTTGCCATGCAAGCGATGAATTTGGGGTTTTGGAATTTGAAAACCCGTTTCCGAAGATTGTTGCACTTTACCGAGCAGACAAATATAAATTTTGCGGTAAATTTGATTGCCTGTGCATATATGCTGTACAACAACAACGATGAATTAGAGGATGACCCTGAAATTTTTCCAGTCTTCGAAGTTAGCAAAAAACAGCGAATACCAACAGGCGACGTAGTTTATTGGACGATTTAATAAATAGAAACATAATAAACATATGAAATCAAATTAACATTTTTATTATTGTAGCATAATAATAACTACGCCCCCTAAAAATATGACGCAACAAATTCCGAAGTGACTTTTCATTCTGGCAGAATTTTGGTTCGAACTGTCCTTTCATTCGAGGTTCGTGTCTGGGAAGTCTCCACAGCTCATGTCAACGAAAGAGACGAATAATATCAGGGATAAAAGGGAATTATAACTGCAAGAATTATTTCTCTTGTTCCAGTGGTCGAAGAATTTGCTAGAAGTTTCTGGCTATCAGAAACTTCTGCTATATAAGGACAGATGGCGATTGAGAAAGGAACAGTAGTTTTTAAACTGTGGCGAGGAGATTAGAAAAGTGTGCAGTGGGCGAAGTTGTAATTCTGTGATAAATTGAAAGTTGAGATTTAAGAAGAAGAAGTAATTAGTTTGGATTTGTGAATTAAGTAATTGAAAGGAGATAAAGTGATTTGAGAGGACAGAGACCTTGTAAGAAAAGAATTGCGAAGAATAGTGAGAACCTGAATTGTTCTATAGACTCGAAAATAAAGAAATAATTTCACAGAATAATTGTTTTATCTACTCGAGCCGTAGCTTGCATATTACATTGGTGTCAGAAGCGGGATAAAACTTATTCTGTGAATAACTATTGTGGTGTGAAATTGGAAAAAAAAAAAAAAAAACGATTTCCGTGTTGAGTTAATTAGTTGCGCAAAATGGGTCGCAAATTGGGAAAACTAACTATAATTCAACTAAAGGCAGAACTCAGTAAGCGGAACCTCGACACAACTGGGGGAAAAGATGCCCTGCTGATTCGTTTGGAAGAAGCAGTAACGCAGGAAGGTGAAAATCCGCACCACGTAGAGTTTGACGTGGAAGAGGAACCAGCAAGTACAGCAGCCGACCCGGGTATAACGAGTCTGCTCCTGCATTTTAAGTTAGTCATGGACGAACAAAAGAAAGCAATAGAAGACCAAAGGAATTCTATAGAACTTAAGCTGGACGAACAAAAGAATTCTCTAGAACTTAAGCTGGATGAACAAAAGAAAGCAATGGACGAACAAAAGAAAGCAATGGACGAACAAAAGAAAGCAATGGACGAACAAAAGAATTCTCTAGATGCTCTGGAAAGTAAACTTGATGAGCAAAACAAGAACTTGGAATCCAAATTCGAAGTGATCGAAGAGAAAATCGAGAAGGTCGAGACGCAACTCGGAAAAGTCGAAACTAGATTCGATGAAAATTTTGAGAAACATGAAACTCAGTTCGGGAAAATAGAGACTCAGTTTGAAAAAGTGGATACGCAATTCGAGATAGTAATGAAGCAAGTCGAAAATCTTGCTAAGGAGCTCAGCAATGTGAAGAGACAGAAAGCACGGGAATATTCCACTGACGGTCTGAGAAGAAAGGAGATGCAGCCTCCTATCTTCGATGGTCAAACATCATGGCCAATTTATAAAAGGCAATTCGAAGCGGCCGCAATGACCAATAGCTGGGACGATGAAGAGAAGTCCATTGCACTCACACTTGCACTGAGGGGTCCAGCTGCGGAGCTCTTGCAGACCATCCCGGAAGATAAACAGCAGAACTACGATTCTCTGGTTCAGGCTATCGAGATGCGGTTTGGGGATGAACACATGCAGCAGGTGTACAGGGTTCAGCTGCGTAGTCGAGTCCAGAAAAGGGGGGAAACGCTCCAACAGTTGCAAGCGGATATAGAGCGACTAGCCCATCTTTCATACCCTAAAGCCGGTGAGGAGCTTATCAACGAAATGGCGGTGGAAGCTTTTATTCAGGCCATAGAGGACAGACAACTGCAAATGGCTGTAAGGATGGCTGAAAAGCGAACACTCCCCGAGGCATTGGCATTCGCTTTGTCAATGAAGGCTGCGGACCAAGCATACCAGGGAATACACCGTGTCAGGGAAATGTCCGTCGTGGAATGCTCATGCCAGAGAACAGCCGTCATGGATGAAGACAGAGCTCGCGGAAGTCAAATCCGTTGCTGGAATTGCAACCAAACCGGACACCTACAACGGCAGTGCAGAAGTGCACCTAGACGAGGAAATTGTCCACATTGCGGAATTAGGAGAAGCAGAGAGGAAGCATCTGGCGGTGATAACATCCATCCTGTCAGTCAGACTTCCCAAAACCAGCAGTCGGGAAATGCGTAAGGACCAACTTCGCGGGGCAGAAGTTGGTTACTGGAATCGAGGCCCCCAGGACCACCATTCAAGTTTCGCAAACCAAACGGGGTAACAAGAGCCTGACAATGGAGGCACTAATCAACAAGAAGAAGTGCGTAGCCACCATCGACACAGGTGCCACCGCCTCCATTGTAAGAAGAGATATCGTCAAAAGCTCCTGGCTGCACAACACCAACAGCTACTGCCTGAAGACTGCAACCGGGGAAATGGCGAAGGTATTTGGGGAAGTTCGTCTTACGATTACTCTGGCAGGACTGACGTTCTCCCATGCGTTTCTGGTGGCAGATATATGCGACGAGTGCATCATTGGAATAGACTTCATGAAAGCAAATGAAGTAATCTTGGACATCGGGATGCAAGTACTGAGGTATCGAAATGTGGAGATTCCGATGGTGTACGGAAACGAGAATGCCGTAACTCTCAGGACAGTCATCAGCAAAGACGAAGTTTTGCCGCCTTCTTCAGAGACAATCATTTGGACGAAGCTGGAAGGTGATCTTGGGAGCCACCGATTCTACATAGTAGAACCAGACCCAGAGAAGAATTCTCAAGACTACATCGTGGGAAAGACGTTAGTCGAACCAAAGAACACCATGGTTCCAGTGAGAGTTTTGAACACAAGACCACACACTGTCAAACTAAGGCGAGGGGAGGTGACTGGAAAATGCACGCCGATTACCGCCGTCGCAACAATATCTGAACATGATGCTCCAAAACCTCTCCCATCACCTTGGACAGCGGAAACGAGAGAGACGATTCTCCAGTCCAGTGACCTGAATCAGGAGCAGCGAACTATGGCAGAGAATCTTATCAATGAGTACGCTGATGTATTTGCTTCACAGGACGGAGAATACGGCCGAACACACCTGGTACAACATCGAATAGACACTGGTGATACTAGACCAATTCGTCAGCCTGCTAGGCGCCTTCCATTGGCAAAGCAGACAGAAGTTGCAGAGATGGTGTCGGCAATGGAGAAAGAAGGTCTGATTGAAAGTTCCAAAAGTCCGTGGGCATCACCGGTTGTACTGGTAAAGAAGAAAGATGGCAGCACGCGGTTCTGCGTGGACTATCGGCAGCTCAATTACGTCACCAAGAAAGACAGCTATCCTCTGCCACGGATTGACGACACGCTAGACACACTATCAGGAGCCCGATGGTTTTCCACTCTCGACTTGAAGAGTGGCTACTGGCAGGTACAGATCCATCCAGAAGACCGGGAGAAAACCGCCTTCACCGCAGGAAATGGGCTATGGCAATTCACGGTAATGCCATTCGGGCTGTGCAATTCTCCGGCGACTTTCGAGCGATTGATGGAATGTGTCCTGCAAGGGTTAACATGGAAAACCTGTTTGGTATACTTGGATGATGTCATCGTCGTAGGAAAAACGTTTGCGCAACACCGAGACAATCTAAGGGATGTGTTTCAAAGGCTTCGAAGTGCCCACCTGAAGCTCAACCCCAAGAAGTGCGCCCTGTTTAGAGCAGAAGTCAAGTACTTGGGGCACATAATTTCAGCGAAAGGAGTGAGAACCGATCCAGAGAAGGTCGAAGCGGTGAAAAACTGGCCAGTCCCCAAGGATAAACACCAACTAAGGAGCTTCCTGGGCCTAGCCACCTACTACAGACGGTTCGTGAAGGATTTTGCCGGGATCGCAAAGAGCCTGCACCAGTTGACGGAAAAGGGAAAACAATTCAAATGGTCAATTGAGTGTGAGAAGAGCTTCAAGGCACTTAAACAACGGCTATGCGATGCCCCGATACTGGCTTACCCCACTCCCGGGGAAACGTTCATTGTGGATGCAGATGCTAGTAATGTCCGGGTAGGAGCCGTACTCTCCCAGGTGCATGACGGCCAAGAGAAGGTGGTTGCGTACTTTAGCAAGGTGCTCTCTAAGCCAGAAAGGAACTACTGCGTGACAAGGAGAGAACTTCTAGCTTTGATCTTGGCTACGAAGCATTTTCACAAATACCTCTACGGGAGGAAGTTCGTTCTTCGCACAGACCATGCAGCCTTAAAATGGCTATTACAGTTCAAGAGTCCTGAGGGTCAGGTCGCAAGATGGATCGAAAGGCTGCAAATCTACGACTACGAAATACAGCATCGTAAAGGAAGGCTCCACTCTAATGCGGATGCACTGTCCCGGAGACCATGCAGAACGGATTGTAAACATTGTGCGCGTCAGGAAGAACGGGAGCTGGTTTCCATCCAAAGAATGAGAGCCGAACCTATCGCCGGTTGGAGCGTAGATGAGATCCGGAACGCTCAGAAGGAAGACCCGGATATCGAGCCGATTCTGGCCTGGAAGGAGAACATGGAGAAACCGGATCATCAGGACATCTCTCACAGAAGCCCGACCTTAAAGGCATATTTTGCGCAGTGGGACTCCCTCCATGTCCAAGAAGGTGTTCTGAGAAGAAAATGGGAATCCTCCGACGGAAAGTCGTTTGTAATGCAGCTTGTCGTACCGCGGACGAGGGTCAAGGAGGTGTTACAGGAAATGCATGGCGGGGCGACCGGAGGCCACTTGGGAGTGAATAAGACGCTAGAAAAGGTACGAGAACGTTTTTATTGGTTAAAAGCGAAGGAAGATATCGAAGACTGGTGCAGAAAATGCGACGTGTGTGCAGCTAGCAAGGGTCCGAGAATCAAAACTCGAGGTAAGATGCACCAATACAACGTGGGAGCACCTTTCGAACGAATCGCTATTGACATCGCAGGTCCCTTTCCGGAAACCGACAATGGTAATCGGTATATACTCGTAGTGATGGACTACTTCAGTAAGTGGCCGGAAGCGTTTCCGATCCCTAACCAGGAAGCCAGAACCATGGCGGAGCAGATCGTCTACAATTGGGTTAGCAGATTCGGTGTGCCCTTGGAGTTGCATTCTGACCAAGGGCGGAACTTCGAGTCAAGAATCTTCCAAGAGATGTGTCAACTACTCGGAATCAAAAAGACAAGGACAACCCCGCTTCATCCACAGTCGGACGGTATGGTGGAGCGTTTCAATAGGACTTTGGACGAACATCTCTCGAAGGTCGTAGGTGACTACCAACGGGATTGGGACCGGCAGATTCCCTTGTTTTTGATGGCCTATAGAAGTGCCGTGCATAGCACTACTCGACATACGCCGTTCGAAATCTTATTTGGTAGAATAGCTCGTTTACCCAGTGAGGTGAAATTTGGATCTCCTACCAATGAGCCCAGAAATGAAGAAGAGTACGTGGCGGACCTTAGGGAAAGGCTTAGGGACATACACCAAAGGACCAGAAGCCAGATTAAGATGACGAGCGACCGCATGAAGACCAGGTATGATGCCAAGGCAACAATGTCAGGATTCCAGGAAGGAGATCTGGTGCGGCTGTATAATCCCCATCGCCAAAAGGGGAAATCACCTAAATTACAGCGGAACTGGGAAGGTCCCTACAGAATAGTAACCCGCATCAACGATGTTGTCTACCGCATCCAGCGAGGACCGAGGGCCAAAATGAAAGTGGTTCATGTGGACCGACTGAGTCGATACAATGGCCGAAATGAGGATGCACTTGTTCGGGACGAACACGTCTAAGAGGGGGGCAGTGTAGCATAATAATAACTACGCCCCCTAAAAATATGACGCAACAAATTCCGAAGTGACTTTTCATTCTGGCAGAATTTTGGTTCGAACTGTCCTTTCATTCGAGGTTCGTGTCTGGGACGAAGTCTCCACAGCTCATGTCAACGAAAGAGACGAATAATATCAGGGATAAAAGGAAATTATAACTGCAAGAATTATTTCTCTTGTTCCAGTGGTCGAAGAATTTGCTAGAAGTTTCTGGCTATCAGAAACTTCTGCTATATAAGGACAGATGGCGATTGAGAAAGGAACAGTAGTTTTTAAACTGTGGCGAGGAGATTAGAAAAGTGTGCAGTGGGCGAAGTTGTAATTCTGTGATAAATTGAAAGTTGAGATTTAAGAAGAAGAAGTAATTAGTTTGGATTTGTGAATTAAGTAATTGAAAGGAGATAAAGTGATTTGAGAGGACAGAGACCTTGTAAGAAAAGAATTGCGAAGAATAGTGAGAACCTGAATTGTTCTATAGACTCGAAAATAAAGAAATAATTTCACAGAATAATTGTTTTATCTACTCGAGCCGTAGCTTGCATATTACATTATTATATGAAACATAAATATTGGAACTCATACATTTTTCAAATAAATAAAAACAAATCAAAAAAACATTCTACTTAAATATACAAAAAGGCGGACGAAAGAAAGTATGTTTCGGACAGTTCTTCATTTTTTCTCCCGAACTCCCGAAGCAATGCCTCTTTTCTTAAAAACCGGGATTCCTTCCCCTCTTCTGCTTCTTCCATTTTTTTAATTTTTTTTTTGCCGCATATTCCGCTAAGATGTTATTTTTATGTGCAGCTGTCTTCCGTTTAAGGTCCATCTCCTCGGTCAAACGCCTTTCCCGGTATGTCATCTTTTTCTTTGTGGATTAAGATGGCGCTGCATGACATGGCGGAGATGGACTTTCCGACTATGAAAGAGGTGCAAAATAGGATAAATATTATATAAGTTAAACATGTAATCAGTGTTTGACCACACTTACCAGCAGAACTGCTCCCTGCCTCCGGCAATGGGCAATGGATTTGTGGCCTTTCCTGTTAAATTCAGGCTGCGGCTATTTCTTATTTCCGGCCGGGTGCCAAATATCTCATCCATTTGCTCTTCATATGGAGCTCTACTGGCCGACTCTCCAGTTCTTTTATTAGAATCTGAAGTTGTCTTATACGCTCTAAGCAGATTCTTCAGCTTTATTTGCAGCATTTCTACTGTAGTCGGCCGACTCTGTGAAAACATAAATTTAAGTAATAATAATATAATGAAATAAAAGTATAAATACCAGAACTCCAAGTGCAAGAAGATCCTCCAGCACATTAGCCATCGCATGTTTTTTTAACTTGGTACTTTCGAATTCTGATTTTCTTTTGGCATATTCATCTAGAAAAGCTTTTGTCTCCTCTGGCATCCAAATTCTTCTTGATCTTGAAAATAAAATTTAGGTAAAATTGTTAATATAATACAATTGAATAATTATTTGTTTTAATTACTTACGATTTATTTTTATCTATCTCTATTCCAATTACACAGCTGAATTTCTTTCTAGAGAGAACACTGCACCAATTGCAATAACAAACTTATGTTTACTAACGTTTCTAAAACCAAAACCGAGATATATACACATATATACTCACTGCAAAAGGGGTTATTTTTTTATACCTACTTTGGCACTTCACTAATTACCAAATGTAATAAAAACCCATATATATATACATATATATGTACATACTCACTGCAAAAGAGGTTATTTCAGTCGTTCACAGCCTTTGACAGAGTGTAGACGTGTTTCGGCTTTCAGTGAAATTGGTAGTAATTTCAAGCAAACAACTAGATAGTGTGATTTTAAGTGGCGAGGTAGGCTAGTGGTAGTGGTGCTGGTCTATCAAGCTAGAGACCCTGGTTCAATTCTCGGTCAGGGAAAATAAGATTACAGACTTTTTTTTTCATTAAAAAAAAATAGTGAAGTTAAATTATAAATAAAATAACACGTGATGGAAAGCGAGCCTACTCCTAACCTCGTAAAGCAGCCAGATGTTCAGTTGCAACAACAACAAAGGCAGCCGCAAATACAGCATCAAAAGCAGCAGCAACAACAACAGCTGCAGAAAACGCAGCATCAACTACAGCAGCAAACAACGCTGCAACATCCGCAGCAGCAGCAGAAAAAGCAGCAACAGCAGCAGCAGCAGAAACAACCGCTTCAACAACCGCAACAGAAGACGACTGCCAAGACAAAGGTACCTCCAATTAATACCTACAAAACTGAGCTGAAGGATACCATCGAACTATGTAAGTCGGCAATAGGCAATCATTTTTCTATTAAAAGACTAAATGAAAATAGACATACTATCCACTGTAATACAGTGGAAGATTATAAAAAAATTAAAGAATTACTTAGGGACACGACGACGGAGTTCTTCTCTTTCACCCCGAAGGGGGAAAAGCGGCAAACAATGCTGCTGAGGGGGATAGACCCGTCTACTGATCCGGAGACGCTCCTTGCGCTGCTTAAAGAGAAAGAGTGCAACGAGTTCGAATTCGTAGGGGTCAAGCCATTCACCACAGCTAGGGCCAAAAGGGAGAAGCAGAAACTGCCATTCTTCCTAGTTCAGCTTTCACCCAATAGCAAGCTGGATGGTCTAAGTAGTATTAAAGTCCTAGACTACCAGGTTGTCGCATGGGAAAAATTAAGAAGGAGCGAAAACATTTTACAATGTGTTCACTGCTAAAGGTTCGGGCACGCCTCGTCGAACTGCGAAATGCAGCCTCGATGTGTTAAGTGTGGAAAGAACCACAAAGCAGAGGAATGCACTCTGGGTAAGGATGAAGTGGCAGATAAGAGCCAGCTCTCGTGTGCTTTATGCAGGAACTCGGGACACACCGCAAACTATCGGGGTTGTCCTAAGTTCCAGTATATTAAGAAAGTAAATCTGGTTCGTCGGGAGAAGGTTGTAGTGAAACGTCCACCTGCTCCAATTCAAACACAATCCGTGACTCCCCAAGTGACCTACGCCCAAATGGCCGAAGGTCGGGGAAACGCGGAACAGAAAAGACCGAAGGTTGCTTCTCAGGCCCCAGCGCCTAGAGCACCGGAGGCTCAAAATTACTTGCTGGCCATCCTGCTCTCTATCCAAGGGAAGTTGGAGCAGCTTCAACGTCAGGTACAGGAGCAGGCGAAGCGGGTGGACCAGATCTATGCACTTCTGCCGGGCCTAACGCACCTCCAGTCGTAATGGGTACGAACATGGAGGAGCAACCCTTGAAGATCCTTGCGGTGAATGTGAATTCACTGATTAGGATCGAGCGAAGAGCCGTATTGTTTAAGTTGCTAGAAGACCAAACCCCTGATGTGCTTATGGTTAGCGAAACAAAGCTATCCCAGAAGCACAAATTGGGGCACAATAAATACAATATTGTCAGAAGAGACCGACCCAACCCCACACAAGGAGGAGGTGTTGCGATCTTCATACGCAAGCAACTGCAATTTAAAGTGACGTACAGCGGTGAAGTGCGAAGGTTCCAGGAGCTGGAAGCGTGTATTGTGTGCATCCCTCTCCGTAGTGGAAAGAGGATGTACGTACTCCTACAATCATAGTAGGATGCGTTGGACTCGCTTCTCAAGAACTTTGACAAGAGCACTCTCCTCGAATTCGCTCTACCCACCGACCAATAGGAATCTGTCATACGAGGAGATTGACTGGTACCTAAAACAAATGGACGAGACAATTAAACGAACTATGGACAATACGATACCTCGGTATCAACATACTGACAACGCAGACATATTCCGTAATGCAACAATTGACGTACTACACCAACACAAAAGTAGACTGCTGTCGAGACTAAAAACCTTGTACAGACAGTTTACTGACAGACAAAACTCGGAGGTTAGGACGCTGAAATCGTTGATTAAAAACCTCCAGAAATTAATTAGAGAAAATTACAGATTCTCTGTAAATTTGCATCAGAACAACAAAATTCGGGCTGTAAAATCCAACAACACGAGTATGTTCCCGCAAATAAATAAAATATTTCGGAGGAATAATCAAAACGACCTTCCGTGTCTTAAGATCCCCCGAACGACGAACAATGGACAAATACTAATAACAACAGGTATAGATCCAGATAACGCAGTAGAGGATGACAACTTCTTTGTGATCGAAGATCCGCAGGAGAAGGTAGAGGCTATAGGAGCGACTTTCCAGGAAGTGTACAAGGTGAATGATACCATTTGCCCGAACCACGATCTGAAAAAATCGCGTCCTGGTGCACAACTTCTACCTTCGAAATGATATAGAGCACTGTCGATCCGAGAACATAGGTTTTACCGAGTTCAATGACGATAACATGGCAAATAATGTCATCGCCGATGAAAGGGTACATCCCCCGTTCATATCGAAGGTGGAGCTTCAAACGATCTTCGACTCATTGAGCAGGAAGAAATCTGCGGGAATCGATGGAGTATCGAACATTGTGCTTCGACATCTCCCTCTAGAAGCACCACTCTGTTTAACAATGTGCTGAATAATGCACATTATCCAGCGCATTGGAAAACAGCAGTGATATAACCCATCCCCAAACGGGGTAAGGACACCTCCAATCCGGCAAATCTCCGGTCGATAAGTCTCCTTCCGAACATCAGCAAGGTATTCGAGAAAGTGATCAATAGAGCCTTGCTTAAGTGGACTGAGAACAGTAATATAATTCCGGATAACCAACCCGGTTTTAAGGCGGGGCATGATACAATACATGCCGCGTCTAAACTGGTATCGGATATCTAAGCAAGAAACAGTGCACGGGTGGGCATAAGCAAACCACTGCTGTACATACTTCATAACATGCTCACCAGTAGACAGTTCATTGTCAAAAATGGCAATGTGACTTCTGCTGGAACATTTCAAATTAAAAATGGTCTGCAAGAAGGTGCGGTTAATTCACGGATCCTTTTCAACATTTACACGAGCGATCTCATAGGATCACTTCACCATGCCATAGCGTATGCAGGCTATTTGATTGCGTACAGATCAGGACCAAAAATGGAGGTCATTGCAATTCTCTTGCAACGTGACTTTCAGCGATATTGCGATGACTGGAAGTTGAAGATCAACTTCCAGAAATCGGAAACCATTCTTTTCAGGACGCCATTTTCTGGTGCCTCTAGGGATACCAGAAAGAATTGGCGAAAGTTCTCAATAGTTGGACCGCATGGACAGCCACTTGCGAGTCGAAGTGTAGTCAGATACCTGGGGCTCTGGTTAGACCAATATCTATATTTTAACAAACATATAGATGCTGCTCTGGCCAGAGCCAAAGGTGCTTTTGCCCTTACAAAGAGACTTTTTTATAGCAAGCAACTCGATGCAAGGGTAAAGGTAATCTGCTACATGGCCCCCATTAGGCCCATGCTCGTATTTGGATGCCCCGTGTGGTTCAACGTGGGAGCAAGCTTGTTGGAAAAGATTCGGGTGTGTGAGAGGGCTTGCCTTCATTTGTACAGAACACCAGAGTCCCAGCACATAAAATTGTATCCCAGTGAGGTAATATACAACAGGGCTAACCTAATAAGAGTGGATAATTTCGTTATCAAGCTGATTCGAAGGCACATTGCAAGAGCAATGAGCTCGACGAACAACCTGATCTCCGGGGCTTATTACCCCAATTACAAGTATCATGAGAGAGTGTGCCTTAACGGCTTTGTTCCCCCAGCGGCGTTCTTCTATTTTGATGAGAAAGGTCTGATCCAGGACAGATTGGCGGTTCCGCTAATCTTCCACGTTGCTCGGACAGTTGTGGATAGGCGACTCAACTACGACAGAGACGTTGCACACGGCAGTGTGGTGCGTCTCTGGTTTAGTAGGGCGGTATCGGGTCGCGATATGAAGGACGTTGAACGTCAGTTCTTACAATTTTGGTGGCTAACTGAAAGAGAGGGAACTCCTTCGTCGTTCCCTCACAATCTGGGGTAGCCTGTTTAAAGTTGGCTGTTTTGTCTTGGCCGACTTAGATAGTTTAAGGTATTTGTAGGTATTTTTAGGTAGAAAAAAAAATATATTTATATAAACAGCACTTTGATTAAAAAAAAAAAAAAAAAACAGTGAACAGCACTTTGGAAAAAAAAAAAAAGTATGTATTTAATTACATAATTAGAGTAAGATAGGATAAGATAGTTTAAGATTTATTTTAAGGTAGTTTTTAAGTTTTATTATAAGAACAAAATAAAAAAAAAGTACATACACTAAGTTTTTTGTAATTTTATCAAAAATTTTTCTTAGTATTTATCAATAATTAAACAATAAGACAAATGAAACAATTAAGTAGGGTACGTCGAAAGACATAGTTTTAAGTATTAGGATTAGCTTAAAGCGCCCGCATAGGGCCAGCAAGTTAGAATAAGAATAGTTAAGTTAGTTAAGCCAGTTTTAAGCGTTTTGTCTAGTAATTAAGTTACAATGAATTTTAAAAATTAAAAATGAAGGGGTTATTTTTTTTATACCTACTTTGGCACATCACTAATTACCAAATGTAAAAACCCATATTTGGGTGGGTAAATATAGTTTTGGGTAAATACCCGGTATTTACCCTAAAAAATTTGCCCATCACTGCATACAATTGGCCATAGGAAAAAACATGGATTTTTCAAGTTCAAACCGTTTCGATAAATTACTTTTATTTTCATGTGGTCATTTCAATCTTTACCATATTCCTCGAAGTACACTTGGGATGTCCGTTGGATTATGATTTACAAGCGGCAGGGGAATTTCATCGTGTTGCTCATTGTTATTTATCCCTAACGTAACTCGCACGGTATAACTATATGCAATAATTCTGCTCAAATGTTCAACAACGAGTTCGACCAACAAATAAAAAGGTGGGAATACAGCGCCACCTATCATAATTGAACATAATTATAAACATTTGAATAATCATATCTAACGTATATCCATTCTGATATGAACAATATCAGTAAATGTAATTTTTCATAAATATCTCCACTCCTCGGCCACTTAGCGAGTCCAAATTTTATCAGCAAACTTATTTTTATTTAAGAAATTTATTTTGTGAATTTGAGCTAAATCGTACTATAAATAAACTCAAGAAAAACCTTCCTGCAGACTAAACAAACATATTGTAACATAATGTAGCATAATAACTACGCCCTCGAACAGGCAACAAATTTCGAAGTGTCTTTTCATTGCTTTCTTTTGAGGTTCGTGTCTGAAATTAGTCACCACAGCTCGGATAATATCGCGAATAAAAGAGAACAAGAGAGAATTATAACTGCACGAAATGATTGTCATAATTTTTAGGGATTTTGTTTTTAGGTATTTTTGTTTTTGGTCGAAGAATTTGCTAGAAGTTTCTGGCTATCAGAAACTTCTGCTATATAAGGACAGATGGCGATCAAAAAAAGCACAGTTGGTTTAGAACCGTGGCGAAGAGATTGGAAAAGTGATAATGGGCGAAGTTGTAATTTGGTGATAAATTGAAAGTTGAGAGTGAACAAGAAAAAGTAATTAGTTTGGATTTGTGAATTAAGTAATTGAAAGGAGATAAAGTGATTTGAGAGGAAAGAGACCTTGTAAGAAAAGAATTTGCGAAGAATAGTATAGTGTGAACTTGAATTGTTCTATAGAGTAGAAAATAAAGAAATAATTTCACAGAATAATTGTTTTATCTACTCGAGCCGTAGCTCGCATATTACATTGGTGTCAGAAGTGGGATAAAACTTATTCTGTGAATAACTATTTCCGTGGTGTGAAATTGCACAAGAAAAAAAAAAAAAAAAAAAAAAAACGATTTCTGCGTTGAGTTAATTAGTTGCGCAAAAATGGGTCGCAAGTTGGGAAAACTAACTATAATTCAACTAAAGGCAGAACTCAGTAAGCGGAATCTCGACACAACTGGGGGAAAAGATGCCCTACTGATTCGTCTGGAAGAAGCAGTAACGCAGGAAGGTGAAAATCCGCATGACATAGAGTTTGACGTGGAAGAGGAACCAGCAAGTACAGTAGCCGACCCGGGTATAACAAGTCTGCTCCTGCAACTTAAGTTAGTCATGGACGAACAAAAGAAAGCAATAGAAGATCAAAGTCATAAGCTCGATGACCAAAGGAATTCTCTAGAACTTAAGTTGGATGAACAAAAGAAAGCAATGGATGAACAAAAGAAGGCAATGGACGAACAAAAGAATTCTCTAGAACTTAAGTTGGATGAACAAAAGAAGGCAATGGACGAACAAAAGAATTCTCTAGAACTTAAGATGGACGAACAAAAGAATTCTCTAGATGCTCTGGAAAGTAAACTTGATGAGCAAAACAAGAACTTGGAATCCAAATTCGAAGTGATCGAAGAGAAAATCGAGAAGGTAGAGACGCAACTCGAAAAAGTCGAAACTAGATTCGACGAAAACTTTGAGAAGCATGAAACTCAGTTCGGGAAAATAGAGACTCAGTTCGAAAAAGTAGAAAAACAAGTCGAAAATCTTACTAAGGAACTCAGCAACGTGAAGAGACAGAAAGCACGGGAATATTCCACCGACGGTCTGAGAAGAAAGGAGATGCAGCCTCCTATCTTCGATGGTCAAACATCATGGCCAATTTATAAAAGGCAATTCGAAGCGGCCGCAATGACCAATAGCTGGGACGATGAAGAGAAGTCCATTGCACTCACACTTGCACTGAGGGGTCCAGCTGCGGAGCTCTTGCAGACCATCCCGGAAGATAAACAGCAGAACTACGACTCTCTGGTTCAGGCTATCGAAATGCGGTTTGGGGATGAACACATGCAGCAGGTGTACAGGGTTCAGCTGCGTAGTCGAGTCCAAAAAAGGGGGGAAACGCTCCAACAGTTGCAAGCGGATATAGAGCGACTAGCCCATCTTTCATACCCTCTGCCACGGATTGACGACACGCTAGACACACTATCAGGAGCCCGATGGTTTTCCACTCTCGACTTGAAGAGTGGCTACTGGCAGGTACAGATCCATCCAGAAGACCGGGAGAAAACTGCCTTCACCGCAGGAAATGGGCTATGGCAATTCACGGTAATGCCATTCGGGCTGTGCAATGCTCCGGCGACTTTCGAGCGATTGATGGAATGTGTCCTGCAAGGGTTAACATGGAAAACCTGTTTGGTATACTTGGATGATGTCATCGTCGTAGGAAAAACGTTTGCGCAACACCGAGACAATCTAAGGGATGTGTTTCAAAGGCTTCGAAGTGCCCACCTGAAGCTCAACCCCAAGAAGTGCGCCCTGTTTAGAACGGAAGTCAAGTACCTGGGACACATAATTTCAGCGAAAGGAGTGAGAACCGATCCGGAGAAGGTCGAAGCGGTGAAAAACTGGCCAGTCCCCAAAGACAAACACCAACTAAGGAGCTTCCTGGGCCTAGCCACCTACTACAGACGGTTCGTGAAGGATTTTGCCGGGATCGCAAAGAACCTGCACCAGTTGACGGAAAAGGGAAAACAATTCAAATGGTCAATTGAGTGCGAGAAGAGCTTCAAGGCACTTAAACAACGGCTATGCGATGCCCCGATACTGGCTTACCCCACTCCCGGGGAAACGTTCGTTGTGGATGCAGATGCTAGTAATGTCGGGGTAGGAGCCGTACTCTCCCAGGTGCATGACGGCCAAGAGAAGGTGGTTGCGTACTTCAGCAAGGTGCTCTCTAAGCCGGAAAGGAACTACTGCGTGACAAGGCGGGAACTTCTAGCTTTGATCTTGGCTACGAAGCATTTTCACAAATACCTCTACGGGAGGAAGTTCGTTCTTCGCACAGACCATGCAGCCTTAAAATGGCTATTACAGTTCAAGAGTCCTGAAGGTCAGGTCGCAAGATGGATCGAAAGGCTGCAAATCTACGACTACGAAATACAGCATCGTAAAGGAAAACTCCACTCTAATGCGGATGCACTGTCCCGGAGACCATGCAGAACGGATTGTAAACATTGTGCGCGTCAGGAAGAACGGGAGCTGGTTTCCATCCAAAGAATGAGAGCCGAACCTATCGCCGGCTGGAGCGTAGATGAGATCCGGAACGCTCAGAAGGAAGACCCGGATATCGAGCCGATTCTGGCCTGGAAGGAGAACATGGAGAAACCGGATCATCAGGACATCTCTCACAGAAGCCCGACCTTAAAGGCATATTTTGCGCAGTGGGACTCCCTCCATGTCCAAGAAGGTGTTCTGAGAAGAAAATGGGAATCCTCCGACGGAAAGTCGTTTGTAATGCAGCTTGTCGTACCACGGACGAGGGTCAAGGAGGTGTTACAGGAAATGCATGGCGGGGCGACCGGAGGCCACTTGGGAGTGAATAAGACGTTAGAAAAGGTACGAGAACGTTTTTATTGGTTAAAAGCGAAGGAAGATATCGAAGACTGGTGCAGAAAATGCGACGTGTGTGCAGCTAGCAAGGGTCCGAGAATCAAAACTCGAGGTAAGATGCACCAATACAACGTGGGAGCACCTTTCGAACGAATCGCCATTGACATCGCAGGGCCCTTTCCGGAAACCGACAATGGTAATCGGTATATCCTCGTAGTGATGGACTACTTCAGTAAGTGGCCGGAAGCGTTTCCGATCCCTAACCAGGAAGCCAGAACCGTGGCGGAGCAGATCGTCTACAATTGGGTTAGCAGATTCGGTGTGCCCTTGGAATTGCATTCTGACCAAGGGCGGAACTTCGAGTCAAGAATCTTCCAAGAGATGTGTCAACTACTCGGAATCAAAAAGACAAGGACAACCCCGCTTCATCCACAGTCGGACGGTATGGTGGAGCGTTTCAATAGGACTTTGGACGAACATCTCTCGAAGGTCATAGGTGACTACCAACGGGATTGGGACCGGCAGATTCCCTTGTTTTTGATGGCCTATAGAAGTGCCGTGCATAGCACTACTCGACATACGCCGTTCGAAATCTTATTTGGTGGAATAGCTCGTTTACCCAGTGAGGTGAAATTTGGATCTCCTACCAATGAGCCCAGAAATGAAGAAGAGTACGTGGCGGACCTGAGGGAAAGGCTTAGGGACATACACCAAAGGACCAGAAGCCAGATTAAGATGACGAGCGACCGCATGAAGACCAGGTATGATGCCAAGGCAACAACGTCTGGATTCCAGGAAGGAGATCTAGTGTGGCTGTATAATCCCCATCGCCAAAAGGGGAAATCACCTAAGTTGCAGCAGAACTGGGAGGGTCCCTACAGAATAATAGCCCGCATCAACGATGTTGTCTACCGCATCCAGCGAGGACCAAGGGCCAAAATGAAAGTGGTTCATGTGGACCGACTGAGTCGATACAATGGCCGAAGTGAGGACACACTTGTTCGGGACGAACAAGTCTAAGAGGAGGGCAGTGTAACATAATGTAGCATAATAACTACGCCCTCGAACAGGCAACAAATTTCGAAGTGTCTTTTCATTGCTTTCTTTTGAGGTTCGTGTCTGAAATTAGTCACCACAGCTCGGATAATATCGCGGATAAAAGAGAACAAGAGAGAATTATAACTGCACGAAATGATTGTCATAATTTTTAGGGATTTTGTTTTTAGGTATTTTTGTTTTTGGTCGAAGAATTTGCTAGAAGTTTCTGGCTATCAGAAACTTCTGCTATATAAGGACAGATGGCGATCAAAAAAAGCACAGTTGGTTTAGAACCGTGGCGAAGAGATTGGAAAAGTGATAATGGGCGAAGTTGTAATTTGGTGATAAATTGAAAGTTGAGAGTGAACAAGAAAAAGTAATTAGTTTGGATTTGTGAATTAAGTAATTGAAAGGAGATAAAGTGATTTGAGAGGAAAGAGACCTTGTAAGAAAAGAATTTGCGAAGAATAGTATAGTGTGAACTTGAATTGTTCTATAGAGTAGAAAATAAAGAAATAATTTCACAGAATAATTGTTTTATCTACTCGAGCCGTAGCTCGCATATTACAATATTGTCCAAGTTTGGTGTCAATCGGTGCAGCGGTTCTCGAGTTTAAGACGCCCATACCCGGAACGAACAATTTTATGTATTAAGAAGATACCGAATGAGATTAATATTTTGTACCTTACATTTCATTACCATATTGCTAGTACAGCACTTTGAGCAGAATTTTAATTTATTCGAAAATAAAAACTATTTTATATTATTTGGTTTCCAAATAATATTTCACATTCTGATGTGGCAACACTGTCGCTTGATAATTGTCAACCACTATACCAACTGTTACGAACAAAAATAAAACCTAGTAAGAAATAGTGCGAACTAATTTTTGGATCACGAAAATAGATCCAAATGAAAAGCAAGATCTCGTATTGCTATTGTAATGCATACACACCATTGATCTGATCTGGATCATAGGTGATTATAAAACACGGCTAATATTGACAATCCAGAATTAAAAATTTTTCGGCAAATTGCACGTTAGGAAAAATATTTATTAGGGAAACAGGTTTCGACGAACTGTTATTTGGGAGCCTGCCATTAGGGAAATGTATCCATTCCTTTCCGTTAGAGTATTTCCCGTAAATAATATCGCTAAGACTAATTTTCCTAATAGCAATTTCCCGAACGCCAATTTCCCTAATAGCAATTTCCCGAAAACCAATTTCTGGAATTGAAATTTCCATAATGAACAATTTGCCGTAACAGTCAATAGCACTAAGAATGTCGAAATTTAGAATGTTTGTTAAGTGAAACCACATACCTTGTGACCTCAATAAAAACAACCAATAGAAATTCGGACAGTTGCGTTAATTGAGGTTGTTGCAATAACCGAATCAAAAAATAGTAAGTGTTAAAAGTGGTCCAAAAAGTTAAGTATTAATATATTAAAGAAAAACTTTTCTCACTCTGTCAAATGAAACTGCATTTTTGCCATTACTTTCGATGTCTTCGGCTTCCGAATTGATGCAAGTCGGTTCCAGATAGGTTTCTTTTTCGGTAGTCCAATTATTTATCTTCTCGGAACAGCCAGTGGAGGATAGCTCTTCAAGCAAATCATTAATTGATGATAATATCTCGCGGTCGTTAAGGATTTGGTAACTATTACACTCAAAGGGAACTCATCGTCTTCGTCGTAATTTCTGCTTGGAGTCATCAAAGGGTTCCAGCACTTCCGTATTGCCGTATACAGCACCCTGTCTCATGTATTAGCCAGGAGACATATGACAGGTCTTAAATTAAATTCCTCAATTCTGCTGTCCAAAGTAGACCCTTCTCTACCCGCCAAATGTGCCAATAGACTTTTTTTGATCACAAGTTGATCACATTTTGATCCATTGGCTGGAGAATAGCGGTGCAGTTTGCCAGTAAGCACATGGTGACTATCATCCTATCATTACTTTTTATCTCGCCGTCCTTCGGGTGCCACTCTGTGTTGTCCAACAGCAACAGAGCCTTCTTCGGAAGATTTTTTGACAAGAGATTGTCTTACCTAAACCAAGAAAAAAGAGAAATAAATTGTAAAATTCTATCAAATCATTTTCATTAACCTAACTCTGGTACAAATGTTGTACAAACAGGTCTTTTCGCACCAATTATTCGTTTTAGAACTCATCAATTAGTCTTTACTTCCGACATAAGTTAAATGTATCGGCAAATTCTACTGCACCCAGACGATCGAAAATACCGATTAATATTCTAGAGATCCGATATCGCTTCGCCACTTGAAGCATTTTAACTGAATACAGTCACATATAGCATGTCATCGTCGTCTTACCTATCTACAAGATGTCTTATTCAGCTTGGGATCGACGATTGTGTGACTGCATGTGATACGTTAGATGAAGCAATGCATATTAAAGGCGAATTAGCCGGGCTGTCCAGAAGACCGTTTGCCCAGACTAGAAAAATTATTCAAATATCTTGAGAAACTTTGTCGTTCTTTGGAAAGTCGTGCGGATCTTAAGCCTCAGTTCTCGTTAAATTCGAATATACCAAAACGAACTAGTTCTGCTTCTTACAGAAAATCTTCGCATTTGTCTATAAGTTCAAAGGACAACTGCGCTTTTTGTTCTAGTAGTAGCCACAAGATCTTTCATTGCACTAAGTTCCTCAACCTCCGTGAAAGAGCTCAAACTCACTCTGAAGTGCTTGAAATCACAGGATTTAATGGCTATTTGTCAATCGACTAATTGCAACAAATGCAGCCAACCGCATAACTCGCTTCTCCATTTCGAAGGAAACACTCGTGCAGTTGCACCAACTGCTTCGCAATCGGTTTCTCCTTGTGTCCTCAATTCCAATAAGTTAGAACATACCGACATAATTGAATTGAACTCGCATCCTGCTGTCGTTCAACCATTGATAATGGCTCAATCAACATCCTCTTCATCTAAACCATCTTTTAACGCATTGCATAGAAAACAGGGAAATTTCCAAGTCCTTTTGGCAACTGCTATAGTGTATATCGTCGACAGCCACGGGAAGCTCATTCCAGTATTACTCGATTCATGTTCACAGCTAAGTTTTGTGTCAGAAAGATGTCCAAATAAACTTCAACTACGCCAACAATCACATAGTACCAATATTGGGTATCGGTGGGGCCGAAACTCAATCTCATGAGTAAATCCAAATCGTTATAAAATCAAGGCTAAACAACTACACTGCCGACAAAGAAGCATTCATTCTACCACAAATTGGTGATCCTAAGCCGACAACCTCATTCGACCTATCGAACTGGAAATTACCAGGTTATGTTAAGATGGCAGATCCAAATTTCTTCCAGCCTTCCAGCATCGACATCTTGATAGGAGCTGAATTATTTTATGATCTTTTATTACAAGAACAAATTCATCTAAACAGGTTTCATTGCATGCAGAATACGGTCTTAGTCTGAAGGTTTTTTGCCCACCAACACCAAGAAGATCCTGCAATATTGCCATGAAATCATCCACCTCATCTCTAGAACACTTGGTGGGTTCCTTTTGGGAAATCAAGAGGCATGATAAACCTGTTCGGAGAATAACCATCGAAGAAAACTTATGCGAGCATCATTTCTTAGATAATTTTGAACGCACTACTAGTGGACAATTTATGGTAAGATTACCATTTCGACAGAGTCCAGAAACCTTGGGTAACTCTTTAAATATGGCCACTCGTAGATTTTATAATGTTGAAAGAAAGCTCTGTGAAAGTAAAGCCAAGTATGCGTTGCATAGGGAATTTATGCTAGAATATGAAGAATTATCCAATATGAGTAAGATATCTTCCGATGCCGTTCCCGATTCATACTATTTTTTAACCCATCATTGCGTCGAAAAACCAGATAGCAGTACCACCAAGTTGCGTGTCGTTTTCGACGGTTCTGCTTAAACTACTTCGGGCTAATCTATTAATAGTATGCTTATGGTAGGGAATAAAGTACAAACAGTTCCTTTCGCAAAAATTATTCGTTTTGCGACATAAGTAAAATGTATCGGCAAATTCTACTGCACCCAGACGATCGAAAATACCAATTAATATTCTAGAGATCCGATATCGCTGCGCCACTTGAAGCATTTTAACTGATTACAGTCACATATAGCATGCCATCGTCGTCTTACCTATCTACAAGATGTCTTATTCAGCTTGGGATCGACGATTGTATGACTGGATGTGATACGTTAGATGAAGCAATGCATACTGTAGTATGCTGGCTACGGCTCGAGTAGATAAAACGATATTCTGTGAAATTTATTTCTTTATTTTCTAGTCTATAGAACAATTCAAGTTCACACTATACTATTCTTTGCAAATTCTTTTCTTACAAGGTCTCTTTCCTCTCAAATCACTTTATCTCCTTTCAATTACTTAATTCACAAATCCAAACTAATTACTTTTTCTTGTTTACTCTCAACTTTCAATTTATCACCAAATTACAACTTCGCCCATTATCACTTTTCCAATCTCTTCGCCACGGTTCTAAACCAACTGTGTTTTTTTTGATCGCCATCTGTCCTTATATAGCAGAAGTTTCTGATAGCCAGAAACTTCTAGCAAATTCTTCGACCACTGGAACAAGAGAAATAATTCTTGCAGTTATAATTCCCTAATATTATCCCTAATATTATCCCTAATATTATTTGTCTCTTTCGTTGACATGAGCTGTGGAGACTTCGTCCCAGACACGAACCTCGAATGAAAGGACAGTTTGAACCAAAATTCTGCCAGAATGGAAAGTCACTTCGGAATTTGCTGCATAGACATAGGCGCGTAGTTATTATTATGCTACACTGCCCCCCTCTTAGACGTGTTCGTCCCGAACAAGTGCATCCTCATTTCGGCCATTGTATCGACTCAGTCGGTCCACATGAACCACTTTCATTTTGGCCCTTGGTCCTCGCTGGATGCGGTAGACAACATCGTTGATGCGGGTTACTATTCTGTAGGGACCTTCCCAGTTCCGCTGTAACTTAGGTGATTTCCCCTTTTGGCGATGGGGATTATACAGCCACACCAGATCTCCTTCCTGGAATCCTGACGTTGTTGCCTTGGCATCATACCTGGTCTTCATGCGGTCGCTCGTTATCTTAATCTGGCTTCTGGTCCTTTGGTGTATGTCCCTAAGCCTTTCCCTAAGGTCCGCCACGTACTCTTCTTCATTTCTGGGCTCATTGGTAGGAGATCCAAATTTCACCTCACTGGGTAAACGAGCTATTCCACCAAATAAGATTTCGAACGGCGTATGTCGAGTAGTGCTATGCACGGCACTTCTATAGGCCATCAAAAACAAGGGAATCTGCCGGTCCCAATCCCGTTGGTAGTCACCTACGACCTTCGAGAGATGTTCGTCCAAAGTCCTATTGAAACGCTCCACCATACCGTCCGACTGTGGATGAAGCGGGGTTGTCCTTGTCTTTTTGATTCCGAGTAGTTGACACATCTCTTGGAAGATTCTTGACTCGAAGTTCCGCCCTTGGTCAGAATGCAATTCCAAGGGCACACCGAATCTGCTAACCCAATTGTAGACGATCTGCTCCGCCACGGTTCTGGTTTCCTGGTTAGGGATCGGAAACGCTTCCGGCCACTTACTGAAGTAGTCCATCACTACGAGTATATACCGATTACCATTGTCGGTTTCCGGAAAGGGCCCTGCGATGTCAATGGCGATTCGTTCGAAAGGTGCTCCCACGTTGTATTATTGCATCTTACCTCGAGTTTTGATTCTCGGACCCTTGCTAGCTGCACACACGTCGCATTTTCTGCACCAGTCTTCGATATCTTCCTTCGCTTTTAACCAATAAAAACGTTCTCGTACCTTTTCTAGCGTCTTATTCACTCCCAAGTGGCCTCCGGTCGCCCCGCCATGCATTTCCTGTAACACCTCCTTGACCCTCGTCCGCGGTACGACAAGCTGCATTACAAACGACTTTCCGTCGGAGGATTCCCATTTTCTTCTCAGAACACCTTCTTGGACATGGAGGGAGTCCCACTGCGCAAAATATGCCTTTAAGGTCGGGCTTCTGTGAGAGATGTCCTGATGATCCGGTTTCTCCATGTTCTCCTTCCAGGCCAGAATCGGCTCGATATCCGGGTCTTCCTTCTGAGCGTTCCGGATCTCATCTACGCTCCAGCCGGCGATAGGTTCGGCTCTCATTCTTTGGATGGAAACCAGCTCCCGTTCTTCCTGACGCGCACAATGTTTACAATCCGTTCTGCATGGTCTCCGGGACAGTGCATCCGCATTAGAGTGGAGTTTTCCTTTACGATGCTGTATTTCGTAGTCGTAGATTTGCAGCCTTTCGATCCATCTTGCGACCTGACCCTCAGGACTCTTGAACTGTAATAGCCATTTTAAGGCTGCATGGTCTGTGCGAAGAACGAACTTCCTCCCGTAGAGGTATTTGTGAAAATGCTTCGTAGCCAAGATCAAAGCTAGAAGTTCCCGCCTTGTCACGCAGTAGTTCCTTTCTGGCTTAGAGAGCACCTTGCTGAAGTACGCAACCACCTTCTCTTGGCCGTCATGCACCTGGGAGAGTACGGCTCCTACCCCGACATTACTAGCATCTGCATCCACAACGAACGTTTCCCCGGGAGTGGGGCAAGCCAGTATCGGGGCATCGCATAGCCGTTGTTTAAGTGCCTTGAAGCTCTTCTCGCACTCAATTGACCATTTGAATTGTTTTCCCTTTTCCGTCAACTGGTGCAGGTTCTTTGCGATCCCGGCAAAATCCTTCACGAACCGTCTGTAGTAGGTGGCTAGGCCCAGGAAGCTCCTTAGTTGGTGTTTGTCTTTGGGGACTGGCCAGTTTTTCACCGCTTCGACCTTCTCCGGATCGGTTCTCACTCCTTTCGCTGAAATTATGTGTCCCAGGTACTTGACTTCCGCTCTAAACAGGGCGCACTTCTTGGGGTTGAGCTTCAGGTGGGCACTTCGAAGCCTTTGAAACACATCCCTTAGATTGTCTCGGTGTTGCGCAAACGTTTTTCCTACGACGATGACATCATCCAAGTATACCAAACAGGTTTTCCATGTTAACCCTTGCAGGACACATTCCATCAATCGCTCGAAAGTCGCCGGAGCATTGCACAGCCCGAATGGCATTACCGTGAATTGCCATAGCCCATTTCCTGTGGTGAAGGCGGTTTTCTCCCGGTCTTCTGGATGGATCTGTACCTGCCAGTAGCCACTCTTCAAGTCGAGAGTGGAAAACCATCGGGCTCCTGATAGTGTGTCTAGCGTGTCGTCAATCCGTGGCAGAGGATAGCTGTCTTTCTTGGTGACGTAATTGAGCTGCCGATAGTCCACGCAGAACCGCGTGCTGCCATCTTTCTTCTTTACCAGTACAACCGGTGATGCCCACGGACTTTTGGAACTTTCAATCAGACCTTCTTTCTCCATTGCCGACACCATCTCTGCAACTTCTGTCTGCTTTGCCAATGGAAGGCGCCTAGCAGGCTGACGAATTGGTCTAGTATCACCAGTGTCTATTCGATGTTGTACCAGGTGTGTTCGGCCGTATTCTCCGTCCTGTGAGGCAAATACATCAGCGTACTCATTGATAAGATTCTCTGCCATAGTTCGCTGCTCCTGATTCAGCTCACTGGACTGGAGAATCGTCTCTCTCGTTTCCGCTGTCCAAGGTGATGGGAGAGGTTTTGGAGCATCACGTTCAGATATTGTTGCGACGGCGGTAATCGGCGTGCATTTTCCAGTCACATCCCCTCGCCTTAGTTTTACAGTGTGTGGTCTTGCGTTCAAAACCCTCACTGGAACCATGGTGTTCTTTGGTTCGACTAACGTCTTTCCCACGATGTAGTCTTGAGAATTCTTCTCTGGGTCTGGTTCTACTATGTAGAATCGGTGGCTCCCAAGATCACCTTCCAGCTTTGTCCAAATGATTGTCTCTGAAGACGGCGGCAAAACTTCGTCTTTGTTGATGACTGTCCTGAGAGTTACGGCATTCTCATTTCCGTACACCATCGGAATCTCCACATTTCGATACCTCAGTACTTGCATCCCGATGTCCAAGATTACTTCATTTGCTTTCATGAAGTCTACTCCGATGATGCACTCGTCGCATATATCTGCCACCAGAAACGCATGGGAGAACGTCAGTCCTGCCAGAGTAATCGTAAGACGAACTTCTCCAAACACCTTCGCCATTTCCCCTGTTGCAGTCTTCAGGCAGTAGCTGTTGGTGTTGTGCAGCCAGGAGCTTTTGACGATATCTCTTCTTACAATGGAGGCAGTGGCACCTGTGTCGATGGTGGCTACGCACTTCTTCTCGTTGATTAGTGCCTCCACTGTCAGGCTCTTGTTACCCCGTTTGGTTTGCGAAACTTGAATGGTGGTCCTGGGGGCCTCGATTCCAGTAACCAACTTCTGCCCCGCGAAGTTGGTCCTTACGCATCTCCCGACTGCTGGTTTTGGGAAGTCTGACCGACAGGATGCTTCCTCTCTGCTTCTCCTACTTCCGCAATGTGGACAATTTCCTCGTCTAGGTGCACTTCTGCACTGCCGTTGTAGGTGTCCGGTTTGGTTGCAATTCCAGCAACGGATTTGACTTCCGCGAGCTTTGTCTTCATCCAAGACGGCTGTTCTCTGGCATGAGCATTCCACGACGGACATTTCCCTGACACGGTGTATTCCCTGGTATGCTTGGTCCGCAGCCTTCATTGACAAAGCGAATGCCAATGCCTCGGGGAGTGTTCGCTTTTCAGCCATCCTTACAGCCATTTGCAGTTGTCTGTCCTCTATGGCCTGAATAAAAGCTTCCACCGCCATTTCGTTGATAAGCTCCTCACCGGCTTTAGGGTATGAAAGATGGGCTAGTCGCTCTATATCCGCCTGCAACTGTTGGAGCGTTTCCCCCCTTTTCTGGACTCGACTACGCAGCTGAACCCTGTACACCTGCTGCATGTGTTCATCCCCAAACCGCATCTCGATAGCCTGAACCAGAGAGTCGTAGTTCTGCTGTTTATCTTCCGGGATGGTCTGCAAGAGCTCCGCAGCTGGACCCCTCAGTGCAAGCGTGAGTGCAATAGACTTCTCTTCATCGTCCCAGCTATTGGTCATTGCGGCCGCTTCGAATTGCCTCTAATAAATTGGCCATGATGTTTGACCATCGAAGATAGGAGGCTGCATCTCCTTTCTTCTCAGACCGTCAGTGGAATATTCCCGTGCTTTCTGTCTCTTCACGTTGCTGAGCTCCTTAGCAAGATTTTCGACTTGCTTTCCTACTATCTCGAATTGCGTATCCACTTTTTCAAACTGAATCTCTATCTTCCCGAACTGAGTTTCCTGTTTCTCAAAATTTTCATCGAATCTAGTTTCGACTTTTTCGAGTTGCGTCTCGACCTTCTCGATTTTCTCTTCGATCACTTCGAATTTGGATTCCAAGTTCTTGTTTTGCTCATCAAGTTTACTTTCCAGAGCATCTAGAGAATTATTTTGTTCGTCCATTGCTTTCTTTTGTTCATCCATTGCCTTCTTTTGTTCATCCAACTTAAGTTCTACAGAATTCTTTTGTTCGTCCAGCTTAAGTTCTAGAGAATTCCTTTGGTCGCCCATTGCTTTCTTTTGTTCGTCCATCGCTTTCTTTTGTTCGTCCATCGCTTTCTTTTGTTCGTCCAGCTTAAGTTCTAGAGAATTCCTTTGATCTTCTATTGCTTTCTTTTGTTCGTCCATGACTAACTTAAGTTGCAGGAGCAGACTTGTTATACCCGGGTCGGCTGCTGTACTTACTGCTTCCTCTTCCACGTCAAACTCTACGTCGTGCGGATTTTCACCTTCCTGCGTTACTGCTTCTTCCAGACGAATCAGTAGGGCATCTTTTCCCCCAGTTGTGTCGAGGTTCCGCTTACTGAGTTCTGCCTTTAGTTGAGTTATAGTTAGTTTTCCCAATTTGCGACCCATTTTGCGCAACTAATTAACTCAACACAGAAATCGTTTTTTTTTTTTTTTTTTTGCTTGTGCAATTTCACACCACGGAAATAGTTATTCACAGAATAAGTTTTATCCCGCTTCTGACACCAATGTAGTATGCTGGCTACGGCTCGAGTAGATAAAACGATATTCTGTGAAATTTATTTCTTTATTTTCTAGTCTATAGAACAATTCAAGTTCACACTATACTATTCTTTGCAAATTCTTTTCTTACAAGGTCTCTTTCCTCTCAAATCACTTTATCTCCTTTCAATTACTCAATTCACAAATCCAAACTAATTACTTTTTCTTGTTTACTCTCAACTTTCAATTTATCACCAAATTACAACTTCGCCCATTATCACTTTTCCAATCTCTTCGCCACGGTTCTAAACCAACTGTGTTTTTTTTGATCGCCATCTGTCCTTATATAGCAGAAGTTTCTGATAGCCAGAAACTTCTAGCAAATTCTTCGACCACTGGAACAAGAGAAATAATTCTTGCAGTTATAATTCCCTAATATTATCCCTAATATTATCCCTAATATTATTTGTCTCTTTCGTTGACATGAGCTGTGGAGACTTCGTCCCAGACACGAACCTCGAATGAAAGGACAGTTTGAACCAAAATTCTGCCAGAATGGAAAGTCACTTCGGAATTTGCTGCATAGACATAGGCGCGTAGTTATTATTATGCTACAATACTAAAGGCCAATTAATCGATTTGCTAAAAATGGGCCATTTTGAGCTGCGAGAGTTTTGCCATTTTGAAGCTCCTTCCTCCTTGCCTTATATGGCAACCGAAGAATGATAGCTTCCAATTTAACACCAAACCCAAGACATCTGTAGTAATTACAAAAAGAATAGTTTTATCTGAACTCTCTAGTGTCTTTGATCCTCTGGGTTTAGCCTGTCCTGTGATAGTAAGGGGGAAAATATTTCTATAAAACATATGGAAACAAAAGGATCTAACCTGGGACTCTTGAAACTAAACAATGGGAAAACTTTAGATCCCAAATTGCAGACCTCGAGTTGATACAAGTCCAGCGTCATATGGTATCCAAACACAAGGCAATCATAATTGAGTTCCATGGCTTTTCCGAACCTTCCTGCTCCTGACACACTTTTGTTGCAAACCGTGGTATCATATCGAAGTGAAATTGAATCCAGCAGATTTGGTATCACGCGATGTAACTGCTAAGACGTTGTCAATATCGTTTTTGTGGTTTCATGGACCACCTGGTTTACACAAAAGAGATATGTCCGAGTTCCTTCAACGAAAAATTGACTTCCAAGGTGAAGTACCAGAATGGAAAAAAATTAAATTGGTTCTGCTTTCCACAATGAAAATTAATTTAATAATAGAAACTATCGATCACCATAATTCCTTTCCAAAACTAAACCGAATATTTGGATACGTCTTTCGGTTTATCCACAATTCGAGAAACATTGAGAATAGCGATTCATTGAATTCTAAGCTAAGCAGAGAAGAACCTGACGGAGGATTGAAATTAATTGTCAGAAAAGTTCTATTGTCTCCATTTAGTAAGGAATATTATGATCATCAGACCTTGGAGTGTCACACAAAAGTCCCATTCAATCGCTATCCCCGTTTATTGACGAAAACAATTTTCTTCTGGTAGGAGAGCGTCTTCGCAATGCGAACATTATATTTGATGCTAAACACCAAATACTTTTACCAAAAATCCAAATAAGAATTCATGATACAAAAGTTGCGTTTATCAGTAACAATTTTTAAAAGTTGCAATTACTGAATCAACAATGGTAAGATTTTAGGCGTTGCTTTTATCAAGGAGTTGCGCGTATCGAGGGTCGCTTTTATTGAGGTCACACTGTATTTACATACATATATTGAAATTAGCTCCCACTGCATAATTTGGTCGGAATTCCCCAATTTTATAAAGCAGGAAGTTATTTTATAGGAATTTCTTTTATTTCAATAAAGAAACAGTCAATAAGTCATGTTGAAAGAAAATTATATGTAAGGCTTACTAACTTCCTATATTTCCAGGGCAAAGTTAATTTTTCCTTAGGTGGTCGGGGATCGGTACATTTACGTTATCTTTTCTAGTTTAAGAGCTTGTGGCAGACTGAGAGACGGTGGTGCAAGCGTAAGCAATGTGGTCTGTGGTCTATTTACGAAATACTGAAAAGCATAATTTCTGATGACACTGAAACAATATTGACAATCCCCAATTAAACATTTTTCGACAAATTGCTCGTTAGGAAAAATACTTATTAGGGAAACAAGTTTTAACGAACTGTCATTTGGGAGACTATCATTACGGAAATATGTTCGTTCCATTCCGTTGGAGTATTTCCCTTACATAATATCCCTAATACCAATTTCCCGAAAACCAATTTGTCGAATTGATGAACAAGTGCCAATAGCACTAAAAATGTCGAAGTTTAAAATGCTTTTTAAGTAACACTGACATTTTTGGTCGGATTTATTTGGTCATTTTATATGGATTTATTTTATTTCAATGAAGAAACAGTCAATTAGTCGTGTTGAAAAAAATGATATGTAAGGCTTATTAACTTCCTATATTTCCAGGGCATAGTTAATTTTCCTTATGTGGTCGGAGATCGGTACATTTACGTTAGCTTTTATAGTTTAAGAGCTTGTGGCAGACTGAGAGACGGTGGTGCAAGCGTAAGCAATGCATGTCTGTTGTCTATTTACCAAACACTGGAAAACATAATTTCTTATGACACAGAAACCATAGCCGTGTTTTGTTTTCCACATGATCTGATCTGGATCAGATCATGATAATAAAACAACACAGATCATCGCGATTTTTTTTGTTTTAAAGTGTGGTAGCCCTTTTTTTGTCTCACACATATTTCTGTCAATATATGACTGTTTAAAGGATTTAGGAGAAGCGGCAAAAACTCTAATAACCTACAGAGTCAATTAAAAACCTTACTTCCGGTCTTGACCACGTTTTTATTTCGAATGAAATTAAAGATATAACTAGAAGACAGTGACAGCTTATGACAGAATGCCATAATGGTTGTGCTAACAGTGTTGCCATCTTTTCAAAGAAAGTTTATACTGGTAGTGTTGCTATCTTCTTAACATTTCCGCCCACCTCGTCCAGGTCCTGCGACGAAATGTGTAACGAGGTAGATTGCCGCCCACCGTGTAGACCTCCTTGTTCGCTGTCGATTGGAAGAGCCACAAGCTTAGAAATTGCTATTTTTATAATTGAAGACTGAGTACGAACAGTCGCAACCCGAACTAGATCGTCGACTCCAGCATGCACTTCAAGGACGCGACCCAGTGCCCATTGAGTGGGTGGTGCCCGTTCATCACGAATTAGTACAAGGTGACCGACCTGAAGGTTCGCCTTTGTTTGTCGCCATTTATATCTAACCTGCAGCTCATGCAGATACTCGCAACTCTATCGTTTCCAAAAATCCTGTTTCATTTGTTGTAGTTGTTTCCACTTGGTGAGCCGGCCAGTCTTTATGTCAAGTAAGTTGGGTTCCGGAACTGCAGTGATGGTTCCGCCCACCAGAAAATGTCCGGGAGTCAGAGCGACTAGGTCCGTGAGGTCATCGGACATAGCTGAAAGCGGCCTCGAGTTAAGCACGGCCTCGATTTGCTTTAGTACGGTGTAGAACTCCTCAAAGGTTAACAACGCTTCGCCCACGGTGCGCTTGAGATGATGCTTCATGCTCTTAATTCCGGCCTCCCACATGCCTCCAAAGTTTGGGGATCCTGGTGGGATGAAGTGCCATGAGATTCCATAACATGCAATAGATCGCGCAGCCGCTTCTAACTGCTTGAGATAGGCCTCAGCATCTTCCTTGAGAACTGTATTGGCACCGATGAAAGTCGTCGCACAGTCACTATATATATCGGAGCTATATCCTCGCTGAGCAAAAAATCTTCGTAGTGCTGCAAGAAATGTGTCGGTCGTCATATCGCTTACTAGTTCGAGATGGACAGCTCGTGTGCTAAGGCAAACGAAAAGAGCGACGTATCCTTTATGACTACGACATCCTCTTCCTTTTGATGTACGAATCTTATATGGACCGCCGTAGTCCAACCCGCAGTGTTTGAATGCAGGTGCGGGGATGCAGCGGTGAGTGGGAAGGCTACCCATAATTTGATTTGCCACGGTTCCTTTTTGACGGAAGCATTTTATGCATCGATGAATGAACTTCTGAATTGAGGAGCGTGCGTCGATTATCCAGTAGCGCCTGCGGAGATAGTGGAGTGTAGCCTGGGTGCCACCATGCATGGTACATTCGTGTGCTTGAGCAATGAGCATTGTACATAACCGGCTCTCTCTCGGTAGAATGATTGGATATCTTTCAGAAGCAGGTATTATGGCGTTCCTTAGCCTACCGTTCAACCGAACTATGCCCTCATCGTCTATCATCGGATTTAATTTCAATAACTTGCTCTTTTTATTGATAGGTTTGCTTTGAAGGAGATAAGATATTTCGTTAGTAAAGTATAAGTTTTGAACATACCTTATCCAGAATAGCAAAGCAGCCCGTCTCTCAGAAGCTGTGCACCAAGACGATGTATCATGTGACTTCTTTAAAATCGCCGCAACAAACCGTTGGCACCATGATGTAACAGCAATCAGTCTTTTAATGTCTGAGTACTTGTTAAGCAAATCCCATTCCATATCCTTGACCGGTATTGGCAGGCACGGAGCATTCAATAATGCGGTAACTTCGATAGTTTCACCCAGACTTGGACTTTGCGTTGGCCATTCCGTTTCGTTTTGGCGCAGCCATGCCGGGCCATACCACCATATATCAAGGTCAACAAGTTGAGATGGATATACGCCACGCGAGGCAACGTCAGCTGGATTGCTTTTTGTTGGCACATACCTCCAGAATTCGATAGATGTCAACTCTTGGATCTTGGTGATTCGATTAGCCACATATTGTTTGTGCTTTCCAGGGTTCGATCGTATCCAGCTTAGCGTTGTTTTGGAATCCGACCAGCAGTAGGTTTGCATGGACGGAAATTGCAGAACCTTTGACACGGTTGCACTAATTTTGACAGCTAGGAGTGCTCCGTTGAGTTCCAAACATGGCACGGTGATCTTCTTCAGTGGTGCCACCTTAGTCTTGGCCATGAGAATTGATACCTTGATCTCACCATCTGATGTTTTCACTCTCAGATAAGCAACAGCGGCATAGGCAGATGTAGATACATCAGAGAACACGCGTAGTTGGGAGCTCTGGGTGTCGGTTGATGAAAATATCCATCTAGGCACCTTAATTTTCTCGATGAGAGGCAGCTCTTCGCGAAACTTCGTCCAATTTTGCTGATGTGGCTCAGGAATATGTTCGTCCCACGAACAACCAGAATGCCAAAGTTGCTGGCAGATTATCTTTCCTGTGACCACTACTGGAGCCAACAGACATGGTGGATCATAAATTTATGCAACATCCGACAGCTGCTGCCTTTTAGTAACGAGTCCGGGTAGGGGAGTTACGTGTACTCTATATCCAATGCAATCAGAATCACAGAACCAGTAGATACCCAGTGCTTTCGTGTCACGATCCAAGTTCAGGTCACATCGGATTTCATGTTCACAGTCTTGCGCATTGAGATTTTGTAGCAATTTTGTTGAATTTGTATTCCATTTACGCAGCAAGAAACCTCCATGCTGTAGCATCTGTTGAAGTTGTCCTTGTAGTTCGAGAGCAGCCTCAACAGTATCCGCTCCATGAAGACAATCGTCCATGTGGAATGACTCCCTTAGAACACTGGCAGCGTCCGGAACAGGTCCGACGTACAGTATGTTCAAAAAACTCTTCGTAGTAGAGCTCATCTTGGGTCATCTTTGAGGTAGATTCCACATCTTCATGCTCGTTGAGCTTCCACATATTCTGAATTAAGTCACCGAGTTCAGTAAATGTGAATGCACAAAAGCTTGTGGGCAACTGTAGAGTTGTTGGTGCGGGCAAGCGTCCGTAGATGACCCATCCCAGGTGGGTACGTTGTGCTACCGGAGCACTGATTGATGATTGCTTGACTTCACCATAAAGCAGAGAGCCAAACAGGTCAGCTCCCAGGATGACGTCAATCGATCCAGGTTTATAGAACTTCGGGTCCACATGCGTAGCAGGCATTAGATTCCCCAATCGTGGCAAGATAAGAGCTGCACAGCTGATTGTAAAATCTGCTTCTTTGAGAGACCTCACAGAGATTTGGACCAGTCCCGTTGACCTTCCTACTGTTGCCCCCCCAACTCCAGTTACAGGAACGGAAGTACGAGTTCGACGCAGATGCAGCTGTTGGGCAGCATATTCGCTGATAAAGGATGCCTGTGAGACACTATCTAGTAGCGCTCGAAGTTGAAGATAGTGCCCAGTGGCAGATCGAACTCCAATTTGAGCTGTAGCAAGCAGTACAGGTCCAAGTTGTTGTACCAGTGATACATAGATGTCGTCTTGATAATGGACAAGCGAGCTTTCTGTGCGTATGTGATTTGAGTTGACTGTCTCTGTTTGTATTTTACCACCCTCATGTAACATAGTGTGATGCTTTTGCCGACATTTCAGACAGGTAAATGATGATGGACACTCCGCGTGAGAATGGTCAACCTTCAGCAGTTCTTACACACTTGCGCTTTTGTCACAAACTCTAACCTTTGCGCCGGTGATTGCTTTCGAAAATCTGGACAGAACATCAAGATATGTTTGCCAGAGCAGCTCGGACAGCGAATCACGTTTGTTTGGTGACTACGTATTGGTAGATGACTCAACGGCTTGGGATTTTGTTCCTTCTGCTTGGCTTTGGAACACAAAACCATGGCTTCCAGACCTTGAATGCGATTTTCTAAGAACGTTTTCAGCTCATCGTATGTTGGGATATAATTTGGGGTTGCAAGCGACATCTCCCAGTCCTTTACAGTAACAGGATCCAATCTTTCGGTGACGAGAAAAACAAGCCAATCGCCCCAATTAGACGTTGGACGCCCCAATTGTTCTAGAGCACGAACGGCTTCAGTGGTTCCATCCAAAATTTTCCGTAGTAACCTTGGTGACTCAGAGCTCATGGTGGGTAGTTTTATAATGTCACGTAGATATGACTTGATAAGTCGCCGCTTATTGTCGTAGCGTTACTGCAGAATATCCCATGCAATCGAAAAGTTGTCTTCTCCAACAGATATGTTCCTCAGCAGCACCTCAGCTTCACCCCGAAGACTGGTTGTCAGATAATGTAAGCGTTGTACGTTTGAGAGCGATGTATCGTCGATTACGCATGTGGTAAACATGTCCTTGAACGGCAGCCACTCCTGAAAAGAACCATTAAATTTGGGCAAATCAATCGCTAGCAAAAGTGACTTATGTGTGTAACCATGACTCATTGTTGTTCGATTTGGCTTTGAGTGTACCATGACTTCATGAACCGTAGTCGACAGCTTTTCAAGGCAATCATTGAGTTCACCTAGGGCTTCGCAATACGCAGCTTCTATTGTTGTAAATCGATTATCAGCCAGCAACCTTTCCAACTCTGCTTTATTGTCCTTGGTCTCTTCCATCTCAGCAATATTGTCGTGAGCAGCATTGTATTTCGTCCAGTATTCGTCCAGCAACTTCTTTCTGGTTACGAAATATCCTTTGGTTTGTTTTTGCTTCGCGGTTTTTAGAGTATTCGCCGAGAAATTTAATAGAAATTTCGCAAGTGTTTCTTCTTTGGCCAGAGCCATTATTCTAGCGAACGAGACTCAGTGGCATTGCAAAAATTAATGAGGAATCAGGTTCCCCGCAAGGGATGCCAATTTTTAAAGGAATTAAGAGAAGCGGAAAAAACTCTAATAACCTACAGAGTCAATTAAAAACCTTACTTCCGGTCTTGACCACGTTTTTATTTCGAATGAAATTAAAGATATAACTAGAAGACAGTGACAGCTTATGACAGAATGCCATAATGGTTGTGCTAACAGTGTTGCCATCTTTTCAAAGAAAGTTTATACTGGTAGTGTTGCTATATTCTTAACAATGACATTAAAAAAAAACATCTGAAATGGAAGCAGCTGCAATTGAGGTAAATACAATTTTTCGTTTTCTTTTTATTGAATTATAGTATTGTAATATGCGAGCTACGGCTCGAGTAGATAAAACGATATTCTGTGAAATGTATTTCTTTATTTTCTAGTCTATAAAACAATTCAAGTTCACACTATACTTTTCTTCGCAAATTCTTTTCTTACAAGGCCTCTCAAATCACTTTATCTTCTTTCAATTACTTAATTCACAAATTCAAACTAATTACTTCTTCTTGTTAACTCTCAACTTTCAATTTATCACAAAATTACAACTTCGCCCATTATCACTTTTCCAATCTCTTCGCCACGGTTCTAAACCAACTGCGTGGTCTGGATCGCAATCTGTCCTTATATAGCAGAAGTTTCTGATAGCCAGAAACTTCTAGCAAATTCTTCGACCACTGGAACAAAAAAATTCTGATGTAATAATTCCAAGATGACAATCATTTCGTGCAGTTATAATTCTCTCTTGTTCTCTCTTATCCGTGATATTATCCGAACTGTGGAGACTAATTGCAGACACGAACCTCCAATGATAAGACACTTCGGAATTTGTTGCCTGTTCGAGGGCGTAGTTATTATGCTACATTATGTTACAGTATATATTAATAATTTCTTTACTTTATAGTTCTTATTTGAAAGCGACAATGATAGCGAAGAATCTGGCTCATCGGGTTTTTTTATTTTTCAACACTGAAAGCATGGATTCCTCAATCGCTTCTGATAATGTTCCTGCAAATCACCAAAGAATCTGAGATTTTATGGATGTAGTTAATAGTTACAGCGATTTGGACTTCAAAAAATATTTTAGACTTCATCGGTCAACTGCACAGATTTTAATAGGTATATAGAGCTTCATTGTTTGTACATACTCTCAAGTATATATTCTGCAATTACTCATAGGTCGCTACAAGCTATCAGCGCGGTTCCGAATCTCACCAAAAAGAGGACTTGCGAAAACATCGCCTGAGAAGGAAATATATGCATATCTGTAAACACAAATATTTTTGGAGAAGTTTCCAATTTATTTGGTGTATGAATTTATTTTCATCCATCTCTATTCCAATTACACAGCTGAAATTCTTTTTGACATTTACGGCGGAGTTGCCATGCAAGCGATGAATTTGGTTTGCTGAAAACCCGTTTCCAAAGATTGTTGCACTTTACCGAGCAGACAAATATAAATTTTGCGGTAAATTTGATTGCCTGTGCATGTATACTGCACAACAACAACGATGAATTAGAGGAAGAGGATGACCCTGAAATTTTTCCAGTCGTCGAAGTTAGCAAAGGAATAGCGGATACCAACAGGCGGCAGCGTTTATTGGACGGTATAATAAATAGAAACATAATAAACATATAAAATCAAATTAACAGTTTTATTATTATATGAAACATAAATATTGGAACTCATATATTTTTCAAATAAATAAAAACAAATTTCTACTTAAATATACAAAAAGGCGGACGAAAGAAAATATGTTTCGGACAGTTCTTCATTTTTTCTCCCGAACTCCCGAAGCAATGCCTCTTTTCTTAAAAACCGGGATTCCTTCCCCTCTTCTACTTCTTCCATTTTTTTTTTTTTTTTTTTTTTGCCGCATATTCCGCTAAGATGTTATTTTTATCTGCAGCTGTCTTCCGTTTAAGGTCCATCTCCTCGGTCAAACGCCTTTCCCGGTATGTCATCTTTTTCTTTGTGGGTTAAGATGGCGCTCCATGACATGGCGGAGATGGACTTTCCGACGATGAAAGAGGTGCAAAATAGGATAAATATTATATAAGTTAAAAATGTAATCAGTGTTTGACCACACTTACCAGCAGAACTGCTCCCTGCCTCTGGCAATGGGCAATGGATTTGTGGCCTTTCCTGTTAAATTCAGGCTGCGGCTATTTCTTATTTCCGGCCGGGTGCCAAATATCTCATCCATTTGCTCTTCATATGGAGCTCTACTGGCCGTCTCTCCAGTTCTTTTATTAGAATCTGAAGTTGTCTTATACGCTCTAAGCAGTTTCTTCAGATTTATTTGCAGCATTTCTACTGTAGTCGGCTGACTCTGTGAAAACATAAATGTAATTAATAATAATATAATGAAATAAAAGTATAAATACCAGAACTCCAAGTGCAAGAAGATCCTCCAGCACATTAGCCATCGCATGTTTTTTAACTTCGTACTTTCGAATTCTGATTTTCTTTTGGCATATTCATCTAGAAAAGCTTTTGTCTCCTCTGGCATCCAAATTCTTCTTGATCTTGAAAATAAAATTTAGGTCAAATTGTTAATATAATATAATTGAATAATTATTTGTTACAATTACTTTCGATTTATTTTTATCCATCTCTATTCCAATTACACAGCTGAATTTATTTCTAGAGAGAACACTGCACCAATTGCAATAATAAACTTATATTTACTAACGTTTCTAAAACCACAAACGAGATATACATATATACATATATACTCACTGCAAAAGCGGTTATTTTTTACACCTACTTTGGCACTTCACTAATTTCCAAATGTAATAAAAACCCATATATATATATACATATATATGTACATACTCACTGCAAAAGGGATAATTTTTTTATACCTACATTGGCACATCACTAATTACCAAATGTACAAACCGATATTTGGGTGGGTAAATATAGTTTTTTGTAAATACCCGGTATT
Source organism: Pocota personata (assembly GCA_963082735.1). NCBI lineage: Eukaryota > Metazoa > Arthropoda > Insecta > Diptera > Syrphidae > Pocota > Pocota personata. The sequence goes on along the minus strand of OY720431.1, from coordinate 98,234,837 downwards.
TAACCTAAAAAATTTGCCCATCACTGCATACAATTGGGCATAGGAAAAAACATGGATTTTTCAAGTTCAAACCGTTTCGATAAATTATTTTTATTTTCATGTGGTCATTTCAATCTTTACCACATTCCTCGAAGTATACTTGGGATGTCCGTTGGATTATGATTTACAAGCGGCAGGGGAATTTCATCGTGTTGCTCATTGTTATTTATCCCTAACGTAACTCGCATGGTTTAACTACATGCAATAATTCTGCTCAAATCAATTCAACAACGAGTTCGACCAACAAATAAAAAGGTGGGAATACAGCGCCACCTATCATAATTGAACATAATTATAAACATTTGAATAATCATATCCAACGTATATCCATAATTTCATAAATATCTCCACTCCTCGGCCACTTAGCGAGTCCAAATTTTATCAGCAAACTTATTTTTATTTAAGAAATTTATTTTGAGAATTTGAGCTAAATCGTACTATAAATAAACTTAAGAGAAACCTTCCTGCAGACTAAGCAAACATATTGTCCAAGTTTGGTGTCAACCGGTGCAGCGGTTCTCGAGTTTAAGACGCCCATACCCGGAACGAACAATTTTATGTATTAAGAAGATACCGAATGAGATTAATATTTTGTACCTTACATTTCATTACCATATTGCTAGTACAACACTTTGAGCAGAATTTTAATTTATTCGAACATAAAAACTATTTTATATTATTTGGTTTCCAAATAATATTTCACATTCTGATGTGGCAGCACGGTCGCTTGATAATTGTCAACCACTATACCAACTGTTACGAACAAAAATAAAACCTAGTTAGAAATAGTGCGAACTAATTTTTGGATCACGAAAATAGATCCAAATGAAAAGCAAGATCTCGTATTGCTATTGTAATGCATACACACCAATGATCTGATCTGGATCATAGGTGATAATAAAACAATCTGACAATCCAGAATTAAAAATTTTTCGGCAAATTGCACGTTAGGAAAAATATTTATTAGGGAAACAGGTTTCGACGAACTGTTATTTGGGAGCCTGCCATTAGGGAAATGTATCCATTCCTTTCCGTTAGAGTATTTCCCGTAAATAATATCGCTGAGACTAATTTTCCTAATAGCAATTTCCCGAACGCCAATTTCCCTAATAGCAATTTCCCGAAAACCAATTTCTGGAATTGAAATTTCCATAATGAACAATTTGCCGTAACAGTCAATAGCACTAAGAATGTCGAAATTTAGAATGTTTGTTAAGTTTTTTTTGTTTTTTTTTTTCCGAGGGTTGGTGAAAAAATCTTCCATAGACACTATGAGGATAGCAAGCGCGTGCTCATAGTAGTGTCAGATTCTTACTGACTAAAAAAAACCACCCTGCGATTTAATTTGTTGTATATTGCAACTAAGAACGACCTTATCAAGCAATTTTTCTATCATGAAAAAAAAACACGTTTGGCAGGTTACTTTCCACTGAAAGATCCTGCATGTTCCGCAATCTAGGCGCGGTTGATTCCTATCTAGCCAAGTCGAAAGCTTTCGTCCTTTGTAGTCGGCGCAATAAATTGCTTTCATCCAGAATTTGTAGGATTGTATTGTTGACATGTCCGATTAGTCGGTTTCTATGCTTTCTCGCGAAGCTTCTAATTTCAGCTTCGATTGCCGGAATTCCGAGATCCCTGTGGATATCATCGTTTCTAGCATACCACGGTGCGCGGACAATTTCTCTTAGCACTTTATTTTGAAAAGTTTGTAAAATATTGGCGTTTGTTTTCTTGGTACAGCCCCAAAGTTGTATACCGTAAGTCCACACCGGCTTTAGCACTTGCTTGTATAAAAGCAGTTTGTTCTCAGTACTGAGCTGGGAGTGTTTTCCGAGCAACCAGTTCATTTCTCTATATTTGATTTCGAGTTCTCTACGTTTCATTTTCACGTGAGAATTCCATTTCAGTTTTGCGTCGAGTGTCATTCCAAGGTATTTAGCCTCGTTTGCAAAAGGTATTCGGGCCAAGTTTAGGAAAATTGGCAAAACATTAGTTTTTTTATACGTGAAATTCACGTGCACAGATTTAGATTCGTTGAGGGCGATCCGCCAGTCCCTCGTCCATTCATTTACTTTATTCAGTGCGTTTTGCAGTTTTGCAGTCGTTTCTTCGATTGTTCTACCCACGGCTAGGATAGCGGTGTAGCCAGGATAGTGCCATCTTCTTTCGGTATATCTCGAGTATATAACAGATAGAGAAGTGGCCCAAGAACGCTTCTTTGCGGTACACCGGCCGAAATTTCTTTTAGCTCCGAGTATTCATTTCTATGTCTAACACGGAAGAGTCTATTCCCGAGATATGATTCTAGAATGTCGTATAGGCATACAGGGAGAACTTGTCGTAATTTACAATTCAAGAAATATGCTTGAGCAAATCTTTTTCTCTTCAAGTGCGTTCTCGATTACATCAGTAATTCTATGCGCCTGGTCAATCGTCGAATGCTTACTTCTGAACCCAAACTGGTGTTCAGGGATAAGATTATTTCCTTCTATAACCGGTTGGATGCGCCTTGGCAATACTCTCTCGAAAATTTTGGATATGACTGGAAGTAGCGAAATTGGTCTATAAGATTTTACCTCATTTGGCGGCTTTCCTGGTTTTAAAATCATTATAACTTCCGCAACTTTCCATTGGTTAGGCACGTGTTTTAATCTGAGCGCCGCATTTACAATAAGAAGAAGCTTAATCAGTGCTTTTCTAGGTAAAACTTTAAGAATTTCTCCGGTGATCAAGTCATAACCAGGAGCTTTCTTAGGTTTTAGATTCCTGATCTCATGTTTGAATTCCCTCAGCGTTGCACTTGTAAGTGCTAAATCGTCAGATGGTAAATCCGGCCTATTGATATTGTCGTAAAACACTTGACCATAGTACGGTTTAAAGGTATCTTCCAGGTGGGCCGCAAAAACGTCCGCTTTCTCTTTATCTTCCCTTGCCCATTCATTGTGATTTAATTTAACAGGCGGCGCGGAGACCTTGGGCCTTTTGGTGCCTTTTACAACTTTCCAAAGTGAATAATTGGAATCTTTTTTCGCTGTTAAACTTTCAAGGTAAGAGCCTATCGCACGATTCTTAAAATCCTTTATACTCTTCTTCAACGAATTGCACAGGTGATTCAAGTGAGCTTTATGTTGCGGAGCACGACTCTGTTGCCATTTCTTACGCGCTTTTCTTTTTTCCCTGACCAATTCTTTTATTTCCGTAGGATATCGTAGACCGTATTTGCCCGGAGTTTTCCTTGGATTGGGAGTATTATTCCAAGAGGCGAGCTGTACGATCCCAACGAAGCGATCAACTTCAACCTCATGTTGATAGGGTGTCGTAAGTGGAACGCTGAGTTCAACATTATCTTCAATTTCGTTCCTAAAACCTTCCCAGTTAGTTGTTCTACCGGTTAATCTCGCTGGCTCTAGGGTATAGACTAGTTTTTGGCTCAATGTCAAAACAACTGGGGAATGGTCAGACGACAGATCAAAGCTCTCTTCAACTTTAATGTGGTTGGTAGAAATTCCTTTCACGACGAAAAAGTCGATCAGGTCAGGTATTTTCGAAGTATCAGTTGGCCAGTAGGTCGGTTTACCCGTCGAATGGAAATCACAACTGTACTCCATACCTGCCTCATAGAGCATTCTGCCTTTTTGCGAGCTGTGTCTTGAGCCCCAGAATCTATGTTTCGCATTAAAATCGCCGCCAATAATGAAATTAGGTTTCAGCAATTTAAACAAGTTAGTAAAACCATTTTTTTCAAGCGCTGAACGCGGTGGGTAGTAGATAGATGAGATTTGAAGAGTACGCTGACTACTTTTTACTCGAATCGTGCACAGTTGCAAAGTTTCAAGCTCGATCTTTAGGTCTTCGGATTGTTCGATGCAGTCTTTAATAAACAATGATGATCCGTCTCTCGCTTTTCCTGAAGGGTGACAAGCGTGGTAATCATTATAGCCTTTTATTTTTAAATGCGATTCGTTTTTTACGTGGGTTTCAGAAATCAAGCAAATATCGATATCTTTTTAACGCAAGAATATTTCCAATTCGTCAAGTTTTCGCAAAAGTCCGTTTGCATTCCAAGTACATATTTTTAGCATTTGTTTTTCATTCATATTCTACTTGGAGTACGCGTTTTCCCTGAATTACTTTCGAGCTTAACCAACCTATCGAGAATAATTTTATTTATTTTGCTTTGTTCTTTAAGTTTCTCTAGAATAACTGAAAAAACATGAGAAACGGGGTCCTTCGAAATTTCAATATTTTTTGGTATTTCGGATGCAGCAGCGTAAGTCTGCACTCCTGATGTTCGAAGATCGTTACCCGGTCGCTTTTCCAATTGTAACTTTTCTGTACCGTTTCTTTTAGGAACAGAGGTCGAGGGCTTTTCTTTCGTCATTCTTTCCCTCACCTTTTTGCGCTCTGAACCCGGTAGTTTTGATTTGCACTCTTTCTCCTCCGCGACCTTACGCTTTCGCTTAGTTTGCGGTTTTGATTTTGCATTTAGGGGCTTAAGGAGCGCATCTCTTCGTTTTTGTAATTCTTTAGCTACTTCACAGCCTCTATAATTTGCCGGGTGCTTTCCCTTACAATTAACACAGGTTGCGGAGGTTTGTTTGTTTACTCCACAAACTTGGGAGAGGTGATTTCCAGCGCATTTCACACATCGCGGTTCCTTTTTCCAGTACATTTGAGTATGATTGAATCCTTGGCTACGTTTGCACTGCGGAATCATTCTTATATTTCTTCGCATTGGCTCGATTTTGACTACGATATTTACTATGGTAATAATTCGGTAGATATCGTCGATATTGTCGGACTTATCGAAGGTAAGCATAAAGAGCGGAAGTCCACGCCTTACCAAGATGTCTTTATCTATTTCCGTTTGTTGCTTCTCCTTTTTCATGATATTAACGGCATCAAGAATTTTAAAGCCTTTGTCTTGAAGGTCAGTCATAATATCTTCTTTGGTGCATGAGGGGTGGAGTCCCCTTGCAACAACACGATGTGGCCTTTCTGACTTGATTTCGAAAGTATACCACTCAATTTTTTCGGTATTTAACTTTTTAGACACCGCTTGGTAGTCGTCGTATTCATCGACGTCAATTTTCCACGCATTGTCCCTCAAAGACGTGACCTTATATTTCGATGTTAAAGTTCCTTTAAGAAGGCTTTGCAACTTATTAAATTCCGTTAACCCGACGATGTTAATTGGTGGGGGTGGACGAGATTGCGCTCGAGGTTGCTTTTCTTGCTGTTCTTTGTGCTCTTCTTTCTCTTTTTCTTTTAGGGACTCGACTTCGGGCGAAGAGCCGGCTCTCCGTTTCTTACTAGGTCTCTTCTTTGTGACCCGACACGTTTCGCGTGTTAGCTCTTCTTCCTCGGTGTGATATTCCCGACTAGCTAAGCGTGCTGGAGTACATTCGCGTTCTTCCTCTATACGTGAACTCTTTAGGACCTTATTTTCTTCTTTTAATAAGTCTATTTCTTTCTTGAGCTCTTGATAGAGTAGATCCATTTCGTTAAGCTTCCTTCGGAGTATTTTATTTTCTTCCTCAAAGCTGTTACATTTCGCTGAGTCCTGAATTTCGCGCGCTCGCGCTTCCGGTGGACTTCTTTTCCCGGAGTTATTCGATCTTGGTGGAGGAGATCGAGATACCCTTGAACTTTTTGAAAAAGGGTCATTGGATTGCAATAAGCGGCTCTCCCCAGAACCCGTAGAGCCGACCTCCGAAGAGGGTGGATTTTCCAGAAAAGCTGGACTGCTACCTGGGGTAATATATCTTTTTGTTTTGCTCATTGCATATTTTGTATACACTGTACGCTCGGTATACGGAGATTGGATTTTAGTCGCCTCTTACGACAAGCATGCCTACCTCGGGTATATTCTATCCCCTACCCGAAGGGGTCTAGTTTGTGAAGTGAAACCACATACATTGTGACCTCAATAAAAACAACTAATAGAAATTCGGACAGTTACGTTAATTGAGGTTGTTGCAATAACCGAATCAAAAAATAGTAGGTGTTAAAAGTGGACCAAAAAGTTAAATACATAAGAATATTAAAGAAAAAATTTTCTCACTCTGTCAAATGAAACTGCATTTTTGCCATTACTTTCGATGTCTTCGGCTTCCGAATTGATGCAAGTCGGTTCCAGATAGGTTTCTTTTTCGGTAGTCCAATTATTTATCTTCTCGGAACAGTCAGTGGAGGATATCTCTTCAAGCAAATCATTAATTGATGATAATATCTCGCGGTCGTTAAGGATTTGGTCCCTATTACTCTCAAAGGGAGCTCATCGTCTTCGTCGTAATTACTGCTTGGAGCCATCAAAGAGTTCCAGCACTTCCGTATTGCCGTATACAGCACCCTGTCTCATGTATTAGCCAGGAGACATATGACAGGTCTTAAATTAATTGCCTTAATTCTGCGCTCCAAAGTAGACCCTTCGCTACCCGCCAAATGTGCCAATAGACTTTTTTTTGATCACAAGTTGGTCACATTTTGATCCATTGGCTGGAGAATAGCGGTGCAGTTTGCCAGTAAGCACATGATGACTATCATTCTGTCATTACTTTTTATCTCGCCGTCTTTCGGGTGCCACTCTGCGTTGCCCAACAGCAACAGAGCCTTCTTCGGAAGATTTTTTGACAAAAGATTGTCTTACCTAAACCAAGAAAAATGAGAAATAAATTGTAAAATTCTATCAAACCATTTTCATTAACCTATGTACCTCAGGTACAAATGTTGTACAAACAGGTCTTTTCGCACCAGTTATTCGTTTTAGAACTCATCAATAAGTCTTTACTTGCGACATAAGTAAAATGTATCGGCAAATTCTGTTACACCCAGACGATCGAAAATACCGACTAATATTCTAGAGATACGATATCGCTTCGCCACTTGAAGCATTTTAACTGAATACAGTCACATATAGCATGTCATCGTCGTCTTACCTATCTACAAGATGTCTTATTCAGCTTGGGATCGACGATTGTATGACTGGATGTGATACGTTAGATGAAGCAATGCATATTAAAGGCGAATTAATCGATTTGCTAAAAATGGGCCATTTTGAGCTGCGAAAGTTTTGCCATTTCAATGCCGTTAAAACACTGGGCCTTATATGGCAACCGAAGAATGATAGCTTCCAATTTAACACCAAAACCAAGACATCTATAGTAATTACAGAAAGAATAGTTTTATCTGAACTCTCTAGTGTCTATATTCCTCTGGGTTTAGCCTGTCCTGTGATAGTAAGGTGGAAAATATTTCTATAAAACATATGGAAACAAAAGGATCTAACCTGGGACTCACCCTTATCTACTCTTGAAACTAAACAATGGGAAAACTTTAGATCCCAAATTGCAGACCTCGAGTTGATACAAGTCCAGCGTCATATGGTATCAAAACGCAAGGTAATCATAATTGAGTTCCATGGCTTTTCCGAACCTTCCTACTCCTGACACACTTTTGTTGCAAACCGTGTTTCCACAATACAGGAAAACACACAGCTCGACCAGTGGTATCATATCGAAGTGAAATTGAATCCAGCAGATTTGGTATCACGCGATGTAACTTCTAAGACGTTGTCAATATCGTTTTTGTGGTTTCATGGACCACCTGGTTTACACAAAAGAAATATGTCCGAGTTCCTTCAACGAAAAATTGACTTCCAAGATGAAGTACCAGAATGGAAAAAAATTAAATTGGTTCTGCTTTCCACAATGAAAATTAATTCAATAATAGAAACTATCGATCACCCTAATTCCTTTCCAAAACTAAACCGAATAAATCTTTCGGTTTATCCACAATTCGAGAAACATTGAGAATAGCGATTCATTGAATTCTAAGCTAAGCAGAGAAGAACTTGGCGGAGGATTGAAACTAATTGTCAGAAATGTTCTATTGTCTTCATTTAGTAAGGAATATTATGATCGTCAGACCTTGGAGTGTCACACAAAAGTCCCATTCAATCGCTATCCCCGTTTATTGACGAAAACAATATTCTTCTCGTAGGAGAGCGTCTTCGCAATGCGAACATAATATTTGATGCTAAACACCAAATACTTTTACCAAAAAACCACATATTTACTAGTGAATAATTTGCATGCAGCACCTCAAGCAATATTGTCAATCGTGTGACAATCTTATTGGCCGCTGGATGGACTGAGAGCAGCTTGGAAGGTCGTCAATAGATATTTCAAGGTGAAGCCAGTTTCTTACCAACATGTAATGGGCAACTTGCCCCCTGGAAGAGTGTCACCCTCGCGCCCATTCAGCACTACAGGCATCAACTTCTGCGGGCCATTCAATAGCCATTATAAAATTCGTGGAAAACCTCCTACAAAGGTATACATTTGAATTTTCATCTGCTTCGCCTCCAGACCAGTACACCTCGAGCTCGTCAGCGACCTCACAACCGAAGCCTTCATCAATGCTTTGGAGCGATTTGTATCCAGACGCGGAATGTGCTCTACAATATTCTGCGATAATGCTACGAACTTCGCCGGAGCCAGGTCTGATCTTCGGAGTCTTCGAAATTTATTTAACCAGCAGCAGCACACCGATGAAATACAGAGATTAAGTGAAAGGATCACATAGCTTGGCGCCCTATACCCCCACGAACACCGCACTTCGGCGGACTCTGGGAGGCAGCGGTAAAATACTTCAAGTACCATTTCTATAGAGCAGCAGGAAACCTGAAACTAACTTATGGGGAACTTCACATTATCGTCGTAAAAATAGAAGCCGTTCTGAATTCGCGTCCGATCACTCCGTTGTCCTCTGATCCAAACGATCTGCAGCCACTGACCCCTGCACATTGTCTAATAGGGGAATCCCTTACGTCCTTTTCTCGCCCTAATTTCTGTTGTAAAAACTATTATCGCCTATCCCATTTCTGACAAATTCAACAATTATATCAACATTTTTGGAAGAGGTAGTCGGTGGACTATTTGCATCAATTACAACAACGCAAGAAGTGGACCTCGTCTCTGCCTAATATCGCTGTCGATAAATTAGTATTGATACAAGAGGACAACTTACCCCCACTAAAATCGATGATCGGGAGAATAATCAAGATTTTTCCTGGTAACAATGGGATTGCACGAATAGCCGAAGTTCGAACAAAGGCCGGAATATACAAAAGAGCAGTAACGAGACTTTGTCCACTACCCATAGGTTCCTCTGCAGCAAGTTGTTGAAGACCCAAAAGATCTTCAAAGTGGCCGGTTTATGTATAAAAATTTATACTCGAAATGCATTTTTAATTCTATAAAATTAACTTATGTCTAATGATTGCAAGCTACATAATCTTCCTCAGAAAGCATACAATTAACTTTACCTTTGAATTATATTAAATTATTATTAACTTAAATCATTTCTATTTGTTACTCACTGCATATGCATGAGTGTATGACTTAATTGTAAATCACTGCACTCATTTATATTATATACATCATATACATACTTTCATTTCGATCATTACGGTTCCTTGTTTTTTTGCTTGTTTCGCAAAAGATAAATGGTTCGATCATGTCGATATTAATAAAGCTTAAAATTAATTAAGTTATTGAGTTTTATTCTTTATCAGACTATTGCAACTTGAACAGGATGCAAAATTCATTCCCACGGCTGACTCTCTTAAATTGTGCAGCATTTAAAATGTTATCCAGTTAAGCTGAATTTTGTTCAGTCCATTGAAGGCAAATATTGAATGCCCGAATTGCGGCTTCTGCTTTAAATTTTGGTCGTGAGGGTTCCTCAACTGCATTTTCGCCATCACTTTCTACGTCTTCGGCTTCCGAATTGATGCAAGTCGGTTCCATATCGGTTTCTTTTTCGGTAGTCCAATTATTTATGTTCTCGGAACAGTCAATGGAGGATAGCTCTTCAAGCAAATCATTAATTGATGATAATATCTCGCGGTCGTTAAGGATTTGGACCCTATTACACTCAAAGGGAGCTCATCGTCTTCGTCGTAATTACTTCTTGGAGTCATCAAAGGGTTCCAGCACTTCCGTATTGCCGTATACTGCACCCTGCCTCATGTAATAGCCAGAAGACATATGGCACGTCTTAAATTAAATGCTTTAATTCTCCAAATCAGACCCCTCGCTACCCACCAAATATGCCAATAGACTTTTTTTGATCACAAGTTGATCACATTTTGATCCATTGGCTAGAGAATAGTGGTGCAGTTTGCCAGTAAGCACATGGTGACTATCGTTCTATCATCACTTTTTATCTCGCCGTCCTTCGTGCGCCACTCTGCGTTGTCCAACAGCAACAGAGCCTTCTTCGGATGATTTTTTGATCCAAGAGATTGTCTTACCTAAACCAAGAAAAAAGAAACAAAAAAGAGAAATAAATTGTAAAATTCTATCAAATCATTTTCATTAAACATACCTCTGGTACAAATGTTGAGTGAAACCAATCTTCAAAAAATGCGAAGTTCATCCATGCATTTTTCTTGCCCTTTTAAATGGCAGGTTTTGTTTTCGAAATTTTTAAACGCTCTGGGATTTACAGCTTTTGGACGTATGACGAATAATTTTACTTTGTACATACCAGATGCATTAGTGCAAACAAGAAACTTTATTCTCTCTTTACATACCTTCCGATCTGGAGCGCTTGTTTCTTTGAAGTTCGCAAGCGTTTTATGTGGCATAAGTTTAAAAAATATGCCGGACTCGTCCGTATTATATCATAGATTTGATCTAGTCATAAACCGAGCTCTTTGATTTTATTTTAGAACTCTATCACAAATAGCTCAAAAAGTTTCCTCTTATTTGACAGCTTTTCGCCGCAAATTCATACGGAATACCACTCCGTTTTTTAAAATTTGAAAACCATCCCTTACTGGCATTGAAAGATTAAGGCTTTTCTTTGATTGTATTGTCCAGTTTACTTGCCTGTGCTTTTAGGACTTGAAAATTAAAAAATTGAAAATTTTTACGGTTCCTTAGAAACCATTCATAGAACGCTTTTTCTATACGATCCAGATTCAGCATTCGAAACGAATTTTCTTAGCGCACCTTCTTTCTTCTTGATTCTTCTTCTGCAAAATTTCACTTTTTTGCTTTATATAAAGCTTATTAAATTTTTACACAATAGCCCTAGCTAACAAACAACAATGCAACCCAAACACTACCGGTCACAGAGAAAATGTTAACTAAATGCGCTTGCAACACAAAATTCACGTATCATAAAAAAACATGTGTATACTAGTTCCGAAAAATAGCTGTGAAATAACTGCCAGACATAGGAAAAGTAAACAAGAAGGAAGAGGTACAAATATCGAACCAAATAAGAATTCATGATACAAAAGTTGCGTTTATCAAGTCACATTTTTTAAAAGTTGTAAAGTTGCAAATACTGAGTCAACAATGGTAAGATTTTTGGCGGTGCTTTTATCAAGGAGTTGCGCGTATCGAGGGTAGCTTTTATTGAGGTCACACTGTATTTACATACATACGTCGAAATTAGCTCCCACTGCATAATTTGGTCGGAATTCCCCAATTTTATAAAGCAGGAAGTTTTTTATAGGAATTTATTTTATTTCAATAAAGAAACAGTCAACAAGTTATGTTGAAAGAAAATTGTATGTAAGACTTACTAAATTCCTATATTTCCAGGGCAAAGTTAATTTTTCCTTAGGTGTTCGGGATCGGTACATTTACGTTATCTTTTCTAGTTCAAGAGCTTGTGGCAGACTGAGAGACGGTGGTGCAAGCGTAAGCAATGTGGGTCTGTGGTCTATTTACGAAATACTGAAAAGCATAATTTCTGATGACACTGAAACAATATTGACAATCCCCAATTAAACATTTTTCGGCAAATTGCTAGTTAGGAAAAATACTTATTAGGGAAACAAGTTTTAACGAACTGTCATTTGGGAGACTATCATTACGAAAATATGTTCGTTCCATTCCGTTGGAGTATTTCCCTTACATAATATCCCTAATACCAATTTCCCGAAAACCAATTTCTCGAATTGATGAATAAGTGCCAATAGCACTAAAAATGTCGAAGTTTAAAATGCTTTTTAAGTAACACTGAAATTTTTGGTCGGATTTATTTGGTCATTTTATATGGATTTATTTTATTTCAATAAAGAAACAGTCAATTAGTCGTGTTGAAAAAAATGATATGTAAGGGTGGCCGTGGTGTAGTGGTAACATCATCGCTTGTCACGCTACAGGTTCACGGTTCGAATCCTGATGTCAATAATCATCTATTTATTTCGCATGAAATAAATAAAAAGTCGATCAATTGCGAAAGCTTGTGTCAACTCTACTGCGAAGGCATAACACTGGCAGTAGGGCGGTCATATAGCTAAAAATGCAACTCGATCGTGATGATGACATCAAGAGGACGGAAAAAAATACTGTGAATCATGAGCAACGACAAAAGCAAAAACAAACAAGCTCCCCACTTATCTGGACAGCCACCCTTGGAGTTCACTGAAACTTAATACCAGCTGAGTTTCAAACCAACTACACCAATCTGTCTTTCTCTCTGTCTCTTCCCCTTTCCTCAAATCGCCCGTGTCCTAAAATTAGTATAAGGGTATTCATAACCCCTTCCACACGTGCAAATTATAAAAAAAAAAAAAAAAAAGAAACAGCGAATACCAACAGGCGGCAGCGTTTATTGGACGATTTAATAAATAGAAACATAATAAACATATAAAATCAAATTAACATTTTTATTATTATATGAAACATAAATATTGGAACTCATACATTTTTCAAATAAATAAAAACAAAACAAAAAACATTCTACTTAAATATACAAAAAGGCGGACGAAAGAAAGTATGTTTCGGACAGTTCTTCATTTTTTCTCCCGAACTCCCGAAGCATCTTTTTTCTTTGTGGATTAAGGTGGCGCTCCATGACATGACGGAGATGGCCTTTCCGACTATGAAAGAGGTGCAAAATAGGATAAATATTATATAAGTTAAACATGTAATCAGTGTTTGACCACACTTACCAGCAGAACTGCTCCCTGCCTCCGGCAATGGGCAATGGATTTGTGGCCTTTCCTGTTAAATTCAGGCTGCAGCTATTTCTTATTTCCGGCCGGGTGCCAAATACCTCATCCATTTGCTCTTCATATGGAGCTCTACTGGCCGACTCTCCAGTTCTTTTATTAGAATCTGAAGTTGTCTTATACGCTCTAAGCAGATTCTTCAGCTTTATTTGCAGCATTTCTACTGTAGTCGGCTGACTCGGTGAAAACATAAATTTAAGTAATAATAATATAATGAAATAAAAGTATAAATACCAGAACTCCAAGTGCAAGAAGATCCTCCAGCACATTAGCCATCGCATGTTTTTTTAACTTGGTACTTTCGAATTCTGATTTTCTTTTGGCATATTCATCTAGAAAAGCTTTTGTCTCCTCTGGCATCCAAATTCTTCTTGATCTTGAAAATAAAATTTAGGTAAAATTGTTAATATAATACAATTGAATAATTATTTGTTTTAATTACTTACGATTTATTTTTATCTATCTCTATTCCAATTACACAGCTGAATTTCTTTCTAGAGAGAACACTGCACCAATTGCAATAACAAACTTATGTTTACTAACGTTTCTAAAACCAAAACCGAGATATATACACATACATACTCCCTGCAAAAGGGGTTATTTCAGTCGTTCACAGACTTTGACAGAGTGTAGACGTGTTTCGGCTTTCAGTGAAATTGGTAGTAATTTCAAGCAAACAACTAGATAGTGTGATTTTAAGTGGCGAGGTAGGCTAGTGGTAGGTAGAAGGCAAATATTGAATGCCCGAATTGCGGCTTCTGCTTTAAATTTTGGTCGTGAGGGTTCCTCAACTGCATTTTCGCCATCACTTTCGATGTCTTCGGCTTCCGAATTGATGCAAGTCGGTTCCATATCGGTTTCTTTTCGGTAGTCCAATTATTTATGTTCTCGGAACAGTCAGTGGAGGATAGCTCCTCAAGCAAATCATTAATTGATGATAATATCTCGCGGTCGTTAAGGATTTTGTTCCCTATTACACTCAAAGGGAGCTCATCGTCTTCGTCGTAATTACTGCTTATGGTCATCAAAGGGTTCCAGCACTTCCGTATTGCCGTATAGTGCACGCTGTCTCATGTATTAGCCAGGAGACATATGGCAAATCTTAAATTAAATGCTTTAATTCTCCAAATCAGACTCCTCGCTGCCCACCAAATATGCCAATAGACTTTTTTTGATCACAAGTTGATCACATTTTGATCCATTGGCTGGAGAATATCGGTGCAGTTTGCCAGTAAGCACGTGGTGACTATCATTCTACCATTACTTTTATCTCGCCGTCCTTCGGGTGCCACTCTGCGTTGTCCAACAGCAACAGAGCCTTCTTCGGAAGATTTTTTGATCCAAGATTGGATTGTCTTACTTAAACCAAGAAAAAAAAAACAAAAAAGAGAAATAAATTGTAAAATTCTATCAAATCATTTTCATTAAACATACCTCTGATACAAATGTTGAGTGAAACTAATCTTCAAAAAATGCGAAGTTCATCCATGCATTTTTCTTGCCCTTTTAAATGGCTGGTTTTGTTTTCGAAATTTTTAAACGCTCTGGGATTTACAGCTTTTCGACGAATGACGAATAATTTTACTTTGTACATACCAGATGCATTAGTGCAAACAAGAAACTTTATTCTCTCTTTGCATACCTTCCGATCTGGAGCGCTTGTTTCTTTGAAGTTCGCAAGCGTTTTATGTGGCATAAGTTTAAAAAATATGCCGGACTCGTCCGTATTATATCATAGATTTGATCTAGTCATAAACCGAGCTCTTTGATTTTATTTTAGAACTCTATCACAAATAGCTCAAAAAGTTTCCTCTTATTTGACAGCTTTTCGCCGCAAATTCATACGGAATACCACTCCGTTTTTTAAAATTTGAAAACCATCCCTTACTGGCATTGAAAGATTAAGGCTTTTCTTTGATTGTATTGTCCAGTTTACTTGCCTGTGCTTTTAGGACTTGAAAATTAAAAAATATAAGATTGGCACATTTAGTTTACGGTACTCCATGACATGACGGGGATGGATTCTGATAGCCAGAAACTTCTAGCAAATTCTTCGACAACTGGAACAAGAGAAATTCCAAGATGGCAATCATTCTGGCAGTTATAATTCCCTCTCATCCGTGATATTATCCGTCTCTTTCGTAGGCATGAACTGTGGAAACCGCAGACACGAACCTCGAATGAAAGGACAGTTCGGACCAAAATTCTGCCAGAATGAAAAGACACTTCGGAATTTGTTGCATCATACTTTTAGGGAGCGTAATTATTATTATGCTACAATATTGTAGCAACAAATTCCGAAGTGTCTTTTCATTCTGGCAGAATTTTGGTCCGACCTGTCCTTTCATTCGAGGTTCGTGTCTGCGATGAAGTCTCCACAGCTCATGTCAACGAAAGAGACGGATAATATCACGGATAAGAGGGAATTATAACTGCAAGAATTATTACATCAGAATTTCTTTTGTGCCAGTGGTCGAAGAATTTGCTAGAAGTTTCTGGCTATCAGAAACTTCTGCTATATAAGGACAGATGGCGATTGAGAAGGTGCAGCAGTTGGTTTAGAACCGTGGCGAAGAGATTGGAAAAGTGATAATGGGCGAAGTTGTAATTTTGTGATAAATTGAAAGTTGAGAGTTAACAAGAAGAAGTAATTAGTTTGGATTTGTGAATTAAGTAACTGAAAGGAGATAAAGTGATTTGAGAGGAAAGAGACCTGGTAAGAAAAAAATTTGCGAAGAATAGTATAGTGTGAACTTGAACTGTTTTATAGACTAGAAACTAAAGAAATAAATTTCACAGAATATCGTTTTATCTACTCGAGCCGTAGCTCGCATATTACATTGGTGTCAGAAGTGGGATAAAACTTATTCTGTGAATAACTATTTCCGTGGTGTGAAATTGCACAATAATAAAAAAAAAAAAAAACATTTCTGTGTTGAGTTAATTAGTTGCGCAAAATGGGTCTCAAATTGGGAAAACTAACTATAACTCAATTAAAGGCAGAACTCAGTAAGCGGAACCTCGACACAACTGGGGGAAAAGATGCCCTACTGATTCGCCTGGAAGAAGCAGTAACGCAGGAAGGTGAAAATCCGCATGACGTAGAGTTCGACGTGGAAGAGGAACCAGCAAGTACAGCAGCCGACCCGGGTATAACAAGTCTGCTCCTGCAACTTAAGTTAGTCATGGACGAACAAAAGAAAGCAATAGAAGGCCAAAGAAATTCTCTAGAACTTAAGCTGGACGAACAAAAGAAAGCAATGGACGACCAGAGGAATTCTCTAGAAGTTAAGCTGGACGAACAAAAGAAAGCAATGGGCGAACAAAAGAATTCTCTAGAACTTAAGATGGACGAACAAAAGAATTCTCTAGATGCTCTGGAAAGCAAACTTGATGAGCAAAACAGGAACTTGGAATCTAAATTCGAAGCGATCGCAGACGAAACTCGAAAAAGTCGAAACTAGATTCGATGAAAACTTTGAGAAGCATGAAACTCAGTTCGGGAAAATAGAGACTCAGTTCGAAAAAGTAGCAAAACAAGTCGAAAATCTTACTAAGGAACTCAGCAACGTGAAGAGACAAGACAGAAAGCACGGGTATATTCCACTGACGGTCTGAAAAGAAAGGAGATGCAGCCTCCTACCTTCGATGGTCAAACATCATGGCCAATTTATAAGAGGCAATTCGAAGCGGCCGCAATGACCAATAGCTGGGACGATGAAGAGAAGTCTATTGCACTCACGCTTGCACTGAGGGGTCCAGCTGCGGAGCTCTTGCAGACCATCCCGGAAGATAAACAGCAGAACTACGACTCTCTGGTTCAGGCTATCGAGATGCGGTTTGGGGATGAACACATGCAGCAGGTGTACAGGGTTCAGCTGCGTAGTCGAGTCCAGAAAAGGGGGGAAACGCTCCAACAGTTGCAAGCGAATATAGAGCGACTAGCCCATCTTTCATACCCTATAGCCGGTGAGGAGCTTATCAACGAAATGGCGGTGGAATTTTTTATTCAGGCCATAGAGGACAGACAACTGCAAATGGCTGTAAGGATGGCTGAAAAGCGAACACTCCTCGAGGCATTGGCATTCGCTTTGTCAATGAAGGCTGTGGACCAAGCATACCAGGGAATACACCGTGTCAGGGAAATGTCCGTCGTGGAATGCTCATGCCAGAGAACAGCCGTCATGGATGAAGACAAAGCTCGCGGAAGTCAAATCCGTTGCTGGAATTGCAACCAAACCGGACACTTACAACGGCAGTGCAGAAGTGCACCTAGACGAGGAAATTGTCCACATTGCACCAGTAGGAGAAGCAGAGAGGAAGCATCTGGCTGTCAGTCAGACTTACCAAACCAGCAGTCGGGAAATGCGTAAGGACCAACTTCGCGGGGCAGAAGTTGGTTACTGCAATCGAGGCCCCCAGGACCACCATTCAAGTTTCGTAAACCAAACGGGGTAACAAGAGCCTGACAGTGGAAGCACTAATCAACAAGAAGAAGTGCGTAGCCACCATCGACACAGGCGTCACTGCCTCCATTGTAAGAAGAGATATCGTCAAAAGCGAATGGCTGCACAACACCAACAGCTACTGCCTGAAGACTGCAACAGGGGAAATGGCGAAGGTGTTTGGAGAAGTTCGTCTTACGATTACTCTGGCGGGACTGACGTTCTCCCATGCGTTTCTGGTGGCAGATATATGCGACGAGTGCATCATCGTGATTGGAAAATGCTCGCCGATTACCGCCGTCGCAACAATATCTGAACGTGATGCTCCAAAACCTCTCCCATCACCTTGGACAGCGGAAACGAGAGAGACGATTCTCCAGTCCAGTGAGCTGAATCAGGAGCAGCGAACAATGGCAGAGAATCTTATCAATGAGTACGCTGATGTATTTGCCTCACAGGACGGAGAATACGGCCGAACACACCTGGTACAACATCGAATAGACACCGGTGATACTAGACCAATTCGTAAGCCTGCTAGGAGCCTTCCATTGGCAAAGCAGATAGAAGTTGCAGAGATGGTGTCCGCAATGGAGAAAGAAGGTCTGATTGAAAGTTCCAAAAGTCCGTGGGCATCACCGGTTGTACTGGTTAAGAAGAACGATGGCAGCACGCGGTTCTGCGTGGACTATCGGCAGCTCAATTACTTCACCAAGAAAGACAGCTATCCTCTGCCACGGATTGACGACACGCTAGACACACTATCAGGAGCCCGATGGTTTTCCACTCTCGACTTGAAGAGTGGCTACTGGCAGGTACAGATCCATCCAGAAGACCGGGAGAAAACCGCCTTCACCGCAGGAAATGGGCTATGGCAATTCACGGTAATGCCATTCGGGCTGTGCAATGCTCCGGCGACTTTCGAGCGATTGATGGAATGTGTCCTGCAAGGGTTAACATAGAAAACCTGTTTGGTATACTTGGATGATGTCATCGTTGTAGGAAAAACGTTTGCCCAACACCGAGACAATCTAAGGGATGTGTTTCAAAGGCTTCGAAGTGCCCACCTGAAGCTCAATCCCAAGAAGTGCGCCCTGTTTAGAGCGGAAGTCAACTACCTGGGACACATAATTTCAGCGAAAGGAGTGAGAACCGATCCAGAGAAGGTCGAAGCGGTGAATAACTGGCCAGTCCCCAAAGACAAACACCAACTAAGGAGCTTCCTGGGCCTAGCCACCTACTACAGACGGTTCGTGAAGGATTTTGCCGGGATCGGAAAGAGCCTGCACCAGTTGACGGAAAAGGGAAAACCATTCAAATGGTCAATTGAGTGCGAGAAGAGCTTCAAGGCACTTAAACAACGGCTATGCGATGCCCCGATACTGGCTTACCCCACTCCCGGGGAAACGTTCATTGTGGATGCAGATGCTAGTAATGTCGGAGTAGGAGCCGTACTCTACTAGGTGCATGATGGCCAAGAGAAGGTGGTTGCGTACTTCAGCAAGGTGCTCTCTAAGCCAGAAAGGAACTACTGCGTGACAAGGTGGGAACTTCTAGCTTTGAACTTGGCTACGAAGCGTTTTCACAAATACCTCTATGGGAGGAAGTTCGTTCTTCGCACAGACCATGCAGCCTTAAAATGGCTATTACAGTTCAAGAGTCCTAAGGGTCAGGTCGTAAGATGGATCGAAAGGCTGCAAATCTACGACTACGAAATACAGCATCGTAAAGGAAAACTCCACTCTAATGCGGATGCACTGTCCCGGAGACCATGCAGAACGGATTGTAAACATTGTGCGCGTCAGGAAGAACGGGAGCTGGTTTCCATCCAAAGAATGAGAGCCGAACCTATCGCCGGTTGGAGCGTAGATGAGATCCGGAACGCTCAGAAGGAAGACCCGGATATCGAGCCGATTCTGGCCTGGAAGGAGAACATGGAGAAACCGGATCATCAGGACATCTCTCACAGAAGCCCAACCTTAAAGGCATATTTTGTGCAGTGGGACTCCCTCCATGTCCAAGAAGGTGTTCTGAGAAGAAAATGGGAATCCTCCGACGGAAAGGCGTTTGTAATGCAGCTTGTCGTACCGCGGACGAGGGTCAAGGAGGTGTTACAGGAAATGCATGGCGGGGCGTCCGGAGGCCACTTGGGAGTGAATAAGACGCTAGAAAAGGTACGAGAACGTTTTTATTGGTTAAAAGCGAAGGAAGATATCGAAGACTGGTGCAGAAAATGCGACGTGTGTGCAGCTACCAAGGGTCCGAGAATCAAAACTCGTTGTAAGATGCACCAATACAACGTGGGAGCACCTTTCGAACGAATCGCCATTGACATCGCAGGGCCCTTTCCGGAAACCGACAATGGAAATCGGTATATACTCGTAGTGATGGACTACTTCAGTAAGTGGCCGGAAGCATTTCCGATCCCTAACCAGGAAGCCAGAACCGTGGCGGGGAAGATCGTCTACAATAGGGTTAGCAGATTCGGTGTGCACTTGGAATTGCATTCTGACCAAGGGCGGAACTTCGAGTCAAGAATCTTCCAAGAAATGTGTCAACTACTCGGAATCAAAAATACAAGGACAACCCCGCTTAACCCACAGTCGGACGGTATTGTGGAGCGTTTCAATAGGACTTTGGACGAACATCTCTCGAAGGTCGTAGGTGACTACCAACGGGATTAGGACCGGCAGATTCCCTTGTTTTTGATGGCCTATAGAAGTGCCGTGCATAGCACTACTCGACATATGCCGTTCGAAATCTTATTTGGTGGAATAGCTCGTTTACCCAGTGAGGTGAAATTTGGATCTGAAGTTGTCTTATACGCTCTAAGCAGATTCTTAAGCTTTATTTGCAGCATTTCTACTGTAGTCGGCTGACTCTGTGAAAACATAAATTTAAGTAATAATAATATAATGAAATAAAAGTATAAATACCAGAACTCCAAGTGCAAGAAGATCCTCCAGCACATTAGCCATCGCATGTTTTTTTAACTTGTTACTTTCGAATTCTGACTTTCTTTTGGCTTATGCATCTAGAAAAGCTTTTGTCTCCTCTGGCATCCAAATTCTTCTTGATCTTGAAAATAAAATTTAGGTAAAATTGTTAATTTAATACAATTGAATAATTATTTGTTACGATTACTTACGATTTATTTTTATCCATCTCTATTCCAATTACACAGCTGAATTTCTTTCTAGAGAGAACACTACACCAATTGCAATAATAAACTTATGTTTACTAACGTTTCTAAAACCAAAACCGAGATATATATACATATATACTCACTGCAAAAGGGGTTATTTTTTTATACCTATTTTGGCACTTCACTAATTACCAAATGTAATAAAAACCCATATATATATACATATATATGTACATACTCACTGCAAAAGGGGTTATTTTTTTTATACCTGCTTTGGCACAACACTAATTACCAAATGTAAAAACCCATATTTGGGTGGGTAAATACAGTTTTGGGTAAATACCCGGTATTTACCCTAAAAAATTTGCCCATCACTGCGTAGAATTGGCCATAGGAAAAAACATGGATTTTTTAAATTCAAACCGTTTCGATAAATTATTTTTATTTGCATGTGGTCATTTCAATCTTTACCACATTCCTCGAAGTACACTTGGGATGTCCGTTGGATTATGATTTACAAGCGGCAGGGGAATTTCATCGTGCTGCTCATTGTTATTTACCCTAACGTAACTCGCACGGTTTAACTATATGCAATAATTCTACTCAAATGTTCAACAACGAGTTCGACCAACAAATAAAAAAGTGGGAATACAGCGCCGCCTATCATAATTGAACATAATTATAAACATTTGAATAATCATATCCAACGTATTATCCATTCTGATATGAACAATATCAGTAAATGTAATTTTTCATAAATATCTCCACTCCTCGGCCACTTAGCGAGTCCAAATTCTATCAGCAAACTTATTTTTATTTAAGAAATTTATTTTGTGAATTTGAGCTAAATCGTACTATAAATAAACTTAAGAGAAACCTTCCTGCAGGCTAAGCAAACATATTGTCCAAGTTTGGTGTCAACCGGTGCAGAGGTTCTCGAGTTTAAGACGCTCATACCCGGAACGAACAATTTTATTTATTAAGAAGATACCGAATGAGATTAATATTTTGTACCTTACATTTCATTACCATATTGCTAGTACAACACTTTGAGCAGAATTTTAATTTATTCGAACATAAAAACTATTTTATATTATTTGGTTTCCAAATAATATTTCACATTCTGATGTGGCAACACGGTAGCTTGATAATTGTCAACCACTATACCAACTGTTACGAACAAAAATAAAACCTAGTTAGAAATAGTGCGAACTAATTTTTGGATCACGAAAACAGATCCAAATGAAAAGCAAGATCTCGTATTGCTATTGTAATGCATACACACCAATAATCTGATCTGAATCATAGGTGATAATATTATAATAATTAAAAATTGTTCGGCAAATTGCACGTTAGGAAAAATATTTATTAGGGAAACAGGTTTCGACGAACTGTTATTTGGGAGCCTGCCATTACGGAAATGTATCCATTCCTTTCCGTTAGAGTATTTCCCGTAAATAATATCGCTAAGACTAATTTTCCTAATAGCAATTTCCCGAACGCCAATTTCCCTAATAGCAATTTCCCGAAAACCAATTTCTGGAATTGAAATTTCCATAATGAACAATTTGCCGTAACAGTCAATAGCACTAAGAATGTCGAAATTTAGAATGTTTGTTAAGTGAAACCACATACATTGTGACCTCAATAAAAACAACCAATAGAAATTCGGACAGTTGCGTTAATTGAGGTTGTTGCAATAACCGAATCAAGAAATAGTAGGTGTTAAAAGTGGTCCAAAAAGTTAAGTACATAAGAATATTAAAGAAAAACTTTTCTCACTCTGTCAAATGAAACTGCATTTTTGCCATTACTTTCGATGTCTTCGACTTCCGAATTGATGCAAGTCGGTTCCAGATCGGTTTCTTTTTCGGTAGTCCAATTATTTATCTTCTCGGAACAGTCAGTGGAGGATATCTCTTCAAGCAAATCATTAATTGATGATAATATCTCGCGGTCGTTAACTATTTGGTCCTTATTACACTCAAAGGGAGCTCATCGTCTTCGTCGTAATTACTGCTTGGAGTCATCGAAGGGTTCCAGCACTTCCGCATTGCCGTATACAGCACCCTGTCTCATGTATTAGCCAGGAGACATATGACAAGTCTTAAATTAAATGCCTTAATTCTGCTCTCCAAAGTAGACCATTCGCTACCCGCCAAATGTGCTAATAGACTTTTCTTGATCACAAGTTGATCACATTTTGATCCATTGGCTGGAGAATAGCGGTGCAGTTTACCAGTAAGCACATGGTGACTATCATTCTATCATTACTTCTTATCTCGCCGTCCTTCGGGTGCCACTCTGTGTTGTCCAACAGCAACAGAGCCTTCTTCGGAAGATTTTTTGACAGAAGATTGTCTTACCTAAACCAAGAAAAAAGAGAAATAGATTGTAAAATTTTATCAAATCATTTTCATTAACCTACCTCTGGTACAAATGTTGTACAAACAGGTCTTTTCGCACCAATTATTCGTTTTAGAACTCATCAATTAGTCTATACTTGCGACATAAGTAAAATGTATCGGCAAATTCGACTGCACCCAGACGATCGAAAATACCGATTAATATTCTAGAGATCCGATATCACTTCGCCACTTGAAGCATTTTAACTGAATACAGTCACATATAGCATGTCATCGTCGTCTTACCTATCTACAAGATGTCTTATTCAGCTTGGGATCGACGATTGTATGACTGGATGTGATACGTTAGATGAAGCAATGCATATTAAAGGCGAATTAATCGATTTGCTAAAAATGGGCCATTTTGAGCTGCGAAAGTTTTGCCATTTTGAAGCTCCTTCAACTAAAACAAAACAATGTCGTCAAAACACTAGGCCTTATATGGCAACCGAAGAATGATAACTTCCAATTTAACACCAAACCCAAGACATCTATAGTAATTACAAAAAGAATAGTTTTATCTGAACTCTCTAGTGTCTTTAATCCTCTGGGTTTAGCCTGTCCTGTGATAGTAAGGGGGAAAATATTTCTATAAGACATATGGAAACAAAAGGATCTAACCTGGGACTCACCCTTATCTACTCTTGAAACTAAACAATGGGAAAACTTTAGATCCCAAATTGCAGACCTCGAGTTGATACAAGTCCGGCGTCATATGGTATCAAAACACAAGGCAATCATAATTGAGTTCCATGGCTTTTCCGAACCTTCCTACTCCTGACACACTTTTGTTGCAAACCGTGTTTCCACAATAGAGGAAAACACACGGCTCGACCAATGGTATCATATCGAAGTGAAATTGAATCCAGCAGATTTGGTATCACGCGGTGTAACTGCTAAGACGTTACCAATATCGTTTTTGTGGTTTCATGGACCACCTGGTTTACACAAAAGAGATATGTCCGAGTTCCTTCAACGAAGAATTGACTTCCAGGATGAAGTACCAGAATGGAAAAAAATTGAATTAGTTCTGCTTTCCACAATGAAAATTAATTCAATAATAGAAACTATCGATCACCATAATTCCTTTCCAAAACTAAACCGAATATTTGGATACGTCTTTCGGTTTATCCACAATTCGAGAAACATTGAGAATAGCGATTCATTGAATTCTAAGCTAAGCAGAGAAGAACTTGACGGAGGATTGAAATTAATTGTCAGAAATGTTCTATTGTCTTCATTTAGTAAGGAATATTATGATCACCAGACCTTGGAGTGTCACACAAAAGTCCCATTCAATCGCTATCCCCGTTTATTGACGAAAACAATATTCTTCTCGTAGGAGAGCGTCTTCGCAATGCGAACATAATATTTGATGATAAACAAATAATACTTTTATAAAAAAACCAAATAAGAATTCATGATTCAAAAGTTGCGTTTATCAAGTCACAATTTTTAAAAGTTGCAATTACTGAGTCAACAATGGTAAGATTTTAGGCGTTGCTTTTATTGAGGTCACACTGTATTTACATACATACATCGAAATTAGTTCCCACTGCATAATTTGGTCGGAATTCCCCCATTTTATAAAGCAGGAAGTTTTTTATAGGAATTTATTTTATTTCAATAAAGAAACAGTCAACAAGTCATGTTGAAAGAAAATTATATGTAAGGCTTACTAAATTAATATATTTCTAGGGCAAAGTTGATTTTTCCTTAGGTGGTCGGGGATCGGTACATTTACGTTATTGTAATATGCTGGCTACGGCTCGAGTAGATAAAACGATATTCTCTGAAATTTATTTCTTTATTTTCTAGTCTGTAGAACAATTCAGGTTCACACCATACTATTCTTCGCAAATTCTTTTCTTACAAGGTCTATTTCCTCTCAAATCACTTTATCTCCTTTCAATTACTTAATTCACAAATCCAAACTAAGTACTTCTTCTTGTTAACTCTCAACTTTCGATTTATCACAAAATTACAACTTCGCCCATTATCACTTTTCTAATCTCTTCGCCACGGTTTTAAAACAACTGCCTCTTCTCGATCGCCATCTGTCCCTATATAGCAGAAGTTTCTGATAGCCAGAAACTTCTAGCAAATTCTTCGACTACTGGAACAAGAAAATTCTGATGTAATAATTCCAAGATGACAATCATTTCGTGCAGTTATGATTCCGACTGTGGGTGAAGCGGGGTTGTCCTTGTCTTTTTGATTCCGAGTAGTTGACACATCTCTTGGAAGATTCTTGACTCGAAGTTCCGCCCTTGGCCAGAATGCAATTCCAAGGGCACACCGAATCTGCTAACCCAATTGTAGACGATCTGCTCCGCCACGGTTCTGGCTTCCTGGTTAGGGATCGGAAACGCTTCCGGCCACTTACTGAAGTAGTCCATCACTACGAGTATATACCGATTTCCATTGTCGGTTTCCGGAAAGGGCCCTGCGATGTCAATGGCGATTCGTTCGAAAGGTGCTCCCACGTTGTATTGGTGCATCTTACCTCGAGTTTTGATTCTCGGACCCTTGGGAGCTTCACCCATGTCGCATTTTCTGCACCAGTCTTCGATATCTTCCTTCGCTTTTAACCAATAAAAACGTTCTCGTACCTTTTCTAGCGTCTTATTCACTCCCAAGTGGCCTCCGGACGCCCCGCCATGCATTTCCTGTAACACCTCCTTGACCCTAGTCCGCGGTACGACAAGCTGCATTACAAACGACTTTCCGTCGGAGGATTCCCATTTTCTTCTCAGAACACCTTCTTGGACATGGAGGGAGTCCCACTGCGCAAAATATGCCTTTAAGGTCGGGCTTCTGTGAGAGATGTCCTGATGATCCGGTTTCTCCATGTTCTCCTTCCAGGCCAGAATCGGCTCGACATCCGGGTCTTCCTTCTGAGCGTTCCGGATCTCATCTACGCTCCAGCCGGCAATAGGTTCGGCTCTCATTCTTTGGATGGAAACCAGCTCCCGTTCTTCCTGACGCGCACAATGTTTACAATCCGTTCTGCATGGTCTCCGGGACAGTGCATCCGCATTAGAGTGGAGTTTTCCTTTACGATGCTGTATTTCGTAGTCGTAGATTTGCAGCCTTTCGATCCACCTTGCGACCTGACCCTCAGGACTCTTGAACTGTAATAGCCATTTTAAGGCTGCAAGGTCTGTGCGAAGAACGAACTTCCTCCCATAGAGGTATTTGTGAAAATGCTTCGTAGCCAAGATCAAAGCTAGAAGTTCATGCCTTGTCACGCAGCAGTTCCTTTCTGGCTTAGAGAGCACCTTGCTGAAGTACGCAACCACCTTCTCTTGGCCCTCATGCACCTGAGAGAGTACGGCTCCTAGCCCGACATTACTAGCATCTGTATCCACAATGAACGTTTCCCCGGGAGTGGGGTAAGCTAGTATCGGGGCATCGCATAGCCGTTGTTTAAGTGCCTTGAAGCTCTTCTCGCACTCAATTGACCATTTGAATTGTTTCCCCTTTTCCGTAAACTGGTGCAAAATCCCGGCAAAATCCTTCACGAACCGTCTGTAGTAGGTGGCTAGGTCCAGGAAGATTCTTAGTTGGTGCTTGTGTTTGGGGACTGGCCATTTTTTTACCGCTTCGACCTTCTCTGGATCGGTTCTCACTCCTTTCGCTGAAATTATGTGTCCCAGGTACTTGACTTCCGCTCTAAACAGGGCGCACTTCTTGGGGTTGAGCTTCAGGTGGGCACTTCGAAGCCTTTGAAACACATCCCTTAGATTGTCTCGGTGTTGGGCAAACGTTTTTCCTACAACGATGACATCATCCAAGTATACCAAACAGGTTTTCTATGTTAACCCTTGCAGGACACATTCCATCAATCGCTCGAAAGTCGCCGGAGCATTGCACAGCCCGAATGGCATTACCGTGAATTGCCATAGCCCATTTCCTGCGGTGAAGGCGGTTTTCTCCCGGTCTTCTGGATGGATCTGTACCTGCCAGTAGCCACTCTTCAAGTCGAGAGTGGAAAACCATCGGGCTCCTGATAGTGTGTCTAGCGTGTCGTCAATCCGTGGCAAAGTATAGCTATCTTTCTTGGTGACGTAATTGAGCTGCCGATAGTCCACGCAGAACCGCGTGCTGCCATCTTTCTTCTTAACCAGTACAACCGGTGATGCCCACGGACTTTTGGAACTTTCAATCAGACCTTCTTTCTCCATTGCCGACACCATCCCTGCAACTTCTGTCTGCTTTGCCAATGGAAGGCGCCTAGCAGGCTGACGAATTGGTGTAGTATCTCCTGTGTCTATTCGATGTTGTAGCAGGTGTGTTCGGCCGTATTCTCCGTCCTGTGAGGCAAATACATCAGCGTACTCATTGATAAGATTCTCTGCCATAGTTCGCTGCTCCTGACTCAGCTCACTGGACTGGAGAATCGTCTCTCTCGTTTCCGCTGTCCAAGGTGATGGGAGAGGTTTTGGAGCATCACGTTCAGATATTATTGCATTTTCCAGTGCATTTTCCAGTCACCTCCCCTCGCCTTAGTTTGACAGTGTGCGGTCTTGCGTTCAAAACTCTCACTGGAACCATGGTGTTCTTTGGTTCGACTAACGTCTTTCCCACGATGTAGTCTTGAGAATTCTTCTCTGGGTCTGGTTCTACTATGTAGAATCGGTGGCTCCCAAGATCACCTTCCAGCTTCGTCCAAATGATTGTCTCTGAAGACGGCGGCAAAACTTCGTCTTTGCTGATGACTGTCCTGAGAGTTACGGCATTGTCGTTTCCGTACACCATCGGAATCTCCACATTTTGATACCTCAGTACTTGCATCCCGATGTCCAAGATTACTTCATTTGCTTCCATGAAGTCTATTCCGATGATGCACTCGTCGCATATATCTGCCACCAGAAATGCATGGGAGAACGTCAGTCCCGCCAGAGTAATCGTAAGACGAACTTCTCCAAACACCTTCGCCATTTCCCCTGTTGCAGTCTTCAGGCAGTAGCTGTTGGTGTTGTGCAGCCAGGCGCTTCTGACGATATCTCTTCTTACAATGGAGGCAGTGGCGCCTGTGTCGATGGTGGCTACGCACTTCTTCTTGTTGATTAGTGCCTCCACTGTCAGGCTCTTGTTACCCCGTTTGGTTTGCGAAACTTGAATGGTGGTCCTGGGGGCCTCGATTCCAGTAACCAACTTCTGCTCCGCGAAGTTGGTCCTTACGCATTTCCCGACTGCTGGTTTTGGTAAGTCTGACTGACAGGATGGATGTTATCACCGCCAGATGCTTCCTCTCTGCTTCTCCTACTCCCGCAATGTGGACAATTTCCTCGTCTAGGTGCACTTCTGCACTGCCGTTGTAGGTGTCCGGTTTGGTTGCAATTCCAGCAACGGATTTGACTTCCGCGAGCTCTGTCTTCATCCATGACGGCTGTTCTCTGGCATGAGCATTACACGACGGACATTTCCCTGACACGGTGTATTCCCTGGTATGCTTGGTCCGCAGCCTTCATTGACAAAGCGAATGCCAATGCCTCGGGGAATGTTCGCTTTCAGCCATACTTACAGCCGTTTGCAGTTGTCTGTCCTCTATGGCCTGAATAAAAGGTTCCACCGCCATTTCGTTGATAAGCTCCTCACCGGCTTTAGGGTATGAAAGATAGGCTAATCGCTCTATATCCGCTTGCAACTGTTGGACCGTTTCCCCCCATTTCTGGACTCGACTACGCAGCTGAACCCTGTACACCTGCTGCATGTGTTCATCCCCAAACCGCATCTCGATAGCCTGAACCAGAGAGTCGTAGTTCTGCTGTTTATCTTCCGGGATGGTCTGCAAGAGCTCCGCAGCTGGACCCCTCAGTGCAAGTGTGAGTGCAATGGACTTCTCTTCATCGTCCTAGCTATTGGTCATTGCGGCCGCTTCGAATTGCCTCTTATAAATTGGCCATGATGTTTGACCATCGAAGATAGGAGGCTGCATCTCCTTTCTTCTCAGACCGTCAGTGGAATATTCCCGTGCTTTCTGTCTCTTCACGTTGCTGAGCTCCTTAGCAAGACTTTCGACTTGCTTTTCCACTTTTTCAAACTGAGTCTCTATCTTCCCGAACTGAGTTTCATGTTTCTCAAAATTTTCATCGAATCTAGTTTCGACTTTTTCGAGTTGCGTCTCGACCTTCTCGATTTTCTCTTCGATCGCTTCGAATTTGGATTCCAAGTTCTTGTTTTGCTCATCAAGCTTGCTTTCCAGAGCATCTAGAGAATTCTTTTCTTCGTCCATTGCTTTCTTTTGTTCGTCCATTGCTTTCTTTTGTTCATCCAGCTTAAGTTCTAGAGAATTCCTTTGATCTTTTATTGCTTTCTTTTCTTCGTCCATGACGCAGGAGCAGACTTGTTATACCCGGGTCGGCTGCTGTACTTGCTGGTTCCTCTTCCACGTCAAACTCTACGTCGTGCGGATTTTCACCTTCCTGCGTTGCTGCTTCTTCCAGACGAATCAGTAGGGCATCTTTTCCCCCAGTTGTGTCGTGGTTCCGCTGACTGAGTTCTGCCTTTAGTTGAATTATAGTTAGTTTTCCCAATTTGCGACCCATTTTGCGCAACTAATTAACTCAACACAGAAATAGTTTTTTTTTTTTTTTCGTTTTTTTGTTTTCGTGCAATTTCACACCACGGAAGTAGTTATTCACAGAATAAGTTTTATCCCGCTTCTGACACCAATGTACTATGCGAGCTACGGCTCGATTAGATAAAACAATATTCTGTGAAATTATTTCTTTGTTTTCTAGTCTATAGAACAATTCAGGTTCACACTATAGTATTCTTCGCAATTCTTTTCATACAAGGTCTCTTTCCTCTGAAATCACTTTATCCCCTTTCAATTACTTAATTCACAAATCCAAACTAATTACTTCTTCTTGTTAACTCTCAACTTTCAATTTTATCACAAAATTACAATTTCGCCCATTATCACTTTTCTAATCTCTTCGCCACAGTTTTAAAACTACTGCCTCCTCTCGATCGCCATCTGTCCCTATATAGCAGAAGTTTCTGATAGCCAGAAACTTCTAGCAAATTCTTCGACCACTGGAACAAGAAAAATTCTGATGTAATAATTCCAAGACGACAATCATTCTTGCAGTTCTAATTCCCTCTCATCCGTGATATTATCCGTCTCTTTCGTAGACATGAACTGTGGAAACCGCAGACACGAACCTCGAATGAAAGGACACTTCGGACCAAAATTCTACCAGAATGAAAATACACTTCGAAGTGGGTTGCATAGTCGTAGGAGCGCAGTTATTATTATGCTACAATATTCTTATGTACTTAACGTTTCGTCCACTTTTAACACATACTACTCTTGATTCGGTTATTGCAACAATCTCAATTATCGCAGCTGTCCGAATTTCTGTTGGTTGTTTTTATTGAGGTCACAATGTATGTGGTTTCGCTTAGCAAACATTCTAAATTTCGACATTCTTAGTGATGTTACGGCAAATTGTTCATTATGGAAATTTCAATTCCAGAAATTGGTTTTCGGGAAATTGCTATTAGGGAAATTGACGTTCGGGAAATTGCTATTAGGAAAATTAGTATTAGCGATATTATTTACGGGAAATACACTAACGGAAAGGAACGGATACATTTTCCTAATGGCAGGCTCCCAAATAACAGTTCGTCGAAACCTGTTTCCCTAATAAATATTTTTAGTAACGTGCAATTTGCCGAAAAATGTTTAATTGGGGATTGCCAATATTAGCCGTGTTTTATTATCACCTATGATCCAGATCAGATCATTGGTGTGTATGCATTACTATAACAATTAACACAACTGTCCGAATTTCTATTGGTTGTTTTTATTGAGGTCACAATGTATGTGGTTTCACTTTACAAACATTCTAAATTTCGACATTCTTAGTGCTATTGACTGTTACGGCAAATTGTTCATTATGGAAATTTCAATTCGAGAAATTGGTTTTCTCGAAATTGCTATTAGGGAAATTGGCGTTCGGGAAATTGCTATTAGGAAAATTAGTCTTAGCGATATTATTTACGGGAAATACTCTAACGGAAATTAACGAATACATTTCCCTAATGGCAGGCTCCCAAATAACAGTTCCCCGAAACCTTTTTCCCTACTAAATATTTTTCCTAACGTGCAATTTGCCGAAAAATGTTTAATTGGGGATTGTCAATATTAGCCGTGTTTTATTATCACCTATGATCCAGATCAGATCATTGGTGTGTATGCATTACAATAACAATTAACACAACTGTCCGAATTTCTATTGGTTGTTTTTATTGAGGTCACAATGTACGTGGTTTCACTTAACAAACATTCTAAATTTCGACATTCTTAGTGCTATTGACTGTTACGGCAAATTGTTCATTATGGAAATTTCAATTCCAGAAATTGGTTTTCGGGAAATTGCTATTAGGGAAATTGACGTTCGGGAAATTGCTATTAGGAAAATTAGTTTTAGCGATATTATTTACGGGAAATACACTAACGGAAAGGAACGGATACATTTTCCTAATGGCAGGCTCCCAAATAACAGTCCCTCGAAACCTGTTTCCCTAATAAATATTTTTAGTAACGTGCAATTTGCCGAAAAATGTTTAATTGGGGATTGTCAATATTAGCCGTGTTTTATTATCACGTATGATCCAGATCAGATCATTGGTGTGTATGCATTACAATAGCAATACGAGATCTTGCTTTTCATTTGGATCTATTTTCGTAATCCAAAAATTAGTTCGCACTATTTCTTACTAGGTTTTATTTTTGCTCGTAACAGTTGGTATAGTGGTTGACAATTATCAAGCGACCGTGTTACCACATCAGAATGTGAAATATTATTTGGAAACCAAATAATATAAAATAGTTTTTATGTTCAAATAAATTAAAATTCTGCTCAAAGTGCTGTACTAGCAATATGGTAATGAAATGTAAGGTACAAAATATTAATCTCATTCGTTATCTTCTTAATGCATAAAATTGTTCGTTCCGGGTATGGGCGTCTTAAACCCGAGAACCGCTGCACCGATTAACACCAAACTTGGACAATATGTTTGTTTAGTCTGCAGGAAGGTTTCTCTTGAGTTTATTTATAGTACGATTTAGCTCAAATTCATAAAATAAATTTCTTAAATAAAAGTAAGTTTGCTGATAAAATTTGGACTCGCTAAGTGGCCGAGGAGTGGAGATATTTATTAAAAATTACATTTACTGATACATATTTGTTCATATCAGAATGGATGTACGTTGGATATGATTATTGAAATGTTTATAATTATGTTCAATTATGATAGGTGGCGCTGTATTCCCACTTTTTATTTGTTGGTCGAACTCGTTGTTGAACATTTGAGTAGAATTATTGCATGTACTTAAACCGTGCGAGTTACGTTAGGGATAAATAACAATGAGTAACACGTCGAAATTCCCCTGCCGCTCGTAAATCATAATCCAACGGACATCCCAAGTGTACTTCGAGGAATGTGGTAAAGATTAAAATGACCACATGAAAATAAAAATAATTTATAGAAACGGTTTGAACTTGAAAAATCCATGTTTTTTCCTATGGCCAATTGTATGCAGTGATGGGCAAATTTTTTATACCTACCCGATAGGTATTTATCAAAGGGTAAATATCGGGTATTTACCCAAGGCTATATTTATACACCCAAATATGGGTTTTTACATTTGGTAATTAGTGATGTGCCAAAGTAGGTATAAAAAAATAACCCCTTTTGCAGTGAGTATATATGTATATATATCTCGGTTTTGGTTTTAGAAACGTTAGTAAACATAAGTTTATTATTGCAATTGGTGTAGTGTTCTCTCTAGAAAGAAATTCAGCTGTGCAATTGGAATAGAGATAGATAAAAAAAAATCGTAAGTAATTGTAACAAATAATTATTCAATTATATTATATTGTAGCATAATAATAACTACGCGCCTATGTCTATGCAGCAAATTCCGAAGTGACTTTCCATTCTGGCAGAATTTTGGTTCAAACTGTCCTTCATTCGAGGTTCGTGTCGGGGACGAAGTCTCCACAGCTCATGTCAACGAAAGAGACGAATAATATTAGGGATAAAAGGGAATTATAACTGCAAGAATTATTTCTCTTGTTCCAGTGGTCGAAGAATTTGCTAGAAGTTTCTGGCTATCAGAAACTTCTGCTATATAAGGACAGATGGCGATCAAAAAAAACACAGTTGGTTTAGAACCGTGGCGAAGAGATTGGAAAAGTGATAATGGGCGAAGTTGTAATTTGGTGATAAATTGAAAGTTGAGAGTAAACAAGAAAAAGTAATTAGTTTGGATTTGTGAATTAAGTAATTGAAAGGAGATAAAGTGATTTGAGAGGAAAGAGACCTTGTAAGAAAAGAATTTGCAAAGAATAGTATAGTGTGAACTTGAATTGTTCTATAGACTAGAAAATAAAGAAATAAATTTCACAGAATATCGTTTTATCTACTCGAGCCGTAGCCAGCATATTACATTGGTGTCAGAAGCGGGATAAAACTTATTCTGTGAATAACTATTTCCGTGGTGTGAAATTGCACAAAAAAAAAAAAAAAACGATTTCTGTGTTGAGTTAATTAGTTGCGCAAAATGGGTCGCAAATTGGGAAAACTAACTATAACTCAACTAAAGGCAGAACTCAGTAAGCGGAACCTCGACACAACTGGGGGAAAAGATGCCCTGCTGATTCGTCCGGAAGAAGCAGTAACGCAGGAAGGTGAAAATCCGCACGACGTAGAGTTTGACGTGGAAGAGGAACCAGCAAGTACAGCAGCCGACCCGGGTATAACAAGTCTGCTCCTGCAACTTAAGTTAGTCATGGACGAACAAAAGAAAGCAATAGAAGACCAAAGGAATTCTATAGAACTTAAGCTGGACGAACAAAAGAAAGCAATGGACGACCAAAAGAAAGCAATGGACGACCAAAAGAAAGCAATGGACGACCAAAAGAACTCTCTAGAACTTAAGATGGACGAACAAAAGAAAGCAATGGACGAACAAAAGAAAGCTATAGACGAACAAAAGAATTCTCTAGATGCTCTGGAAAGTAAACTTGATGAGCAAAACAAGAACTTGGAATCCAAATTCGAAGTGATCGAAGAGAAAATCGAGAAGGTCGAGACGCAACTCGAAAAAGTCGAAACTAGATTCGATGAAAATTTTGAGAAACATGAAACTCAGTTCGGGAAGATAGAGACTCAGTTTGAAAAAGTAGAAAAGCAAGTCGAAAATCTTGCTAAGGAGCTCAGCAACGTGAAGAGACAGAAAGCACGGGAATATTCCACTGACGGTCTGAGAAGAAAGGAGATGCAGCCTCCTATCTTCGATGGTCAAACATCATGGCCAATTTATAAGAGGCAATTCGAAGCGGCCGCAATGACCAATAGCTGGGACGATGAAGAGAAGTCTATTGCACTCACGCTTGCACTAAGGGGTCCAGCTGCGGAGCTCTTGCAGACCATCCCGGAAGATAAACAGCAGTTCAGGCTATCGAGATGCGGTTTGGGGATGAACACATGCAGCAGGTGTACAGGGTTCAGCTGCGTAGTCGAGTCCAGAAAAGGGGGGAAACGCTCCAACAGTTGCAAGCGGATATAGAGCGACTAGCCCATCTTTCATACCCTAAAGCCAGTGAGGAGCTTATCAACGAAATGGCGGTGGAAGCTTTTATTCAGGCCATAGAGGACAGACAACTGCAAATGGCTGTAAGGATGGCTGAAAAGCGAACACTCCCCGAGGCATTGGCATTCGCTTTGTCAATGAAGGCTGCGGACCAAGCATACCAGGGAATACACCGTGTCAGGGAAATGTCCGTCGTGGAATGCTCATGCCAGAGAACAGCCGTCATGGATGAAGACAGAGCTCGCGGAAGTCAAATCCGTTGCTGGAATTGCAATCAAACCGGACACCTACAACGGCAGTGCAGAAGTGCACCTAGACGAGGAAATTGTTCACATTGCGGAAGTAGGAGAAGCAGAGAGGAAGCATCTGGCTGTCAGTCAGACTTCCCAAAACCAGCAGTCGGGAAATGCGTAAGGACCAACTTCGCGGGGCAGAAGTTGGTTACTGGAATCGAGGCCCCCAGGACCACCATTCAAGTTTCGCAAACCAAACGGGGTAACAAGAGCCTGACAGTGGAGGCACTAATCAACGAGAAGAAGTGCGTAGCCACCATCGACACAGGTGCCACTGCCTCCATTGTAAGAAGAGATATCGTCAAAAGCTCCTGGCTGCACAACACCAACAGCTACTGCCTGAAGACTGCAACAGGGGAAATGGCGAAGGTATTTGGAGAAGTTCGTCTTACGATTACTCTGGCAGGACTGACGTTCTCCCATGCGTTTCTGGTGGCAGATATATGCGACGAGTGCATCATCGGAGTAGACTTCATGAAAGCAAATGAAGTAATCTTGGACATCGGGATGCAAGTACTGAGGTATCGAAATATGGAGATTCCGATGGTGTACGGAAATGAGAATGCCGTAACTCTCAGGACAGTCATCAGCAAAGACGAAGTTTTGCCGCCGTCTTCAGAGACAATCATTTGGACGAAGCTGGAAGGTGATCTTGGGAGCCACCGATTCTACATAGTAGAACCAGACCCAGAGAAGAATTCTCAAGACTACATCGTGGGAAAGACGTTAGTCGAACCAAAGAACACCATGGTTCCAGTGAGGGTTTTGAACGCAAGACCACACACTGTAAAACTAAGGCGAGGGGATGTGACTGGAAAATGCACGCCGATTACCGCCGTCGCAACAATATCTGAACGTGATGCTCCAAAACCTCTCCCATCACCTTGGACAGCGGAAACGAGAGAGACGATTCTCCAGTCCAGTGAGCTGAATCAGGAGCAGCGAACTATGGCAGAGAATTTTATCAATGAGTACGCTGATATATTTGCCTCACAGGACGGAGAATACGGCCGAACACACCTGGTACAACATCGAATAGACACCGGTGATACTAGACCAATTCGTAAGCCTGCTAGGAGCCTTCCATTGGCAAAGCAGATAGAAGTTGCAGAGATGGTGTCGGCAATTTAGAAAGAAGGTCTGATTGAAAGTTCCAAAAGTCCGTGGGCATCACCGGTTGTACTGGTAAAGAAGAAAGATGGCAGCACGCGGTTCTGCGTGGACTATCGGCAGCTCAATTACGTCACCAAGAAAGACAGCTATCCTCTGCCACGGATTGACGACACGCTAGACACACTATCAGGAGCCCGATGGTTTTCCACTCTCGACTTGAAGAGTGGCTACTGGCAGGTACAGATCCATCCAGAAGACCGGGAGAAAACCGCCTTCACCACAGGAAATGGGCTATGGCAATTCACGGTAATGCCATTCGGGCTGTGCAATGCTCCGGCGACTTTCGAGCGATTGATGGAATGTGTCCTGCAAGGGTTAACATGGAAAACCTGTTTGGTATACTTGGATGATGTCATCGTCGTAGGAAAAACGTTTGCGCAACACCGAGACAATCTAAGGGATGTGTTTCAAAGGCTTCGAAGTGCCCACCTGAAGCTCAACCCCAAGAAGTGCGCCCTGTTTAGAGCGGAAGTCAAGTACCTGGGACACATAATTTCAGCGAAAGGAGTGAGAACCGATCCGGAGAAGGTCGAAGCGGTGAAAAACTGGCCAGTCCCCAAAGACAAACACCAACTAAGGAGCTTCCTGGGCCTAGCCACCTACTACAGACGGTTCGTGAAGGATTTTGCCGGGATCGCAAAGAACCTGCACCAGTTGACGGAAAAGGGAAAACAATTCAAATGGTCAATTGAGTGCGAGAAGAGCTTCAAGGCACTTAAACAACGGCTATGCGATGCCCCGATACTGGCTTACCCCACTCCCGGGGAAACGTTCGTTGTGGATGCAGATGCTAGTAATGTCGGGGTAGGAGCCGTACTCTCCCAGGTGCATGACGGCCAAGAGAAGGTGGTTGCGTACTTCAGCAAGGTGCTCTCTAAGCCAGAAAGGAACTACTGCGTGACAAGGAGAGAACTTCTAGCTTTGATCTTGGCTACGAAGCATTTTCACAAATACCTCTACGGGAGGAAGTTCGTTCTTCGCACAGACCATGCAGCCTTAAAATGGCTATTACAGTTCAAGAGTCCTGAGGGTCAGGTCGCAAGATGGATCGAAAGGCTGCAAATCTACGACTACGAAATACAGCATCGTAAAGGAAAACTCCACTCTAATGCGGATGCACTGTCCCGGAGACCATGCAGAACGGATTGTAAACATTGTGCGCGTCAGGAAGAACGGGAGCTGGTTTCCATCCAAAGAATGAGAGCCGAACCTATCGCCGGCTGGAGCGTAGATGAGATCCGGAACGCTCAGAAGGAAGACCCGGATATCGAGCCGATTCTGGCCTGGAAGGAGAACATGGAGAAACCGGATCATCAGGACATCTCTCACAGAAGCCCGACCTTAAAGGCATATTTTGCGCAGTAGGACTCCCTCCATGTCCAAGAAGGTGTTCTGAGAAGAAAATGGGAATCCTCCGACGGAAAGTCGTTTGTAATGCAGCTTGTCGTACCGCGGACGAGGGTCAAGGAGGTGTTACAGGAAATGCATGGCGGGGCGACCGGAGGCCACTTGGGAGTGAATAAGACGCTAGAAAAGGTACGAGAACGTTTTTATTGGTTAAAAGCGAAGGAAGATATCGAAGACTGGTGCAGAAAATGCGACGTGTGTGCAGCTAGCAAGGGTCCGAGAATCAAAACTCGAGGTAAGATGCACCAATACAACGTGGGAGCACCTTTCGAACGAATCGCCATTGACATCGCAGGGCCCTTTCCGGAAACCGACAATGGTAATCGGTATATACTCGTAGTGATGGACTACTTCAGTAAGTGGCCGGAAGCGTTTCCGATCCCTAACCAGGAAAGCAGAACCGTGGCGGAGCAGATCGTCTACAATTGGGTTAGCAGATTCGGTGTGCCCTTGGAATTGCATTCTGACCAAGGGCGGAACTTCGAGTCAAGAATCTTCCAAGAGATGTGTCAACTACTCGGAATCAAAAAGACAAGGACAACCCCGCTTCATCCACAGTCGGACGGTATGGTGGAGCGTTTCAATAGGACTTTGGACGAACATCTCTCGAAGGTCGTAGGTGACTACCAACGGGATTGGGACCGGCAGATTCCCTTGTTTTTGATGGCCTATAGAAGTGCCGTGCTCGACATACGCCGTTCGAAATCTTATTTGGTGGAATAGCTCGTTTACCCAGTGAGGTGAAATTTGGATCTCCTACCAATGAGCCCAGAAATGAAGAAGAGTACGTGGCGGACCTTAGGGAAAGGCTTAGGGACATACACCAAAGGACCAGAAGCCAGATTAAGATGACGAGCGACCGCATGAAGACCAGGTATGATGCCAAGGCAACAACGTCAGGATTCCAGGAAAGAGATCTGGTGTGGCTGTATAATCCCCATCGCCAAAAGGGGAAATCACCTAAGTTACAGCGGAACTGGGAAGGTCCCTACAGAATAGTAACCCGCATCAACGATGTTGTCTACCGCATCCAGCGAGGACCAAGGGCCAAAATGAAAGTGGTTCATGTGGACCGACTGAGTCGATACAATGGCCGAAATGAGGATGCACTTGTTCGGGACGAGCACGTCTAAGAGGGGGGCAGTGTAGCATAATAATAACTACGCGCCTATGTCTATGCAGCAAATTCCGAAGTGACTTTCCATTCTGGCAGAATTTTGGTTCAAACTGTCCTTCATTCGAGGTTCGTGTCGGGGACGAAGTCTCCACAGCTCATGTCAACGAAAGAGACGAATAATATTAGGGATAAAAGGGAATTATAACTGCAAGAATTATTTCTCTTGTTCCAGTGGTCGAAGAATTTGCTAGAAGTTTCTGGCTATCAGAAACTTCTGCTATATAAGGACAGATGGCGATCAAAAAAAACACAGTTGGTTTAGAACAGTGGCGAAGAGATTGGAAAAGTGATAATGGGCGAAGTTGTAATTTGGTGATAAATTGAAAGTTGAGAGTAAACAAGAAAAAGTAATTAGTTTGGATTTGTGAATTAAGTAATTGAAAGGAGATAAAGTGATTTGAGAGGAAAGAGACCTTGTAAGAAAAGAATTTGCAAAGAATAGTATAGTGTGAACTTGAATTGTTCTATAGACTAGAAAATAAAGAAATAAATTTCACAGAATATCGTTTTATCTACTCGAGCCGTAGCCAGCATATTACAATATTAACAATTTTACCTAAATTTTATTTTCAAGATCAAGAAGAATTTGGATGCCAGAGGAGACAAAAGCTTTTCTAGATGAATATGCCAAAAGAAAATCAGAATTCGAAAGTACCAAGTTAAAAAAACATGCGATGGCTAATGTGCTGGAGGATCTTCTTTCACTTGGAGTTCTGGTATTTATACTTTTATTTCATTACATTATTATTACTTAAATTTATGTTTTCACAGAGTCAGCCGACTACAGTAGAAATGCTGCAAATAAAGCTGAAGAATCTGCTTAGAGCGTATAAGACAACTTCAGATTCTAATAAAAGAACTGGAGAGTCGGCCAGTAGAGCTCCATATGAAGGGCAAATGGATGAGATATTTGGCACCCGGCCGGAAATAAGAAATAGCCGCAGCCTGAATTTAACAGGAAAGGCCACAAATCCATTGCCCATTGCCGGAGGCAGGGAGCAGTTCTGCTGGTAAGTGTGGTCAAACACTGATTACATGTTTAACTTATATAATATTTATCCTATTTTGCACCTCT
This sequence comes from Pocota personata, assembly GCA_963082735.1. Lineage (NCBI taxonomy): Eukaryota > Metazoa > Arthropoda > Insecta > Diptera > Syrphidae > Pocota > Pocota personata. Next base: position 98,195,025 of record OY720431.1, on the reverse strand, counting down.
TTCATAGTCGGAAAGGCCATCTCCGTCATGTCATGGAGCGCCATCTTAATCCACAAAGAAAAAGATGACATACCGGGAAAGGCGTTTGACCGAGGAGATGGACCTTAAACGGAAGACAGCTGCACATAAAAATAACATCTTAGCGGAATATGCGGCAAAAAAAAAAAATAAAAAAATGGAAGAAGCAGAAGAGGGGAAGGAATCCCGGTTTTTAAGAAAAGAGGCATTGCTTCGGGAGTTCGGGAGAAAAAATGAAGAACTGTCCGAAACATACTTTCTTTCGTCCGCCTTTTTGTATATTTAAGTAGAATGTTTTTTTGTTTTGTTTTTATTTATTTGAAAAATGTATGAGTTCCAATATTTATGTTTCATATAATAATAAAAATGTTAATTTGATTTTATATGTTTATTATGTTTCTATTTATTAAATCGTCCAATAAACTGCGTCGCCTGTTGGTATTCGCTGTTTTTTGCTAACTTCGACGACTGGGTCATCCTCTTCCTCTAATTCATCGTTGTTGTTGTGCAGTATACATGCACAGGCAATCAAATTTACAGCAAAATTTATATTTGTCTGCTCGGTAAAGTGCAACAATCTTCGGAAACGGGTTTTCAGCAAACCAAATTCATCGCTTGCATGGCAACTCTTCCGTAAATGTCAAAAAGAAATTCAGCTGTGTAATTGGTATAGAGATGGATGAAAATAAATCCATACACCAAATAAATTGGAAACTTCTCCAAAAATATTTGTGTTTACAGAAATGCATATATTTCCTTCTCAGGGGATGTTTTCGCAAGTCCTCTTTTTGGTGAGATTCGGAACCGCGCTGATAGCTTGTACCGATCTACATATGAGTAATAGCAAAATATATACTTGAGAGTATGTACAAACAATGAAGCTCTATATACCTATTAAAATCTGTGCAGTTGACCGATGAAGTCTAAAAAGTTTTTTGAAGTCCAAATCGCTGTAACTATTAATTACATCCATAAAATCTCAGATTCTTTGGTGATTTGCAGGAACATTATCAGAAGCGATTGAGGAATCCGTGCTTTCAGTGTTGAAAAATAAAAACCCGATGAGCCAGATTCTTCGCTATCATCGTCGCTTTCAAATAAGAACTATAAAATAAAGTAATTATTAATATATACTATAATTCAATAAAAAGAAAACAAAAAATTGTATTTACCTCAATTGCAGCTGCTTCCATTTCAGATTTTTTTTTTAATGTCATATTTTGACAGAAATATGTGTCAGACAAAAGAAGGGCTACCACACTTTAAAACAAAAAAATCGCAATGTGTTGTTTCATTATCATGATCTGATCCAGATCAGATCATGTGAAAAATAAAACACGGCTATAGTTTCTGTGTCATAAGAAATTATGCTTTTCAGTGTTTGGTAAATAGACCACAGACCTGCATTGCTTACGCTTGTACCACTGTCTCTCAGTCTGCCACAAGCTCTTAAACTATAAAAGCTAACGTAAATGTAAAGATCTCCGACCACATAAGGAAAATTAACTATGCCCTGGAAATATAGTAAGTTAATAAGCCTTACATATTGTAATATGCGAGCTACGGCTCGAGTAGATAAAACAATATTCTGTGAAATTATTTCTTTATTTTCTAGTCTATAGGACAATCCAGGTTCACACTATACTATTCTTCGCAATTCTTTTCTTATAAGGTCTCTGTCCTCTCAAATCACTTTATCTCCTTTCAATTACTTAATTCACAAATCCAAACTAATTACTTCTTCTTGTTAAATCTCAACTTTCAATTTATCACAAAATTACAACTTCGCCTATTATCACTTTTCTAATCTCTTCGCCACAGTTTAAAAACTACTGCCCGTTTTGATCGCCATCTATCCTTATATAGCAGAAGTTTCTGACAGCCAGAAACTTCTAGCAAATTCTTCGACCACTGGAACAAGAGAAATTCCAAGATGACAATCATTCTTGCAGTCATAATTCCCTCTCATCCGTGATATTATCCGTCTCTTTCGTGGACATGAACTGTGGAAACCGCAGACTCGAACCTCGAATGAAAGGACACTTCGAACCAAAATTCTGCCAGAATGAAAAGACACTTCGGAATTTGTTGCATCATACTTTTAGGGAGCGTAGTTATTATTATGCTACACTGCCTCCCTCTTAGACGTGTTCGTCCCGAACAAGTGCATCCTCATTTCGGCCATTGTATCGACTCAGTCGGTCCACATGAACCACTTTCATTTTGGCCCTTGGTCCTCGCCGGATGCGGTAGACAACATCGTTGATGCGGGTTACTATTCTGTAGGGACCGTCCCAGTTCCGCTGCAATTTAGGTGATTTCCCCTTTTGGCGATGGGGATTATACAGCCACACCAGATCTCCTTCCTGGAATCCTGACGTTGTTGCCTTGGCATCATACCTGGTCTTCATGCGGTCGCTCGTCATCTTAATCTGGCTTCTGGTCCTTTGGTGTATGTCCCTAAGCCTTTCCCTGAGGTCCGCCACGTATTCTTCTTCATTTCTGGGCTCATTGGTAGGAGATTCACCTCACTGGGTAAACGAGCTATTCCACCAAATAAGATTTCGAACGGCGTATGTCGAGCACGGCACTTCTATAGGCCATCAAAAACAAGGGAATCTGCCGGTCCCAATCCCGTTGGTAGTCACTTACGACCTTCGAGAGATGTTCGTCCACAGTCCTATTGAAACGCTCCACCATACCGTCCGACTGTGGATGAAGCGGGGTTGTCCTTGTCTTTTTGATTCCGAGTAGTTGACACATCTCTTGGAAGATTCTTGACTCGAAGTTCCGCCCTTGGCCAGAATGCAATTCCAAGGGCACACCGAATCTGCTAACCCAATTGTAGACGATCTGCTCCGCCACGGTTCTGGCTTCCTGGTTAGGGATCGGAAACGCTTCCGGCCACTTACTGAAGTAGTCCATCACTACGAGTATATACCGATTTCCATTGTCGGTTTCCGGAAAGGGCCCTGCGATGTCAATGGCGATTCGTTCGAAAGGTGCTCCCACGTTGTATTGGTGCATCTTACAACGAGTTTTGATTCTCGGACCCTTGGTAGCTGCACACACGTCGCATTTTCTGCACCAGTCTTCGATATCTTCCTTCGCTTTTAACCAATAAAAACGTTCTCGTACCTTTTCTAGCGTCTTATTCACCCCCAAGTGGCCTCCGGACGCCCCGCCATGCATTTCCTGTAACACCTCCTTGACCCTCGTCCGCGGTACGACAAGCTGCATTACAAACGCCTTTCCGTCGGAGGATTCCCATTTTCTTCTCAGAACACCTTCTTGGACATGGAGGGAGTCCCACTGCGCAAAATATGCCTTTAAGGTCGGGCTTCTGTGAGAGATGTACTGATGATCCGGTTTCTCCATGTTCTCCTTCCAGGCCAGAATCGGCTCGATATCCGGGTCTTCCTTCTGAGCGTTCCGGATCTCATCTACGCTCCAACCGGCGATAGGTTCGGCTCTCATTCTTTGGATGGAAACCAGCTCCCGTTCTTCCTGACGCGCACAATGTTTACAATCCGTTCTGCATGGTCTCCGGGACAGTGCATCCGCATTAGAGTGGAGTTTTCCTTTACGATGCTGTATTTCGTAGTCGTAGATTTGCAGCCTTTCGATCCATCTTACGACCTGACCCTTAGGACTCTTGAACTGTAATAGCCATTTTAAGGCTGCATGGTCTGTGCGAAGAACGAACTTCCTCCCATAGAGGTATTTGTGAAAACGCTTCGTAGCCAAGTTCAAAGCTAGAAGTTCCCACCTTGTCACGCAGTAGTTCCTTTCTGGCTTAGAGAGCACCTTGCTGAAGTACGCAACCACCTTCTCTTGGCCATCATGCACCTAGTAGAGTACGGCTCCTACTCCGACATTACTAGCATCTGCATCCACAATGAACGTTTCCCCGGGAGTGGGGTAAGCCAGTATCGGGGCATCGCATAGCCGTTGTTTAAGTGCCTTGAAGCTCTTCTCGCACTCAATTGACCATTTGAATTGTTTTCCCTTTTCCGTCAACTGGTGCAGGCTCTTTCCGTTCCCGGCAAAATCCTTCACGAACCGTCTGTAGTAGGTGGCTAGGCCCAGGAAGCTCCTTAGTTGGTGTTTGTCTTTGGGGACTGGCCAGTTATTCACCGCTTCGACCTTCTCTGGATCGGTTCTCACTCCTTTCGCTGAAATTATGTGTCCCAGGTACTTGACTTCCGCTCTAAACAGGGCGCACTTCTTGGGATTGAGCTTCAGGTGGGCACTTCGAAGCCTTTGAAACACATCCCTTAGATTATCTCGGTGTTGCGCAAACGTTTTTCCAACGACGATGCCATCATCCAAGTATACCAAACAGGTTTTCTATGTTAACCCTTGCAGGACACATTCCATCAATCGCTCGAAAGTCGCCGGAGCATTGCACAACCCGAATGGCATTACCGTGAATTGCCATAGCCCATTTCCTGCGGTGAAGGCGGTTTTCTCCCGGTCTTCTGGATGGATCTGTACCTGCCAGTAGCCACTCTTCAAGTCGAGAGTGGAAAACCATCGGGCTCCTGACAGTGTGTCTAGCGTGTCGTCAATCCGTGGCAGAGGATAGCTGTCTTTCTTGGTGAAGTAATTGAGCTGCAGATAGTCCACGCAGAACCGCGTGCTGCAATCGTTCTTCTTAACCAGTACAACCGGTGATGCCCACGGACTTTTGGAACTTTCAATCAGACCTTCTTTCTAAATTGCCGACACCATCTCTGCAACTTCTATCTGCTTTGCCAATGGAAGGCTCCTAGCAGGCTTACGAATTGGTCTAGTATCACCGGTGTCTATTCGATGTTGTACCAGGTGTGTTCGGCCGTATTCTCCGTCCTGTGAGGCAAATATATCAGCGTACTCATTGATAAAATTCTCTGCCATAGTTCGCTGCTCCTGATTCAGCTCACTGGACTGGAGAATCGTCTCTCTCGTTTCCGCTGTCCAAGGTGATGGGAGAGGTTTTGGAGCATCACGTTCAGATATTGTTGCGACGGCGGTAATCGGCGTGCATTTTCCAATCACGATGATGCACTCGTCGCATATATCTGCCACCAGAAACGCATGGGAGAACGTCAGTCCCGCCAGAGTAATCGTAAGACGAACTTCTCCAAACACCTTCGCCATTTCCCCTGTTGCAGTCTTCAGGCAGTAGCTGTTGGTGTTGTGCAGCCATTCGCTTCTGACGATATCTCTTCTTACAATGGAGGCAGTGACGCCTGTGTCGATGGTGGCTACGCACTTCTTCTTGTTGATTAGTGCCTCCACTGTCAGGCTCTTGTTACCCCTTTGGTTTGCGAAACTTGAATGGTGGTCCTGGGGGCCTCGATTCCAGTAACCAACTTCTACTCCGCGAAGTTGGTCCTTACGCATTTCCCGACTGCTGGTTTTGGTAAGTCTGACTGACAGGATGGATGTTATCACCGCCAGATGCTTCCTCTCTGCTTCTCCTACTCCCGCAATGTGGACAATTTCCTCGTCTAGGTGCACTTCTGCACTGCCGTTGTAGGTGTCCGGTTTGGTTGCAATTCCAGCAACGGATTTGACTTCCGCGAGCTCTGTCTTCATTCATGACGGCTGTTCTCTGGCATGAGCATTACACGACGGACATTTCCCTGACACGGTGTATTCCCTGGTATGCTTGGTCCGCAGCCTTCATTGACAAAGCGAATGCCAATGCCTCGGGGAGTGTTCGCTTTTCAGCCATCCTTACAGCCATTTGCAGTTGTCTGTCCTCTATGGCCTGAATAAAAGCTTCCACCGCCATTTCGTTGATAAGTTCCTCATCGGCTTTAGGATATGAAAGATGGGCTAGTTGCTCTATATCCGCTTGCAACTGTTGGAGCGTTTCCCCCCTTTTCTGGACTCGACTACGCAGCTGAACCCTGTACACCTGCTGCATGTGCTCATCCCCAAACCGCATCTCGATAACCTGAACCAGAGAGTCGAAGTTCTGCTGTTTATCTTCTGAAAGAGCTCCGCAGCTGGACCCCTCAGTGCAAGTGTGAGTGCAATAGACTTCTCTTCAACGTCCCAGCTATTGGTCATTGCGGCCGCTTCGAATTGCCTCTTATAAATTGGCCATGATGTTTGGCCATCGAAGATAGGAGGCTGCATCTCCTTTCTTCTCAGACCGTCAGTGGAATATTCCCGTGCTTTCTGTCTCTTCACGTTGCTGAGTTCCTGAGCAAGATTTTCGACTTGCTTTCCTACTTTTTCAAACTGAGTCTCGTACGAAACACTGAAAAGCATAATTTTGGATGACACCGAAACAATATTGACAATCCCCAATTAAACATTTTTCGGCAAATTGCTCGCTAGGAAAAATACTTATTAGGGAAACAAATTTTAACGAACTGTCATTTGGGAGACTGCTATTACAGAAATATGTTCGTTCCATTCCGTTGGAGTATTTCCCTTACATAATATTACTAATATCAATTTCCCTAACATTAATTTCCCGAAAACTAATTTCTCGAATTGTTGAACAATTGCCGTAGCCGTCAATAACGCTAAAAATGTCGAAGATTAAAATGCTTTTTAAGTAAAACCACATTTTTACATACATCGAAATTAGCTCCCGCTTCAATTTTGGGTCCGATTTATTTGGTTATTTTATATGGATTTATTTTATTTCAATAAAGAAACAGTCAATTAGTCGTGTTGAAAAGAATTATATGTAAGGCTTATTCACTTCCTATATTTCCAGGGCGTAGTTAATTTTTCGGCAAATTGCACGTTAGGAAAAATATTTATGATGGAAACAGGTTTCGGGGAACTGTTATTTGGGAGCCTGCCATTAGGGAAATGTATTCGTTCCTTTCCGTTAGAGTATTTCCCGTAAATAATATCGCTAAGACTAATTTTCTCGAATTGAAATTTCCATGATGAACAATTTGCCGTAACAGTCAATAGCACTAAGAATGTCGAAATTTAGAATACCTTGTGACCTCAATAAAAACAACCAATAGAAATTTGGACAGTTGCGTTAATTGAGATTGTTGCAATAACCGAATCAAAAGTAGTATGTGTTAAAAGTGGACCAAACGTTAAGTACATAAGAATATTAAAGAAAAACTTTTCTCACTCTGTCAAATGAAACTGCATTTTTGCCATTACTTTCGATGGCTTCGGCTTCCGAATTGATGCAAGTCGGTTCCAGATCGGTTTCTTTTTCGGTAGTCCAATTATTTATCTTCTCGGAATAGTCAGTGGAGGATAGCTCTTCAAGCAAATCATTAATTGATGATAATATCTCGCTGTCGTTAAGGATTTGGTCCCTATTACACTCAAAGTGAGCTCATCGTCTTCGTCGTAATTACTGCTTGGAGTCATCAAAGGGTTCCAGCACTTCCGTATTGCCGTATACTGCACCCTCTCTCATGTATTAGCCAGGAGACATATGACACGTCTTAAGTTAAAAGCCTTAATTCTGCCAATAGACTTTTTTTGATCACATGTTGATCACATTTTAATCCATTGGCTGGAGAATAGCGGTACAGTTTGCCAGTAAGCACATGGTGATTGTCATTTGATCATCACTTTTTATCTCGCCATCCTTCGGGTGACACGCTGCGTTGTCCAACAGCAACAGAGCCTTCTTCGGAAGATTTTTTGATCCAAGAGATTGTATTACCTAAACCAAGAAAAAAGAAACAAAACAGAGAAATAAATTGTAAAAGTCTATCAAATCATTTTGATTAAACATTCCTCTGGTACAAATGTTGAGTGAAACCAATCTTCAAAAAATGCGAAGGTCATCCATGCATTTTTGTTGCCCTTTTAAATTTCAGGTTTTGTTTTCGAAATTTTTTAACGCTATGGGATTTACAGCTTTTCCGATGACGAATAATTTTACTTTATGCATACCAGATGCATTAGTGCATGCAAGAAACCTTATTCTCTCTTTGCATACCTTCCGACCTGGAGCGTTTGTTTCTTTGAAATTGGCAAGAGTTTTATGTGGCATAAGTTTAAAAAATATGCCGGACTCGTCCGTATTGTATCATAGTGTAACATGCGAGCTACGGCTCGAGTAGATAAAACAATTATTCTGTGAAATTTATTTCTTTATTTTCTAGTCTATAGAACAATTCAAGTTCACACTATACTATTCTTCGCAAATTCTTTTCTTACAAGGTCTCTTTCCTCTCAAATCACTTTATCTCCTTTCTATTACTTAATTCACAAATCCAAACTAATTACTTTTTCTTGTTCACTCTCAACTTTCAATTTATCACCAAATTACAACTTCGCCCATTATCACTTTTCCAATCTCTTCGCCACGGTTCTAAACCAACTGTGTCTTTTTTTTGACCGCCATCTGTCCTTATATAGCAGAAGTTTCTGATAGCCAGAAACTTCTAGCAAATTCTTCGACCACTGGAATAAGAGAAATAATTCTTGCAGTTATAATTCCCTTTTATCCCTGATATTATTCGTCTCTTTCGTTGACATGAGCTGTGGAGACTTCGTCCCAGACACGAACCTCGAATGAAAGGACAGTACGAACCAAAATTCTGCCAGAATGAAGTCACTTCGGAATTTGTTGCGTCATATTTTTAGGGGGCGTAGTTATTATTATGCTACAATAGATTTGATCTAGTCATAAACCGAGCTTATTTGACAGCTTTTAGCCACAAATTAATACTGAATACCATTCCGTTTTTTTTTTAAATTTGAAAACCATCTATTGGCATTGAAAGATCAATTCGTTTCTTTGATTGTGTTGTTCAGTTTCATGCCTGTACATTTAGAACTTCTATGGAAATTGACACATTTAGTTTTCGGTTCCTTAGAAACCATTCATAGAACGCTTTTTCCATACAATCCAGATTCAGCATTAGAAACGAATTTTCTTAACGCACCTTATTTCTTCTTGATTCTGTGTAGGGGATTAATATTAAATAAGAACGCGATTCAGCTTATATGAATAGATTTATTATTAGCAGACATGTGCGTCTGCTGATCTCCAAAAAAGCGAACAACCAAAAAAACACACGGAAAACCAAAATGGTAGTCAAAGGATAATGTAAAATGTTAGAAAGAGACAGATCGCTATGATTCACACGGCAGCCAACATCCCAACTTCTCCTGTCATAATATCATAGCAGAGCAGCCAACTGCCACAAGAATGCGTCCAGGGATGGTTCTTAGACATACTGCCCGGTTGAACCACCCGGTTCGAAATGGTCTGCTTCAAATAGGAGGCATAGTTTCTGCACTACCCGGCTACATGTTCCATATGCTGTTCTTAGGGTAACGTTTCGAACTAACCCATCGCTGCCCGGGTGAATCTCGACTACTTGTCCCAGGCGCCAGTGAGTCGGTGGTAGACTTTCTTGTCGAATGGCGACGATATCCCCCACCTTGATGCTACCTTGATTCCGCTGCCACTTAGATCTCGTCTGTAACGTCGACAAATACTCCTCACTCCACCGTCGCCAGAACTGCTGATGGACCTGACGCAACCACTGCCAGCGTTTAATGTAGCTGATGAGAATATCCTCGACCCTAGGTACGGCGATAAGAGGGGATCCGATAAGGTGTCAAGGCCAGCTTATCGTCTAAGTCATCACAGAGTGGTGTAATTGGACGGGAATTAAGACACGCCTCGATTCGTGCTGCCAGCGTCTGGAGCTGATTGTGCCAAAGGACCTGTTCGCCGACCAATCTCACCAAATGGTATTTTGCTGACTTAACAGCGGCTTCTCATACGCTGCCCTGATGTGAAGCACTGGGAGTAATGAAGTGCCACCTGGTTCCTCTGTTAGCGAGCGATTGCTGACTGTAATCACTGAGCCAGGCTGCTAAGTCTTCTTGAAGCACACGGTTGGCCCCCACAAACGCTGTGCCGTTGTCGCTATATAAGTCCAAGCATGGACCTCGTCTGCTAACAAACCGTGTAAAGGCATCCAGGAATGCTTGTGCTGAAAGATCTTCAACCACCTCCATATGCACCGCCTTCGTTTCCAAACAGATGGAGATCGCTAGGAAGGTCTTAACAGTCGTACAAGATCGTTTCGTTCCAACGCGTAGAGTAAATGGTCCACAATAGTCTACCCCTGAAGCTACGAAGGGGTGCGCAGCAATTACCCTCTGCTTGGGCAACTATGCCATCTGTTGAATTAACGTAGTACTGGGCCATCCACCAACCAGTCCGGGCCATGTCACCACAAGCGATGTGCTAGGAGCTCTTCTGATCCCATGCCGCGGCTTGCACAATCAGCGGGATTCTGAGCTGATCTGACGTGAGACCATCTGTCTGGTGCAGTAAGCTTCTGGATATGGCGTACTCGATTCGACGCGTATGGCTTGAGAGCTGAGGGCTGTTTGCGTAACCAGCATAAAACGATTCTTGAATCCGACCATAAATAATAAGGGGTGTCCAACAACCCCAAAGCAATGCGGACGCTGAGCTGCACATAGCTCTAATCGAGGGATCGTGGCACCTGTGAGAAGAGCCACCTTGGTGCGAGCTGTGAGTAATGAAACCTGTACACTATCGTCGAAACTAGTTGTCTTGGTGTAGATCACGGCAGCGTACGCATGGGAGCTGGCGTCGCAGAATCCATGCAGAGTCGTAGTCCTTCCTCTTTGCAACCACTGGGGTACTCGAACTCGACTTAGAGCCTGGAGCCCGCTGCGAAACTTAAGCCACACTTGACTTAGATCTTTCGGCAGAGGGTCGTCCCAAGTGATGCCTGCTGACCAAAGAGTTTGAATAAATATCTTGCCACTGATGACCATCGGTGCCAGCAGCCCAGTCGGGTCAAAGAGTTGTGCCACCTCACTTAGCACTTGTCGTTTAGTCGGAGTTCTAGCCTGTTGTCTCGGTTCAACGTTGAAGAAGAGCTCGTCAGCTGCTAGGTCCCAGCGTAATCCAAGCACAGTAGCAGTTGAAGAGTCGATAGTAAGCTCTGCGGAAGAAGAAATATTACCAGTTATTTGGCTGGTTACCTCAATGCGATTTGAATTCCACTTTCCCAGCTTAAAGTGACCCTTCGAGAGAATTGTGTCAACATTGTTGGCTGGTCGCACTGCTTCTGTAGCGCTGTAGCAACTCGTTAGCAAATCGTCCACGTAAAATGAAGACAAGATAGTATTTTGAGCCTCACACGCCTGTCCCTGGTCTGACACACAGTAGAAGTTGTCATGAGCGCATTAGTGTAGGGAACGTATGGAGTTGTATGGACTAGAAGACATGCCGTAGGTAACCGTCATCAATCGGTAGACAGCGATATCATCTGGCGGGGTTTCTCGCCAGAGAATACGTTGAAAATCTCCGTTCCGGAGTCATCAGTCCTTGCCGGAACATCTTCTCTACATCTGCAATTAGTGCAACACAGTAGCGACGAAAACGAAAAATAATGTTAACCAATGAGTCCTGGATGCTTGGACCCACCAATTGGATGTCGTTCAGTTAGACACCATTCATACTGCGCGCCAATGCATCGAACACCACTTGGAACTTGCCACTGACCTCCTGATGAGGAATGTAATAGCAATTAGTATGATCGCCAGGTTGATCTACAAGTTCCATATGGTTCAGGGCGCTGTATTCACGCATAAAGGCGGTGTATTTCTCCCTCATCTCATCGTTGTTAGCCAAGCGCCGTTCCAGAGAATGAAATCGTCGCAACGCATTCATGTGCGAATCTCCCAGCTTCTGAGCGTTGCTACGGAATGGTATGTGCACCATGTAACTACCGTCTTCTGTGCGCGTGTGCGTAGCGGTAAATATGCGGTCGCACTCATTGTCTGCTACCTCAGGGTCAGCTACCTCTTCCAGCTTCTAAACGTATGTCCTCTTCGTTGACCCGTGCGCAAAATGTTCGAGGGGTAGGTTTAGAACTTGCAGCTGATGCTGGACCAAAGACCACCCACCCTAGCCGAGTTCGCTGTACATGTGGCCCATTACATTCGCCATGGATCACTTCTCCTTCAACAATAAGACCCCACACATCTGAGCCAATAAGTACATCAATGCTACCAGGCGTAGCGAAATGCTTATCAGCCAACTGTAGACCTTCCAAATATTGCCACTGCTTTCCGTCTACGTGCACCGTTGGAGTTACTGAGGTAATCGACGGAAGGACGAATGCATGGATCCTTAATGAAAACTCAGAGAATGTAGATTGAAGAGTAAACATGGCACTGCCCTTGGTTCGAGTAAGTGTTAGAGCTCCGATTCCCTCCACTGTTGCTTCACACTTAGCTCTGCGAAGATTCAAATGATTAGCTAAACGATCGGTGATGAAACTTACCTGCCATCCAGGATCGCAGAGGATACGAGCCAAGCGCTGTTTTGTTGTCTCCCCGCATGCGAACGCTCGCGCTGTCGCAAGCAGAACTGTCTGGTCGATTAGTCAGGCTGATGACTGTGCTGTTGCTAAAGCAGTGACTGGCTGTGATTGAGATCCAAGTGCTGGAGTAACTGCAGATTGTAAGCTGGTCGATGGCAGTGCTCGTGCATCGCGGCAGAACATGGTATTATACTTGCGACCACACTGCCGATACCCGTCGGACGGACATTGCCTGGATGTATGTCCGTTCTTCAAGCAATTGAAGCATATGACTGAACCCTTAAAAGCTGCGAAGCGCTGTACAGGTGTCATCTCGGACAGCAACTGGCATCGGGTAGCACGATGTGACCCTTGACAATGCGGGCACGTTCCTTCGCTTGTAGTAGTCAAATGGGACCGGAACAACTGTTGTCGATGAGAATGTCGTGATGTAAAAGTTTCTGCACGAGTTGGTACATGCAGAACATCTGTTGTGAGATTTTGAGCTCGTTTTTCCACAAATCTAAGTAAGTCTGACAAGCTCGGAATGTCATTGGTGGCGCAACCCATGCACCACTCACGCTGCGTAGAAAGGGGAAGCTTTGACACAACTATCGGCACGGCTAAAGCATCCCACTTGTCAACAGGTAACTTCATGATCCGTAATGCTCGAAGAGACTCCTGCACGGTATCAATGATTGTAAGGAGAGCCTTTGCTGTCTCATCCGACGCACTCTTCAAGTTGAGGAAACGGGAAACATGAATTTCAGCCAACAGCTTTGGATTGTCAAAGCGATCCTTTAATGCCTGCCACACTTCCTCGTAGCCGCCAGAGTACATACCACCTATGAGAAGTACTTTCGTCGGATCAACAGCCGCAGCTTGCCAAGTTTGTAGGCCTCTGCCAAGTTTGTAGGCCTCTGGAAAATCTGTTGTGTGTACCAGAGTTTCGAAAGTATCTCTAAAGGCGAGCCAATTGTGCAGTGAACCATCAAACGACCGGATGGCTACTGGGTCCAATCGCATCTCCAACCTATGCGCCGATGTACTGGCATTGCCTGCCTCCATAGCACCCAGAGGCTCAACGATAGAGCATTTGATCTACAAGTTCTGACATCTGATGTAAGTGCTGCAGCATCTTGTGTGCGTGGTGCCGCATCTGGTAGTGGATATTGGATTTGCAATAGCCTTCGGTTGAGCAGAATGCACGTTCCATTATAGTAATCCTCCACCTGCTCCCAAAGCTGATCATGAATAGTTAAAGCAGTGACTGGCTGTGATTGAGATCCAAGTGCTGGAGTAACTGCAGATTGTAAGCTGGTCGATGGCAGTGCTCGTGCATCGCGGCAGAACATGGTATTATACTTGCGACCACACTGCCGATACCTGTCGGACGGACATTGCCTGGATGTATGTCCGTTCTTCAAGCAATTGAAGCATATGACTGAACCCTTAAAAGCTGCGAAGCGCTGTACAGGTGTCATCTCAGACAGCAACTGGCATCGGGTAGCACGATGTGACCCTTGACAATGCGGGCACGTTCCTTCGCTTGTAGTAGTCAAATGGGACCGGAACAACTGTTGTCGATGAGAATGTCGTGATGTAAAAGTTTCTGCACGAGTTGGTACATGCAGAACATCTGTTGTGAGACTTTGAGCTCGTTTTTCCACAAATCTAAGTAAGTCTGACAAGCTCGGAATGTCATTGGTGGCGCAACCCATGCACCACTCACGCTGCGTAGAAAGGGGAAGCTTTGACACAACTATCGGCACGGCTAAAGCATCCCACTTGTCAACAGGTAACTTCAACTCGACTTAGAGCCTGGAGCCCGCTGCGAAACTTAAGCCACACTTGACTTAGATCTTTCGGCAGAGGGTCGTCCCAAGTGATGCCTGCTGACCAAAGAGTTTGAATAAATATCTTGCCACTGATGACCATCGGTGCCAGCAGCCCAGTCGGGTCAAAGAGTTGTGCCACCTCACTTAGCACTTGTCGTTTAGTCGGAGTTCTAGCCTGTTGTCTCGGTTCAACGTTGAAGAAGAGCTCGTCAGCTGCTAGGTCCCAGCGTAATCCAAGCACAGTAGCAGTTGAAGAGTCGATAGTAAGCTCTGCGGAAGAAGAAATATTACCAGTTATTTGGCTGGTTACCTCAATGCGATTTGAATTCCACTTTCCCAGCTTAAAGTGACCCTTCGAGAGAATTGTGTCAACATTGTTGGCTGGTCGCACTGCTTCTGTAGCGCTGTAGCAACTCGTTAGCAAATCGTCCACGTAAAATGAAGACAAGATAGTATTTTGAGCCTCACACGCCTGTCCCTGGTCTGACACACAGTAGAAGTTGTCATGAGCGCATTAGTGTAGGGAACGTATGGAGTTGTATGGACTAGAAGACATGCCGTAGGTAACCGTCATCAATCGGTAGACAGCGATATCATCTGGCGGGGTTTCTCGCCAGAGAATACGTTGAAAATCTCCGTTCCGGAGTCATCAGTCCTTGCCGGAACATCTTCTCTACATCTGCAATTAGTGCAACACAGTAGCGACGAAAACGAAAAATAATGTTAACCAATGAGTCCTGGATGCTTGGACCCACCAATTGGATGTCGTTCAGTTAGACACCATTCATACTGCGCGCCAATGCATCGAACACCACTTGGAACTTGCCACTGACCTCCTGATGAGGAATGTAATAGCAATTAGTATGATCGCCAGGTTGATCTACAAGTTCCATATGGTTCAGGGCGCTGTATTCACGCATAAAGGCGGTGTATTTCTCCCTCATCTCATCGTTGTTAGCCAAGCGCCGTTCCAGAGAATGAAATCGTCGCAACGCATTCATGTGCGAATCTCCCAGCTTCTGAGCGTTGCTACGGAATGGTATGTGCACCATGTAACTACCGTCTTCTGTGCGCGTGTGCGTAGCGGTAAATATGCGGTCGCACTCATTGTCTGCTACCTCAGGGTCAGCTACCTCTTCCAGCTTCTAAACGTATGTCCTCTTCGTTGACCCGTGCGCAAAATGTTCGAGGGGTAGGTTTAGAACTTGCAGCTGATGCTGGACCAAAGACCACCCACCCTAGCCGAGTTCGCTGTACATGTGGCCCATTACATTCGCCATGGATCACTTCTCCTTCAACAATAAGACCCCACACATCTGAGCCAATAAGTACATCAATGCTACCAGGCGTAGCGAAATGCTTATCAGCCAACTGTAGACCTTCCAAATATTGCCACTGCTTTCCGTCTACGTGCACCGTTGGAGTTACTGAGGTAATCGACGGAAGGACGAATGCATGGATCCTTAATGAAAACTCAGAGAATGTAGATTGAAGAGTAAACATGGCACTGCCCTTGGTTCGAGTAAGTGTTAGAGCTCCGATTCCCTCCACTGTTGCTTCACACTTAGCTCTGCGAAGATTCAAATGATTAGCTAAACGATCGGTGATGAAACTTACCTGCGATCCAGGATCGCAGAGGATACGAGCCAAGCGCTGTTTTGTTGTCTCCCCGCATGCGAACGCTCGCGCTGTCGCAAGCAGAACTGTCTGGTCGATTAGTCAGGCTGATGACTGTGCTGTTGCTAAAGCAGTGACTGGCTGTGATTGAGATCCAAGTGCTGGAGTAACTGCAGATTGTAAGCTGGTCGATGGCAGTGCTCGTGCATCGCGGCAGAACATGGTATTATACTTGCGACCACACTGCCGATACCCGTCGGACGGACATTGCCTGGATGTATGTCCGTTCTTCAAGCAATTGAAGCATATGACTGAACCCTTAAAAGCTGCGAAGCGCTGTACAGGTGTCATCTCAGACAGCAACTGGCATCGGGTAGCACGATGTGACCCTTGACAATGCGGGCACGTTCCTTCGCTTGTAGTAGTCAAATGGGACCGGAACAACTGTTGTCGATGAGAATGTCGTGATGTAAAAGTTTCTGCACGAGTTGGTACATGCAGAACATCTGTTGTGAGACTTTGAGCTCGTTTTTCCACAAATCTAAGTAAGTCTGACAAGCTCGGAATGTCATTGGTGGCGCAACCCATGCACCACTCACGCTGCGTAGAAAGGGGAAGCTTTGACACAACTATCGGCACGGCTAAAGCATCCCACTTGTCAACAGGTAACTTCATGATCCGTAATGCTCGAAGAGACTCCTGCACGGTATCAATGATTGTAAGGAGAGCCTTTTCTGTCTCATCCGACGCACTCTTCAAGTTGAGGAAACGGGAAACATGAATTTCAGCCAACAGCTTTGGATTGTCAAAGCGATCCTTTAATGCCTGCCACACTTCCTCGTAGCCGCCAGAGTACATACCACCTATGAGAAGTACTTTCGTCGGATCAACAGCCGCAGCTTGCCAAGTTTGTAGGCCTCTGCCAAGTTTGTAGGCCTCTGGAAAATCTGTTGTGTGTACCAGAGTTTCGAAAGTATCTCTAAAGGCGAGCCAATTGTGCAGTGAACCATCAAACGACCGGATGGCTACTGGGTCCAATCGCATCTCCAACCTATGCGCCGATGTACTGGCATTGCCTGCCTCCATAGCACCCAGAGGCTCAACGATAGAGCATTTGATCTACAAGTTCTGACATCTGATGTAAGTGCTGCAGCATCTTGTGTGCGTGGTGCCGCATCTGGTAGTGGATATTGGATTTGCAATAGCCTTCGGTTGAGCAGAATGCACGTTCCATTATAGTAATCCTCCACCTGCTCCCAAAGCTGATCACGAATAGTTAAAGCAGTGACTGGCTGTGATTGAGATCCAAGTGCTGGAGTAACTGCAGATTGTAAGCTGGTCGATGGCAGTGCTCGTGCATCGCGGCAGAACATGGTATTATACTTGCGACCACACTGCCGATACCTGTCGGACGGACATTGCCTGGATGTATGTCCGTTCTTCAAGCAATTGAAGCATATGACTGAACCCTTAAAAGCTGCGAAGCGCTGTACAGGTGTCATCTCAGACAGCAACTGGCATCGGGTAGCACGATGTGACCCTTGACAATGCGGGCACGTTCCTTCGCTTGTAGTAGTCAAATGGGACCGGAACAACTGTTGTCGATGAGAATGTCGTGATGTAAAAGTTTCTGCACGAGTTGGTACATGCAGAACATCTGTTGTGAGACTTTGAGCTCGTTTTTCCACAAATCTAAGTAAGTCTGACAAGCTCGGAATGTCATTGGTGGCGCAACCCATGCACCACTCACGCTGCGTAGAAAGGGGAAGCTTTGACACAACTATCGGCACGGCTAAAGCATCCCACTTGTCAACAGGTAACTTCATGATCCGTAATGCTCGAAGAGACTCCTGCACGGTATCAATGATTGTAAGGAGAGCCTTTGCTGTCTCATCCGACGCACTCTTCAAGTTGAGGAAACGGGAAACATGAATTTCAGCCAACAGCTTTGGATTGTCAAAGCGATCCTTTAATGCCTGCCACACTTCCTCGTAGCCGCCAGAGTACATACCACCTATGAGAAGTACTTTCGTCGGATCAACAGCCGCAGCTTGCCAAGTTTGTAGGCCTCTGCCAAGTTTGTAGGCCTCTGGAAAATCTGTTGTGTGTACCAGAGTTTCGAAAGTATCTCTAAAGGCGAGCCAATTGTGCAGTGAACCATCAAACGACCGGATGGCTACTGGGTCCAATCGCATCTCCAACCTATGCGCCGATGTACTGGCATTGCCTGCCTCCATAGCACCCAGAGGCTCAACGATAGAGCATTTGATCTACAAGTTCTGACATCTGATGTAAGTGCTTCAGCATCTTGTGTGCGTGGTGCCGCATCTGGTAGTGGATATTGGATTTGCAATAGCCTTCGGTTGAGCAGAATGCACGTTCCATTATAGTAATCCTCCACCTGCTCCCAAAGCTGATCATGAATAGTTAACTCGTCGTCTGCAGCTGCACCGACCAAAGCTTCATGGTTACTGACGAAACGAGTATAATGCGCCGTTATGGACTTGAGTTCCTAATCCAATTGAGCAACATCGACCATATTGAGGTTAGTCCTAACCACGCGGTCGTGTGCACGCCGTATTCCATTGGCAGCGGCCGTTCGCAAGTTAAGCTCAGCCATGTGTGACACCAGCCAGAAACAGTACCGATAAGGTGGAATCCAAAGCTATGAACACTTTTTCCACAGATCAATCCAGACGTTGTTAAAGCAATCTACAGGATGCTGTAGTACTGATATTCCTCCGCCACGATGTAGAAGAATCCACTAAAATTTCGCCAAATGCGCGGTTTTCCAAAAGAAATCCAATTCACCATGTATGGTGTATAATATATCGTATTTCTTGCAATTCTTCACAGGAGGCACCAAAATGTAGGGGATTAATATTTAATAAAAACGCGATTCAACTTATATGAATGGATTTATTATTAGCAGACATGTGCGTCTGCTGATCTCCAAAAAATCGAACAACCAAAAAACCACACGGAAAACCAACCAATCCAAAGAACAAAAAACAAAATGGTAGTCAAAGGATAATGTAAAATGTTAGAAAGAGACAGATTTTCTTTTTTTTTATAATTTGCACGTATTAAAGGGGATATGAATACCCTTATACTAATTTTTAGAACACGTACGTTTTGGGGAAAGGCGAAGAGCCAGAGTGGTGTAGTTTGAAACTCAGGTGGTATTAAGTTTTTTTTGTAAACTCCAAGGGTGGCTGTCCAGATAACTGGGGAGTATTTTGTTTGTTTTCGCTATTATTTTCGTTGCTATGACTCACAGTATTTTTTCCGTCCTCCTGATGTCATCATCACGATCAAGTTGATGTCATCATCACGATCAAGCTGACCACCCTACTGCCAGTGTTATGCCTTCACAGTAGAGTTGACTTAGCTTTCGTAAGTGATCGACTTTTTTATTTATTTCATGCGAAATAAATAGATGATTCTTGACATGAGGATTCGAACCGTGAATCAATAGCGTGACAAGTGATGATGTTACCACTACACCACGGCCACCCTCATGATTCACACGGCAGCCAACATCCCAACTTCTCCTGTCATAATATCATAGCAGAGCAGCCAACTGCCACAAGAATGCGTCCAGGGATGGTATTGGATCTCAGACATTCTGTTCTGCTAAATCACTTTTTTGCTTTATAGAAAGCTTATTATCCCTAGCTAACAAACAACAATACAACCCGAACACTACCGGCCACAAAGAAAATGTTAACTAAATGCGCTTGCAATACAAAATTCACGTATCATAAAAAAAAAATTGTATACCAGTTCCGAAAAATAGCTGTAAAATAACTGCCAGACATAGGAAAAGTAAACAAGAAGGAAGAGATACAAATAGCGAACCAAATAAAAATTTATGATACAGAAGTTGCGTTTATCAAGCCACATTTTTTAAAAGTTGTAAAGTTGCAATTACTGAGTCAGCAATGGTATCGAGGGTCGCTTTTATTGAGGTCACACTGTATTAACATACATATATCGAAATTAGCTCCCACTGCAAAATTTGGTCGGAATTCCCCAATTTTATAAAGCAGGAATTTATTTTATTTCAATAAAGAAACAGTCAACAAGTCATGTTGAAAGAAAATTATATGTAAGGCTTACTAACTTCCTATATTTCCAGGGCAAAGTTAATTTTTCCTTAGGTGGTCGGAGATCGGTACATTTACGTTATCATTTCTAGTTTAAGAGCTTGTGTTAGACTGAGAGACGGTGGTGCAAGCGTAAGCAATGTGGGTCTGTGGTCTATTTACGAAATACTGAAAAGCATAATTTCTGATGACACCGAAACAATATTGATAATCCCCAATTAAACATTTTTCGGCAAATTGCTCGTTAGGAAAAATACTTATTAGGGAAACAAGTTTTAACGAACTGTCATTTGGGAGACTACCATTACGGAAATATGTTCGTTCCATTCCGTTAGAGTATTTCCCTTACATAATATTCCTAATACCAATTTCCCGAAAACCAATTTCTCGAATTGATGAACAAGTGCCAATAGCACTAAAAATGTCGAAGTTTAAAATGCTTTTCAAGTAAAACTGAAATTTTTGGTCGGATTTATTTGGTCATTTTATATGGATTTATTTTATTTCAATAAAGAAACAGTCAATTAGTCGTGTTGAAAAGTATGATGCTCCCTAAAAGTATGATGCAACAAATTCCGAAGTGTCTTTTCATTCTGGCCGAATTTTGGTTCGAAGTGTCCTTTCATTCGAGGTTCGTGTCTGCGGTTTCCACAGTTCATGTCTACGAAAGAGACGGATAATATCACGGATGAGAGGGAATTATAACTGCAAGAATGATTGTCATCCTGGAATTTCTCTTGTTCCAGTGGTCGAAGAATGTGCTAGAAGGTTCTGGCTATCAGAAACTTCTGCTATATAAGGACAGTTGGCGATCAAAAGGGAGCAGTAGTTTTTAAACTGTGGCGAAGAGATTAGAAAAGTGATAATGGGCGAAGTTGTAATTTTGTGATAAATTGAAAGTTGAGATTTAACAAGAAGAAGTAATTAGTTCGGATTTGTGAATTAAGTAATTGAAAGGAGATAAAGTGATTTGAGAGGACAGAGACCTTGTAAGAAAAGAATTGCGAAGAATAGTATAATGTGAACCTGGATTGTTCTATAGACTAGAAAATAAAGAAATAATTTCACAGAATATTGTTTTATCTACTCGAGCCGTAACTCGCATATTACATTGGTGTCAGAAGCGGCATAAAACTTTTTCCGTGAATAACTATTTCCGTGGTGTGAAATTGCACAAGAAAAAAAAAACGACTTCTGTGTTGAGTTAATTAGTTGCCCAAAATGGGTCGCAAATTGGGAAATTCGTCTGGAAGAAGCAGTAACGCAGGAAGGTGAAAATCCGAACGACGTAGAGTTTGACGTGGAAGAGGAACCAGCAAGTACAGCAGCCGACCCGGGTATAACAAGTCTGCTCCTGCAACTTAAGTTAGTCATGGACGAACAAAAGAAAGCAATAAGAGATCAAAGGGATTCTCTAGAACTTAAGCTGGACGAACAAAAGAAAGCGGTGGACGAACAAAAGAAAGCAATGGGCGACCAAAGGAATACTCTAGAATTTAAGCTGGATGAACAAAAGAAAGCAATGGACGAATAAAAGAATTCTCTAGAACATAAGCTGGATGAACAAAAGAAAGCAATGGACGAAAAAAAGAATTCTCTAGATGATCTGGAAAGTAAACTTGATGAGCAAAACAAGAACTTGGAATCCAAATTCGAAGTGATCGAAGAGAAAATCGAGAAGGTCGAGACGCAACTCGAAAAGGTCGAAACTAGATTCGATGATAATTTTGAGAAACATGAAACTCAGTTCGGGAAGATAGAGACTCAGTTTGAAAAAGTGGATACGCAATTCGAGATAGTAGGAAAGCAAGTCGAAAATCTTGCTAAGGAGCTCAGCAACGTGAAGAGACAGAAAGCACGGGAATATTCCACTGACGGTCTGAGTAGAAAGGAGATGCAGCCTCCTATCTTCGATGGTCAAACATCATGGCCAATTTATAAAAGGCAATTCGAAGCGGCCGCAATGACCAATAGCTGGGACGATGAAGAGAAGTCCATTGTACTCACACTTGCACTGAGGGGTCCAGCTGCGGAGCTCTTGCAGACCATCCCGGAAGATAAACAGCAGAACTACGACTCTCTGGTTCAGGCTATTGAGATGCGGTTTGGGGATGAACACATGCAGCAGGTGTACAGGGTTCAGCTGCGTAGTCGAGTCCAGAAAAGGGGGGAAACGCTCCAACAGTTGCAAGCGGATATAGAGCGACTAGCCCATCTTTCATACCCTAAAGCCGGTGAGGAGCTTATCAACGAAATGGCGGTGGAAGCTTTTATTCAGGCCATAGAGGACAGACAACTGCAAATGGCTGTAAGGATGGCTGAAAAGCGAACACTCCCCGAGGCATTGGCATTCGCTTTGTCAATGAAGGCTGCGGACCAAGCATACCAGGGAATACACCGTGTCAGGGAAATGTCCGTCGTGTAATGCTCATGCCAGAGAACAGCCGTCATGGATGAAGACAGAGCTCGCGGAAGTCAAATCCGTTGCTGGAATTGCAACCAAACCGGACACCTACAGCGGCAGTGCAGAAGTGCACCTAGACGAGGAAATTGTCCACATTGCACCAGTAGGAGAAGCCGAGAGGAAGCATCTGGCGGTGATAACATCCATCCTGTCAGTCAGACTTCCCAAAAACCATCGATGGTGTACGGAAACGAGAATGCCGTAACTCTCAGGACAGTCATCAACAAAGACGAAGTTTTGCCGCCGTCTTCAGAGACAATCATTTGGACGAAGCTGGAAGGTGATCTTGGGAGCCACCGATTCTACATAGTAGAACCAGACCCAGAGAAGAATTCTCAAGACTACATCGTGGGAAAGCCGTTAGTCGAACCAAAGAACACCATGGTTTTAGTGAGAGTTTTGAGCGCAAGACCGCACACTGTCAAACTAAGGCGAGGGGAGGTGACTGGAAAATGCACGCCGATTACCGCCGTCGCAACAATATCTGAACGTGATACTCCAAAACCTCTCCCATCACCTTGGACAGCGGAAACGAGAGAGATGATTCTCCAGTCCAGTGAGCTGAATCAGGAGCAGCGAACTATGGCCGAGAATCTTATCAATGAGTACGCTGATGTATTTGCCTCACAGGACGGAGAATACGGCCGAACACACCTGGTACAACATCGAATAGACACAGGTGATACTAGACCAATTCGTCAGCCTGCTAGGCGCCTTCCATTGGCAAAGCAGACAGAAGTTGCAGAGATGGTGTCGGCAATGGAGAAAGTAGGTCTGATTGAAAGTTCCAAAAGTCCGTGGGCATCACCGGTTGTACTGGTTAAGAAGAAAGATGGCAGCACGCGGTTCTGCGTGGACTATCGGCAGCTCAATTACGTCACCAAGAAAGATAGCTATACTTTGCCACGGATTGACGACACGCTAGACACACTATCAGGAGCCCGATGGTTTTCCACTCTCGACTTGAAGAGTGGCTACTGGCAGGTACAGATCCATCCAGAAGACCGGGAGAAAACCGCCTTCACCGCAGGAAATGGGCTATGGCAATTCACGGTAATGCCATTCGGGCTGTGCAATGCTCCGGCGACTTTCGAGCGATTGATGGAATGTGTCCTGCAAGGGTTAACATAGAAAACCTGTTTGGTATACTTGGATGATGTCATCGTTGTAGGCAAAACGTTTGCGCAACACCGAGACAATCTAAGGGATGTGTTTCAAAGGCTTCGAAGTGCCCACCTGAAGCTCAACCCCAAGAAGTGCGCCCTGTTTAGAGCGGAAGTCAAGTACTTGGGACACATAATTTCAGCGAAAGGAGTGAGAACCGATCCAGAGAAGGTCGAAGCGGTAAAAAACTGGCCAGTCCCCAAACACAAACACCAACTAAGGAGCTCCCTGGGCCTAGCCACCTACTACAGATGGTTCGTGAAGGATTTTGCCGGGATTTTGCACCAGTTTACGGAAAAGGGGAAACAATTCAAATGGTCAATTGAGTGCGAGAAGAGCTTCAAGGCACTTAAACAACGGCTATGCGATGCCCCGATACTAGCTTACCCCACTCCCGGGGAAACGTTTATTGTGGATACAGATGCTAGTAATGTCGGGCTAGGAGCCGTACTCTCTCAGGTGCATGAGGGCCAAGAGAAGGTGGTTGCGTACTTCAGCAAGGTGCTCTCTAAGCCAGAAAGGAACTACTGCGTGACAAGGCGGGAACTTCTAGCTTTGATCTTGGCTACGAAGCATTTTCACAAATACCTCTATGGGAGGAAGTTCGTTCTTCGCACAGACCTTGCAGCCTTAAAATGGCTATTACAGTTCAAGAGTCCTGAGGGTCATGTCGCAAGATGGATCGAAAGGCTGCAAATCTACGACTACGAAATACAGCATCGTAAAGGAAAACTCCACTCTAATGCGGATGCACTGTCCCGGAGACCATGCAGAACGGATTGTAAACATTGTGCGCGTCAGGAAGAACGGGAGCTGGTTTCCATCCAAAGAATGAGAGCCGAACCTATTGCCGGCTGGAGCGTAGATGAGATCCGGAACGCTCAGAAGGAAGACCCGGATATCGAGCCGATTCTGGCCTGGAAGGAGAACATGGAGAAACCGGATCATCAGGACATCTCTCACAGAAGCCCGACCTTAAAGGCATATTTTGTGCAGTGGGACTCCCTCCATGTCCAAGAAGGTGTTCTGAGAAGAAAATGGGAATCCTCCGACGGAAAGTCGTTTGTAATGCAGCTTGTCGTACCGTGGACGAGGGTCAAGGAGGTGTTACAGGAAATGCATGGCGGGGCGCCCGGAGGCCACTTGGAAAGAAAAGGTACGCTAGAAAAGGTACGAGAACGTTTTTATTGGTTAAAAGCGAAGGAAGATATCGAAGACTGGTGCAGAAAATGCGACGTGTGTGCAGCTAGCAAGGGTCCGAGAATCAAAACTCGAGATAAGATGCACCAATACAACGTGGGAGCATCTTTCGAACGAATCGCCATTGACATCGCCGGGCCCTTTCCGGAAACCGACAATGGTAATATACTCGTAGTGATGGACTACTTCAGTAAGTGGCCGGAAGCGTTTCTGATCCCTAACCAGGAAGCCAGAACCGTGGCGGAGCAGATCGTCTACAATTGGGTTAGCAGATTCGGTGTGCCCTTGGAATTGCATTCTGACCAAGGGCGGAACTTCGAGTCAAGAATCTTCCAAGAGATGTGTCAACTACTCGGAATCAAAAAGACAAATACAGCCCCGCTTCATCCACAGTCGGACGGTATGGTGGAGCGTTTCAATAGGACTTTGGACGAACATCTCTCGAAGGTCGTAGGTGACTACCAACGGGATTGGGACCGGCAGATTCCCTTGTTTTTGATGGCCTATAGAAGTGCCGTGCATAGCACTACTCGACATACGCCGTTCGAAATCTTATTTGGTGGAATAGCTCGTTTACCCAGTGAGGTGAAATTTGGATCTCCTACCAATGAGCCCAGAAATGAAGAAGAATACGTGGCGGACCTCAGGAAAAGGCTTAGGGACATACACCAAAGGACCAGAAGCCAGATTAAGATGACGAGCGACCGCATGAAGACCAGGTATGATGCCAAGGCAACAACGTCAGGATTCCAGGAAGGAGATCTGGTGTGGCTGTATAATCCCCATCGCCAAAAGGGGAAATCACCTAAATTGCAGCGGAAATGGGAAAGGTCCCTACAGAATAGTAACCCGCATCAACGATGTTGTCTACCGCATCCAGCGAGGACCAAGGCCCAAAATGAAAGTGGTTCATGTGGACCGACTGAGCCGATACAATGGCCGAAATGAGGATGCACTTGTTTGGAACGAACACGTCTAAGAGGGGGGCAGTGTAGCATAATAATAACTACGCTCCTACGACTATGCAACCCATTTCGAAGTGTCTTTTCATTCTGGCAGAATTTTGGTCCGAAGTGTCCTTTCATTCAAGATTCGTGTCTGCGGTTTCCACAGTTCATGTCTACGAAAGAGACGGATAATATCACGGATGAGAGGGAATTAGAACTGCAAGAATGATTGTCATCTTGGAATTATTACATCAGAATTTTTCTTGTTCCAGTGGTCGAAGAATTTGCTAGAAGTTTCTGGCTATCAGAAACTTCTGCTATATAAGGACAGATGGCGATCGAGAGGAGGCAGTAGTTTTAAAACCGTGGCGAAGAGATTAGAAAAGTGATAATGGGCGAAGTTGTAATTTTGTGATAAAATTGAAAGTTGAGAGTTACCAAGAAGAAGTAATTAGTTTGGATTTGTGAATTAAGTAGAAGAAAGGAGATGATTTGAGAGGACAGAGACCTGGTAAGAAAAGAATTGCGAAGAATAGTATAGTGTGAACCTGAATTGTTCTATAGACTAGAAAATAAAGAAATAATTTCACAGAATATTGTTTTATTTACTCGAGCCGTAGCTCGCCTAGCACAATATTAAAGAAAAACTTTTCTCACTCTGTCAAATGAAACTGCATTTTTGCCATCACTTTCGATGTCTTCGGCTTCCGAATTGATACAA
This sequence comes from Pocota personata, assembly GCA_963082735.1. NCBI lineage: Eukaryota > Metazoa > Arthropoda > Insecta > Diptera > Syrphidae > Pocota > Pocota personata. The sequence continues at coordinate 98,168,648 of OY720431.1, read as the reverse complement.
GTCTGTTCCAGATCGGTTTCTTTTTCGGTAGTAAAATTATTTATCTTCTCGGAACAGTCAGTGGGGGATAGCTCTTCAAGCAAATCGTTAATTGATGATATCTCGCGGTCGTTAAAGATTTGGTCCTTATTACACTCAAAGGGAGCTCTTCGTCTTCGTCGTAATTACTGCTTGGAGTCATCAAAGGATTCCAGCATTACCGTATTGCCGTATACTGCACCTTGTCTCATGTATTAGCCAGGAGACATATGACACGTCTTAAATTCAATGCCTTAATTCTGCTCTCCAAAGTAGACCCTTCGCTACCCGCCAAATGTGCCAATAGACTTTTTTTGATCACAAATTGATCACATTTTGATCCATTAGCTGGAGAATAGCGGTGCAGTTTGCCAGTAAGCAAACTCTGTCTCTCTGTCTCTTCCTCTTTCCACAAAATGCACGTGTTCTAAAAATTGGTATAAGGGTATTCATATCCCTTTTAACACGTGCAAATTATAAAAAAAAAAAACAAAGCCTTCTTCGGAAGATTTTTTGACAAGAGATTGTCTTACCTAAAAAAGAAAAAAAGGAAATAAATTGTAAAATTTTATCAAATCATTTTCATTAAACATACCTCTGGTACAAATGTTGAGTGAAACCAATCTTCAAAAAATACGAAGGTCATCCATGCATTTTTCTTGGCCTTTTAAATTTCAGGTTTTGTTTTCGAAATTTTTAAACGCTCTAGGATTTACCGCTTTTCCGGTGATGCATTAGTGCATCGCTTGTTTCTTTGTGGTCGGAGATCGGTACATTTACGTTATCTTTTCTAGTTTAAGAGCTTGTGGCAGACTGAGAGACGGTGGTGCAAGCGTAAGCAATATGGGTCTTTAGTCTATTTACGAAACACTGAAAAGCAACATTTTTCAGCAAATTGCTCTTTAGGAAAAATACTTATTAAGGAAACAAGTTTTGGCGAACTGTCATTTGGGAGACTACTATTCCGGAAATATGTTCATTCCATTCTGTTGGAGTATTTCCTTTAAATAATATCCCTAATACCTATTTCCCTGAAAACTAATTTCTTGAATTGGAATTTCCCTAATGAACAATTACCCTAGCAGTCAATAGCACTAAAAATTTCGAAAATTAAAATGTTTGTTAAGTAAAGACATCTTTACATACGTAGGTGATTTCAAATTAAAATTATATTGTGATTGAGGATTAAACTTTTAAAAAAAGAAGGGTGATAAAACTTTAAAAATTTCTTCTTTTGAAGATTTAGAGAATTTATTTTAGATTACTTATGTATATTACTCCTCACTGCAAGATCAGCAAAATAATTATGAATATATTACCCCATTTTGTAAATTTGATGAAGAGATATTTCAAAGTGTTTTTCATTCTGCTAATTTAAAGAAAAAATTCTCTATCATTCATCACAATATACGGAGCATTCGTAAAATTGTTGATATACTTCTAGCCCACTTAGAGTCGTTCATTGACAAGCCAGATTTTATATTCCTCTCTGAAATTTGTATAAAGAACCCGGTTATAATTTTTATGCTAAATGTAATGATTCGTATGCCTCAAGTGGAGTAGCTGTGTTCATAAATGATAAATTAAGCTATGAGTTCTGCAGTAATAACATGAAAACTGCTGATATGGTCAAAGTAATATGTACTATTGATTCACAGAAATTTGTTTTTGTGTGTTTCTATAGCCTGCATGAAAATAGTAAGACTGTTTTTGTTGAGGAGTTGAGCTCAATTTTGAGTTCCGAAAAGGCTAAGAATTTATTCATTCTAGGAGATATAAATCTGGATATTTTGAGTGAATCATATGTTGTGTCCAATTACATCTCTACTTTATCGGCTGATGAACTGGAGGCCTGTTTTACTGAACCTACGAGACTAACTCAATCTACGCGAACCTGTACTGATCATATTTTTGGTAGACTTGATCGAAGTTCAAAATTATTTCTCATGTGTCCCATTTCTGATTATAAGATTTCGGACCATTGCATGATAGGTTTAATTTTTCAGTGCGATAAGATCATTCAAACAAACAACTATACACCTTTGGAAAAAGTGAAACTATCAACTCCGAGGCTCTTAACGCCTGGTTACTGCATGGAAGTTGGGCAGACGTAAACTCTGAAATTGACCCCTCTGAAATTGACTGCACTTAAAGGATTTTGGAAGGGCATGTTACGACATACCTTACTGTAACAAATAGTCGTAGTAATACAAACAAATGGTCGTAGTAAGAAAATTCATAATAAAAATAAACTTCGAATCAAATGTAGAAAGCATTCTACTAATCCTCATTTTCGTGCTCTTTATAATAAAATTTGTAAAGAGGTTGGTACTGAAATACTCTCCTTTAAGAAAAACTACTACTTCAATAAGTTTCTACTAGCAAAAGACAATTTAAAAAAGGAATGGGCAATTGTAAATGAACTTCTTAATAAAAGAGTATCTCTAAATTTACCATCTATAATTTATAAATATAGAGACATCCGGAATTCCACTGAGATGGCAGATGCTTTCAATGAGTATTTTACTAGTGTAGCTACTAACACACTTTCTGAAGTGGGTTTTTACCAATACCTCTAATCCTTGTGAGGAAAACTCTTTCAGTGGGGAGAGAAACCAAGTCCGTAGTTTCTTCTATGAGCCAATCTCGTTTTTTGAATTGTTTAAAGCAATTAAGCTGTTGAGCAATTCTAACTCGTCGACAAGATACACTTGGTCAAATAACATTCTTAAAAAAATGTCATTTAATATTGTTAATGTATTGGCTCACATTTTCAACAACAGTATTTATGGCATTTTGAAGAAAGGTGATAGTAAAAATTTAAATAACTATAGGCCAATATCCCTTCTTCCCGTGTTTTCAAAACTTTTTGAAAGGGTAATACAAACTAGAGTTGTCACTTTTCTGGAAAACAAATTCTTTTTTTAGCCCAAATCAGTATGGATTCAGAGTAGGTAAATCAACTGAGGAAGTGCTGCTAAAGTTATCGGATACAAGTGGTAAAAATTGGAGATAAGTTCAGTTAAAGCTTGAATATTCAGATTGGCGTACCTCAAGGTTCAGTACTTGGCCCCATTCTTTACTTGATATACATCAATTCTATTTTTAGCCTAAACTTAAAAAGAATTCAGACGGGGTTTGCAGATGTCATTGCTTGTTCATATTCTAACCATTCCGCTTTAGATCTAATTGCGAATAATTCCCACGATTTATAACAACTCAGACATTGGTTTAATAGGTATAAATTAGTCTTAAGTGACAAGACCAAAATCATGTATTTCAATTTGTTAAATAATAATGCCTAATCCCCAAAATTAATGTACCATACTACCAATTGCCAAAATATATTACTTAGTCCTGATAATTGTGGTAGAAACATTGGTTCTAACACATTGAACACCGATCTGAGTGCTCATACTGCCTCACTAAGGAAATATTTATTAAAGACTGCAAGCATAATGTACCATCTAAGATTGTTTTCTTCTCGTAAACTGTTAGAAACATTACATTATGGTTTAGTACAGTCTAATTTGCAATATGGTTTGATTTCTTCAGGAGGTACTCATGGCACTAAATATGGCACAGAAACATATTATTGGAATTATTTGGAAAAAGGGACGCATGGACAGTTTTTTGCTCTTCTTTAACTCAAAGATTCTTCCTCTTAAGCACCTCTATTATTACAAAGTTCTAAAAATCTTTTTTTTTAAGAAGTAGATACTCTCTTAATAGGAATCCAACTTACCTTGGACTTCGTAGCAACGATCGTCAACTGCCCGCTATTCTACCGCATAACGCTACTCATTATTTAAATTTTGCTTACTTCTGTAGAACCTAGGCTCTACAATATACAGGCTCTTCCAATAGGGACTTCAGAACTTTGACACATTGTAGCGGCCATACTGTTGAAGCTATATCTGTCAAATTAGCTGTCATTTATTCAGTCTATTATGCCAAATCACCATGGACGGATATAGCGTTCAACAACACGTGCAAATAATAAAATTGATTTAACAAAATGGATGTTCTGTTCGGGCAACGTTCCGCTCGCTTCGCCCGTTTTGCGGTCGCCATAAAGGTCCTTCCGCGAGGATTATTAACAGTGTGGTGGATGAATTTGAGTCCACTGGTCCACTGGTTCAGTCCACCAATGATCAACCAACACCAGTACGTCGACGAAACGCAAGATCTGCCGAAAACATCGCGCCTGTCCGTGAGAGTGTGCAGGAGAATCCATTGTCATCTTGGAATTATTACATCAGAATTTTTTCTTGTTCCAGTGGTCGAAGAATTTGCTAGAAGTTTCTGGCTATCAGAAACTTCTGCTATATAAGGACAGATGGCGATCGAGAGCAGGCAGTTGGTTAAGAACCGTGGCGAAGAGATTGGAAAAGTGATAATGGGCGAAGTTGTAATTTTGTAATAAAATGAAAGTTGAGAGTTAACAAGAAGAAGTAATTAGTTTGGATTTGTGAATTAAGTAATTGAAAGGAGATAAAGTGATTTGAGAGGAAAGAGACCTTGTAAGAAAAGAATTTGCGAAGAATAGTATAGTGTGAACTTGAATTGTTCTATAGACTAGAAAATAAAGAAATACATTTTACAGAATATCGTTTTATTTACTCGAGCCGTAGCTTCGCATATTACAATATGATACATTCGACACTAGTTTTCAGAACTACAGAATGTATCTTAATATTCTTCAATAAATAACATAATCTCTATGTATAAAAATCAATTGCCGCATGTATGAAAGAGCATCACTTGAGAACGGCTCAACCGATTTGGTTGATTTTTTCTTTGTTGTGTTCGCAATTACCAGGACAAAGTTTATATGAAAGAAAATTTTCGGAAAATTCACAGGAAAAGTCCGAAATTTGCATAGTATTTTTGTATGAAAATCTCAATAAAAAAAATGTGACGTTGAGTTTGACAGTTCTGCTGTCACATGTTTCCATAACAAAAAAAAAATTGCTTTCAGTTTGACAGTTCTGCTAACATCTTTTCATAACAATAACAAATTCCGCATTGAATATTGAAACCAATATTTCAGTGTGTTATCGATGGTGATCATATCTTCGGTGCATTCAAAACCGTAAAATTCATCAATTTGGTGCGTTGCAAAGATTGAGTTCGTAGTAATTTGGTGTGTTGCAAACATTTAATTGATTTCAGTTCGTGGTTTATTTGTTTGGAAAAATCCCGCCAGTGATTCGTCGAAATATCGGTCGGCGTACGAGCAACGCAATCCAACTAGATACATGATCGTCGAGTCAATAAAACTGATGGAGAGCGTAGACAGCGTTTTTACAAAATTACAACAGTTCCAGAACGAAGTTTTAACCAAACTTTTAAGGTAAATTCTTTTTCGACTGTAACACACGTCACATACACAAACACATCACATAAACAAACATCAACGATACACAACGTTTCACCGAGGCTCATGAATCAAAAATTTGTCTCCAATTTTACAGATTCCAGCACAAATTCACCATGGTGCAGAAGCATTGTTTCCGCCAGCGAATGCCGATCACAAATTTCTTCAGATTTATTTACTTCGTCGTCACCCTGCAGAGAATAACGGCAGAACTATAATGTTGAACGTCAAAAATAAGGACGTTGTAGTCGACAACAGCTGGATTGTTCATTCATTGAACCTCAAGGTTCAGTACTTGGCCCCATTCTTTACTTGATATACATCAATTCTATTTTTAGCCTAAACTTAAAAAGAATTCAGACGGGGTTTGCAGATGTCATTGCTTGTTCATATTCTAACCATTCCGCTTTAGATCTAATTGCGAATAATTCCCACGATTTATAACAACTCAGACATTGGTTTAATAGGTATAAATTAGTCTTAAGTGACAAGACCAAAATCATGTATTTCAATTTGTTAAATAATAATGCCTAATCCCCAAAATTAATGTACCATACTACCAATTGCCAAAATATATTACTTAGTCCTGATAATTGTGGTAGAAACATTGGTTCTAACACATTGAACACCGATCTGAGTGCTCATACTGCCTCACTAAGGAAATATTTATTAAAGACTGCAAGCATAATGTACCATCTAAGATTGTTTTCTTCTCGTAAACTGTTAGAAACATTACATTATGGTTTAGTACAGTCTAATTTGCAATATGGTTTGATTTCTTCAGGAGGTACTCATGGCACTAAATATGGCACAGAAACATATTATTGGAATTATTTGGAAAAAGGGACGCATGGACAGTTTTTTGCTCTTCTTTAACTCAAAGATTCTTCCTCTTAAGCACCTCTATTATTACAAAGTTCTAAAAATCTTTTTTTTTAAGAAGTAGATACTCTCTTAATAGGAATCCAACTTACCTTGGACTTCGTAGCAACGATCGTCATCTGCCCGCTATTCCACCGCATAACGCTACTCATTATTTAAATTTTGCTTACTTCTGTAGAACCTAGGCTCTACAATATACAGGCTCTTCCAATAGGGACTTCAGAACTTTGACACATTGTAGCGGCCATACTGTTGAAGCTATATCTGTCAAATTAGCTGTCATTTATTCAGTCTATTATGCCAAATCACCATGGACGGATATAGCGTTCAACAACACGTGCAAATAATAAAATTGATTTATCAAAATGGATGTTCTGTTCGGGCAACGTTCCGCTCGCTTCGCCCGTTTTACGGTCGCCATAAAGGTCCTTCCGCGAGGATTATTAACAGTGTGGTGGATAAATTTGAGTCCACTGGTCCACTGGTTCAGTCCACCAATGATCAACCAACACCAGTACGTCGACGAAACGCAAGATCTGCCGAAAACATCGCGCCTGTCCGTGAGAGTGTGCAGGAGAATCCATTGTCATCTTGGAATTATTACATCAGAATTTTTTCTTGTTCCAGTGGTCGAAGAATTTGCTAGAAGTTTCTGGCTATCAGAAACTTCTGCTATATAAGGACAGATGGCGATCGAGAGCAGGCAGTTGGTTAAGAACCGTGGCGAAGAGATTGGAAAAGTGATAATGGGCGAAGTTGTAATTTTGTAATAAAATGAAAGTTGAGAGTTAACAAGAAGAAGTAATTAGTTTGGATTTGTGAATTAAGTAATTGAAAGGAGATAAAGTGATTTGAGAGGAAAGAGACCTTGTAAGAAAAGAATTTGCGAAGAATAGTATAGTGTGAACTTGAATTGTTCTATAGACTAGAAAATAAAGAAATAAATTTCACAGAATATCGTTTTATCTACTCGAGCCGTAGCTCGCATATTACAATATGATACATTCGACACTAGTTTTCAGAACTACAGAATGTATCTTAATATTCTTCAATAAATAACATAATCTCTATGTATAAAAATCAATTGCCGCATGTATGAAAGAGCATCACTTGAGAACGGCTCAACCGATTTGGTTGATTTTTTCTTTGTTGTGTTCGCAATTACCAGGACAAAGTTTATATGAAAGAAAATTTTCGGAAAATTCACAGGAAAAGTCCGAAATTTGCATAGTATTTTTGTATGAAAATCTCAATAAAAAAAATGTGACGTTGAGTTTGACAGTTCTGCTGTCACATGTTTCCATAACAAAAAAAAAATTGCTTTCAGTTTGACAGTTCTGCTAACATCTTTTCATAACAATAACAAATTCCGCATTGAATATTGAAACCAATATTTCAGTGTGTTATCGATGGTGATCATATCTTCGGTGCATTCAAAACCGTAAAATTCATCAATTTGGTGCGTTGCAAAGATTGAGTTCGTAGTAATTTGGTGTGTTGCAAACATTTAATTGATTTCAGTTCGTGGTTTATTTGTTTGGAAAAATCCCGCCAGTGATTCGTCGAAATATCGGTCGGCGTACGAGCAACGCAATCCAACTAGATACATGATCGTCGAGTCAATAAAACTGATGGAGAGCGTAGACAGCGTTTTTACAAAATTACAACAGTTCCAGAACGAAGTTTTAACCAAACTTTTAAGGTAAATTCTTTTTCGACTGTAACACACGTCACATACACAAACACATCACATAAACAAACATCAACGATACACAACGTTTCACCGAGGCTCATGAATCAAAAATTTGTCTCCAATTTTACAGATTCCAGCACAAATTCACCATGGTGCAGAAGCATTGTTTACGCCAGCGAATGCCGATCACAAATTTCTTCAGATTTATTTACTTCGTCGTCACCCTGCAGAGAATAACGGCAGAACTATAATGTTGAACGTCAAAAATAAGGACGTTGTAGTCGACAACAGCTGGATTGTTCATTCATTGAACCTCAAGGTTCAGTACTTGGCCCCATTCTTTACTTGATATACATCAATTCTATTTTTAGCCTAAACTTAAAAAGAATTCAGACGGGGTTTGCAGATGTCATTGCTTGTTCATATTCTAACCATTCCGCTTTAGATCTAATTGCGAATAATTCCCACGATTTATAACAACTCAGACATTGGTTTAATAGGTATAAATTAGTCTTAAGTGACAAGACCAAAATCATGTATTTCAATTTGTTAAATAATAATGCCTAATCCCCAAAATTAATGTACCATACTACCAATTGCCAAAATATATTACTTAGTCCTGATAATTGTGGTAGAAACATTGGTTCTAACACATTGAACACCGATCTGAGTGCTCATACTGCCTCACTAAGGAAATATTTATTAAAGACTGCAAGCATAATGTACCATCTAAGATTGTTTTCTTCTCGTAAACTGTTAGAAACATTACATTATGGTTTAGTACAGTCTAATTTGCAATATGGTTTGATTTCTTCAGGAGGTACTCATGGCACTAAATATGGCACAGAAACATATTATTGGAATTATTTGGAAAAAGGGACGCATGGACAGTTTTTTGCTCTTCTTTAACTCAAAGATTCTTCCTCTTAAGCACCTCTATTATTACAAAGTTCTAAAAATCTTTTTTTTTAAGAAGTAGATACTCTCTTAATAGGAATCCAACTTACCTTGGACTTCGTAGCAACGATCGTCATCTGCCCGCTATTCCACCGCATAACGCTACTCATTATTTAAATTTTGCTTACTTCTGTAGAACCTAGGCTCTACAATATACAGGCTCTTCCAATAGGGACTTCAGAACTTTGACACATTGTAGCGGCCATACTGTTGAAGCTATATCTGTCAAATTAGCTGTCATTTATTCAGTCTATTATGCCAAATCACCATGGACGGATATAGCGTTCAACAACACGTGCAAATAATAAAATTGATTTATCAAAATGGATGTTCTGTTCGGGCAACGTTCCGCTCGCTTCGCCCGTTTTACGGTCGCCATAAAGGTCCTTCCGCGAGGATTATTAACAGTGTGGTGGATAAATTTGAGTCCACTGGTCCACTGGTTCAGTCCACCAATGATCAACCAACACCAGTACGTCGACGAAACGCAAGATCTGCCGAAAACATCGCGCCTGTCCGTGAGAGTGTGCAGGAGAATCCATTGTCATCTTGGAATTATTACATCAGAATTTTTTCTTGTTCCAGTGGTCGAAGAATTTGCTAGAAGTTTCTGGCTATCAGAAACTTCTGCTATATAAGGACAGATGGCGATCGAGAGCAGGCAGTTGGTTAAGAACCGTGGCGAAGAGATTGGAAAAGTGATAATGGGCGAAGTTGTAATTTTGTAATAAAATGAAAGTTGAGAGTTAACAAGAAGAAGTAATTAGTTTGGATTTGTGAATTAAGTAATTGAAAGGAGATAAAGTGATTTGAGAGGAAAGAGACCTTGTAAGAAAAGAATTTGCGAAGAATAGTATAGTGTGAACTTGAATTGTTCTATAGACTAGAAAATAAAGAAATAAATTTCACAGAATATCGTTTTATCTACTCGAGCCGTAGCTCGCATATTACAATATGATACATTCGACACTAGTTTTCATAACTACAGAATGTATCTTAATATTCTTCAATAAATAACATAATCTCTATGTATAAAAATCAATTGCCGCATGTATGAAAGAGCATCACTTGAGAACGGCTCAACCGATTTGGTTGATTTTTTCTTTGTTGTGTTCGCAATTACCAGGACAAAGTTTATATGAAAGAAAATTTTCGGAAAATTCACAGGAAAAGTCCGAAATTTGCATAGTATTTTTGTATGAAAATCTCAATAAAAAAAATGTGACGTTGAGTTTGACAGTTCTGCTGTCACATGTTTCCATAACAAAAAAAAAATTGCTTTCAGTTTGACAGTTCTGCTAACATCTTTTCATAACAATAACAAATTCCGCATTGAATATTGAAACCAATATTTCAGTGTGTTATCGATGGTGATCATATCTTCGGTGCATTCAAAACCGTAAAATTCATCAGTTTGGTGTGTTGCAAAGATTGAGTTCGTAGTAATTTGGTGTGTTGCAAACATTTAATTGATTTCAGTTCGTGGTTTATTTGTTTGGAAAAAATCCCGCCAGTGATTCGTCGAAATATCGGTCGGCGTACGAGCAACGCAATCCAACTAGATACATGATCGTCGAGTCAATAAAACTGATGGAGAGCGTAGACAGCGTTTTTACAAAATTACAACAGTTCCAGAACGAAGTTTTAACCAAACTTTTAAGGTAAATTCTTTTTCGACTGTAACACACGTCACATACACAAACACATCACATAAACAAACATCAACGATACACAACGTTTCACCGAGGCTCATGAATCAAAAATTTGTCTCCAATTTTACAGATTCCAGGACAAATTCATCATGGTGCAGAAGCATTGTTTCCGCCAGCGAATGCCGATCACAAATTTCTTCAGATTTATTTACTTCGTCGTCACCCTGCAGAGAATAACGGCAGAACTATAATGTTGAACGTCAAAAATAAGGACGTTGTAGTCGACAACAGCTGGATTGTTCATTATTCGCCTCTGCTTTCCAAAACATTCAAAGGGCATTGCAATGCTGAGTACTGCAATTCTGTCAAGTCCATCAAATACGTTGGTAAGTACGTCACGAAAGGAAGCGACATGGCTGTATTTAATATTGCCGCTCCTGATGCCAACGATGAAGTTTCACAAGTTCAGATGGGATATGCCAGCAGCAAAGATGCACGAATGTCATTCCACTGTGGTCTATTTTGCTATGCACCTGGAGAATAGACAACAAGTTTATTTCACCGCAGCAAACGTAGCGCAGAGAGCTGAACGACCACCAGCGACAACGCTGACAAGCTTCTTCGCGACATGCGTAAGTGATCCATTTGCAAGAACACTGCTTTACTCGGAGATGCCGAGATATTTCAAATGGATTGCATCATCACTAAAAATCCAATGTCGGAAACACGGAAAACCTGTTCCTGGATACGAGAATGTATATTCAACCGATGCATTGAGGCGCATTTACATAGTTCATCTGAGCAATGACGAATGTTTTTATCAGCGTTTGTTATTGGTTGATGTTCGTCGACTGACTTCATTTGAAAATCGAGGAACTGTCAATCGTGAGTTGTGCGCAACATATCGAAAAGTCTGTCAGTGTTTACATTTGCTCGAGGATGTCATTCATTGCATCAAATTCGATCACTTTTTGCCATCATCTTTTCAACGTGTTTTCCATCGAACCCACTTCATTTGTGGAACAAATACAAAAACAATATATCTGAAGACATTTTGCATCGAGTGCGTACAACAACAGCGAATCCCGAACTTAAATTTAACGCGGAGATCCAAACGAGGCATTCATTTCTACAGACGATTTGTGCCTGATGATGTCCGGCAAGATGTTGCACGAATTAGGAATGCCAGCGCCGAATCGCCCCATGCACGACGCATTCAATTGAGAATTTGAACGAAAACGGCAATACTATCGAGATGCTTTGAGTTAATCAGTAGGAACAACGGTCTCACTTTTGAATCAGCGGCAGAAAACCGCCTACGACACATTGATGATAGCAATCAATGACGGCTGCGGAGGAATCTTCTTCCTCGATGCACCTGGCGGAACTGGCAAAACGTTCCTAATTTCATTGATTTTAGCTTCGATTCGCGTACAAAGTCAAATAGCGCTGGCCGTAGCATCATCTGAGATCGCAGCCACATTGTTAGAAGGAGGACGAACAGCTCATTCTGCGCTCAAACTGCCACTAAATTTGCACACCATAGATGAACCGACATGCAACAGCAATGGCGAAAGTACTACCAAATTGCAAAATAATCATTTGGGATGAGTGTACGATGGCGCATAAACGAGGATTGGAGGCACTCGATCGAACGCTGAAAAATTTGCGCAATAATCAGGACTTCTTTGGAGGTACGATGATTCTGATTTTCGCCAAACGCTGCCAGTCATTCCAAGAGCAACAGCTCCTGATGAAATAAACGCTTGCTTGATGTCATCGAATTTGTGGAGATACGTGGAAACTCTCAAGTTAACAATGAATATGCGAGTCACGTTACAAAATGACGAATCGGCAGAGTTTTCCAAGAAGTTATTAGACATTGGCAATTACGGTTGACGCTTTCATTGGCCTCATTTCGTTTACACCTAATTTTTGTCAATTCACAACGTCGAAAGAATAATTGATCACGAAAGTTTTTTTTTTGCCGAGAGTAGGTGGAAAATCTACTACAGACACCATAAGGCCCGACCGCGCGAGCTTATGGTAGTGTGAGATTTTTACTTAATAAAAACACCTCTCTTCAAGATTAGTACTACAACTAAGTCGACGCTCATCCAGCAGTTTTATTTTCAATTATGAGACTCGTCATTTTTGGAAAAAGATGTTCGTATGTAATTAAAAAGAATGTAGCACTAAAGACAGGTTAAATTCCGACGAAAGTCTCTGCGGTTTTCACGACCGGCATATGTATAGTACAACGCGAGGTCAAAAGGTTTTGTCGTTTGCAGACGACGAATTGAATTGTTCGCTTCAAGTAGTTGAATGACGGTACGGTTACAATGGCCGTGAACAGGATCTTTGTGTTTACGAGCAAATTTTGTTAACTTTCGACGACGCTGGGAATTCCCAGATCCCGATGAATATCTTCGTTACGTACGTACCATGGTGCGCTAACGATCGTTCTAAGAACTTCATTTTCAAAAATTTGTAGGATGTTTCTATTGCCTTTCCTGGTGCAACCCCATAGTTGTAGCTTATAGATAAGCAGTGTTATGTAGGCTCAACTTCGAATGTTTTCGGAGTAGCCAATACATTTGTCGGTATTTGTTTTCGAGCTTTGTTTTCGATCACGAAAGTGTTCCAGAATATTGGTGCAATTACAAAAACTATATTTGGATGATCGGACGAGCCATTTTGGCAGCGAAATATAAGGACGTAGACGATTTGAACATAAAAATTTAAAGTCAAATCACTGGCCAATTGTATTCATTTAAGTCGAACGATTCAATTACCGATTCAGATGAAGTCGTCAATTATCCAATTGAATTCCTGAATTCATTGAATTTTCCAGGAATGTTGCCGCACAGTTTGCAGCTCAAGGTCGGCTTGGTGATAATCATGTTACTCAATCTGAACCCACCGAAACTACAAGAGTCGCTGTTAATAAGCTGATGAACAACGTGAATGAAGCAACGATAATCAAGGGAAAGTTCAAAAGCGAGGATGTTCTGATTCCAAGAATACCACTGATTCCAACCGACTTACTGTTTCAATTTAAGCGTGTCCAGTTTCCGGTTCGCCTTGCATTTGCAATGACGAATAATAAATCGCAAAGCCAATCGTTGGAAGTGTGCGGAATAAACCTTGAAATGTCGAGAGTCGGGAAACCATCGCTATTCGTTTTCTCTCCGGACAAAAAGACAAAAAATATCGTTATCACCAAGAGTTGCATTAAAAACACCAACAAATGATTGTCATAAGAATGAATTCTGATTTATTTGATTTCAATAAATTCATGATCTGAAATTGTTTTTTTTTTTTTTCAATTCACACAAATTCAAGGAAAGATTAGGTTGGATGAATCCTTTCCCAACGAACTGACTGACAGACAACGCACAGCTTAAAACACTGGAGATAGAGTTACAAAATAAACATACTTAATATTGTCTTGATAAGCGCACTTCTCATTTTCTTCATTAGTAAATTGCACCCCTGCGAAGCCGGGACGGGTCGCTATTTTTTATAAATCAGTCTCAGAATTGAAAGTGCATGTACAGATGTAAAATGCACACTCATTTTTCAATTAGGTAATATTATAAAAAAAAAGTACACAATATCGTGCGATATAACGAACACTTTCGTTTTAGCCAACGCCCTCAAATATTATATCATTCGTTATATTGAATGCCCATATAAATTATGTAATCTTATCTATTCATATTAAGGAATAGTTTATACTCTGTACATATTATTGAATTGAAGAATAAATGGATGGGATATATGTATGTATGTATATTTACCTACATATATTAGGTTTAGTTAGATTAGGTTCGAGTGGCAGGCTACATAAGATACAGCCGCACTTGAGATATCACAAGGATTTAGGCATTTCCCTAAAAGAAAAAAAGAACAAGCCGAAGCTTGTTATAAAGCGCTGGAGGCCACTGATTTTTATATTTGCTAGTTTGCCGAGATTATCGAAGAAGTAGGCTCCTGGTTGTATTCTTCTTAGAGCAGAGAAAGCCTGGCACAGATTCATTTCCTCTTATTCTTCGCCCACGCAGCTTCTACAGAAGTCGTTTTATGATTAAATGTCCTATTATGACACCTACTATTGTGCTAATAAGTGACCTTTTATATTTGATTAGACAATTAGAGCGTTTGTGATCCACCTCAGGCCAGATCTGTATAGTGATGAGTCACGTTATCGCCTCCTTGAATGCCATAATCTCCGTCTTAAAAACGCTACAGTGGTTGGGAATGCAGAAGGAGATATTAATATTTAAATATTTGAAGAAGACACCTTCAACTATTCCCGATTCTGTTTTAGATTCATCTGTATAAAAAAATAAAACCCCTTTTGTACGCCGAGATCCTCCTCCCAATCAATACTGGAGGGGATGTAGGTTACACAATGTTTATTAATTGAGAGTTGTAGTAGGGTATCGTCAGTGTCTTGCCGAAGGAATTTTTGATCATTGAGAGTAGTGGAGGTTTCGGTACGCAGACTGGACCACTGAGATATGGCTTTGATATTGCTGGCTGCACCAGCTGCCACTTGTTTATTGTAGGTATCTAAAAGTAGCAAGTGGAATTATTCGTCTAGTTCCGCTGTTGGAGTGATTCAGAGAGCTCTCCTAATACCTCAGTATTGCCCTGAACTGATACATAGAGGCAGTATGTAATTACTGGCTTTAGTCCCCACTTATTTCGTATTGCTTTCTTACAGCAGTATAAAGCTATAGTGGCTCTCTTTACGCATTCAAGAATGTTGGGTATCCAGTTAAGTTTTTTGTCTAAAATGAAACCTAAATATTTTACTTTATTTGTGAGTACCAGGCTGGTACCACATAATTTTGGAGGGTCAAAGTCGGTGTTCGCTAGTCAAGTGTTCGCTAAATATCTTCCAATTGCTAATTTTAAGTGATATATTGTCGGAGACTAGATTTTTTTTTTTCCACACTATGAGGATAGCAAGCGCGTTCTCATAGTAGTATCAGATTCTTACTGACTAAAAAAAACCACCCCGCGATTTAATTTGTTATATATTGCAACTAAGAAGGACATTATCAAGCAATTTTTCTATCATGAAAAAAAAACACGTTTGGCAGGTTACTTTCCACTGAAAGATCCTGCATGTTCCGCAATCTAGGCGCGATTGATTCCTATCTAGCCAAGTCGAAAGGTTTCGTCCTTTGTAGTCGGCGCAATAAATTGCTTACATCCAGAATTTGTAGGATTGTATTGTTGACATGTCCAATTAGTCGGTTTCTATGCTTTCTCGCGAAGCATCTAACTTCAGCTTCAATTGTCGGAATTCCGAGATCCCTGTGGATATCATCGTTTCTAGTATACCACGGTGCGTGGATAATTTCTCTTAGCACTTTATTTTGAAAAGTTTGTAAAATATTAGCGTTTGTTTTCTTGGTACAGCCCCAAAGTTGTATACTGTAAGTCCACACCGGCTTTAGCACTTGCTTGTATAAAAATAGTTTGTTCTCAGTACTGAGCTGGGAGTGTTTTCCGAGCAACCAGTTCATTTCTCTATATTTGATATCGAGCTTTTTACGTTTCATTTTCACGTGAGAATTCCATTTCAGTTTTGCGTCGAGTGTCATTCCAAGGTATTTGGCCTCGTTTGCAAAACGTATTCGGGCCAAGTTTAGGAAAATTGGCAAGACATTAGTTTTCTTATAAGTGGAATTCACGTGAATAGATTTAGATTCGTTGAGGGCGATCCGCCAGTCCCTCGTCCATTCATTTACTTTATTCAGTGCGTTTTGCAGTTTTGCAGTCGTTTCTTCGATTGTTCTACCTACGGCTAGGATAGCGGTGTCGTCGGCAAACGTAGCCAGGATAGTGTCATCTTCTTTCAGTATATCTCGAGTATATAACAGATAGAGAAGTGGCCCAAGAACGCTTCCTTGCGGTACACCGGCCGAAATTTCTTGAGCTCCGAGTATTCATTTCCATGTCTAACACGGAAGAGTGTATTCCCGGGATATGATTCTATAATGTCGTATAGGCATACAGGGAGAACTTGTCGTAATTTGCAATTCAAGCCATCGTGCCACACCTTATCAAAGGCTTGCGAGACGTCAAGAAATACGCTTGAGCAAATCTTTTTCTCTTCAAGTGCGTTCTCCATTACATCAGTAATTCTATGCACCTGGTCAATCGTCGAATGCTTACTTCTGAACCCAAACTTGTGGTCAGGGATAAGATTATTTCCTTCTATAACCGGCTGGAGACGCCTTAGTAATATCCTCTCGAAAATTTTGGATATAACTGGAAGTAGCGAAATTGGTCTATAAGATTTCACCTCATTTGGCGGCTTTCCTGGTTTTAAAACCATTATAACTTCCGCAACTTTCCATTGGTTAGGCACGTGTTTTAATCTGAGCGCAGCATTTACAATATGAAGAAGCTTAACCAATGCTTTTCTAGGTAAAGCTTTGAGAATTTCTCTTAGCTTTCTTAGGTTTTAAATACCCGATTTCATGTTTGAGTTCCTCTAGCATTGCACTTGTAAGTGCTAAATCGTCAGATGGTAAATCCGGCCTATTTATATTGTTGTAAGACACTTAACCATCGTACGGTTTAAAGGTGTCTTCCAGTGGGCCGCAAAAACGTCCGCTTTTTCTTTATCTTCCCTTGCCCATTCATTGTGATTTAATTTAATAGGCGGCGCTGGGACCTTGGGCCTTTTGGTGCCTTTAACAGCTTTCCAAAGTGAATAATTGGAATCTTTTTTCGCACGATTCTTAAAATCATTTATAGTCTTCTTCAATGAATTGCACAAATGATTCAAGTGAGCTTTATGTTGCGGAGCACGGCTCTGTTGCCATTTTTTATGCGCTTTTCTTTTTTCCTTGAACAATTCTTTTATTTCCGTAGGATATCGTAGACCGTATTTATCCGGAGTTTTCCTTGGATTGGGAGTATTATTCCAAGAGGCGAGCTGTACGATCTCAATGAAGCGATCAACTTCAACCTCAAGTTCATAGGGTGTCGTAAGTGGAACGCTCAGTTCAACATTATCTTCAATTTCGTTCCTAAAGCCTTCCCAGCTAGTTGTTCTACCGGTTAATTTCGCTGGCTCTAGGGTATAGACTAGTTTTTCGCTCAATGTCAAAACAACTGGGGAATGGTCAGACGACAGATCAAAGCTCTCTTCAACATTAATGTGGTTGGTAGAAATTCCTTTCACGACGAAAAAGTCGATCAGGTCAGGTATTTTCGAAGTATCAGTTGGCCAGTAGGGCGGTTTACCCGTCGAATGGAAATCGCAACTGTACTGCATACCTGCCTCATAGAGCATTCTGACTTTTTGCGAGCTGTGTCTTGAGCCCCAGAATGTATGTTTCGCATTTAAATCGCCGCCAATAAGTAAATTAGGTTTCAGCAATTTAAACAAATTAGTAAAATCACTTTTTTCAAGCGCGGAACGCGGTGGGCAGTAGATAGATGAGATTTTAAGAGTACGCTGACTATTTGTTACTCGAATCGTGCACAGTTGCAAAGTTTCAAGCTCGATCTTTAGGTTTTCGGATTGTTCGATGCAGTCTTTAATAAACAATGATGATCCGCCTCTCGCTTTTACCGAAGGGTGACAAGCGTGGTAATCATTATAGCCTTTTATTTTTAAATGCGATCCGTTTTTTACGTGGGTTTCCGCAATCAAGCAAATATCGATATCTTTTTCACGCAAGAATATTTCCAACTCGTCAAGTTTTTGCAAAAATCCGTTTGCATTCCAAGTACATATTTTTAACATTCGTTTTTCATTCATAATCTAGTTGGAGTACGCGTTTTGCCTGAATTACTTTCGAGCTTAACCAGCCTATCGAGAATAATTTTATTTATTTTTATTCTTCAAGTTTCTCTAGAATAACTGAAAAAAACATGAGAAACAGGGTCCTTCGAAATTTCAATATTTTTTGGTATTTCGGATGCAGCGGCATGAGCGTAAGTCTGCACTCCTGCTGTTCGAAGGTCATTACCCGGTCGCTTTTCCAATGGTAACTTTTCTGTACCGTTTCTTTTAGGAACAGAGGTCGAGGGCTTTTCTTTCGTCATTCTTTCCCTCACCTTTTTGCGCTCTGAATCCGGTAGTTTTGATTTGCACTCTTTCTCCTCCGCGACCTTACGCTTTGTCTTAGTTTGCGGGTTTGATTTTGCATTTAGGGGCTTAAGGAGCGCATCTCTTCGTTTTTGTAACTCTTTACCTACTTCACAGCCTCTATAATTTGCCGGGTGCTTTTTCTTACAATTAGCACAGGTTGCGGAGGTTTTGTTTGTTTACTCCACAAACTTGGGAGAGGTGATTTCCAGCGCATTTCACACATCGCGGTTCTTTTTTACAGTACATTTCCGTATGATTGAATCCTTGGAAACGTTTGCACTGCGGAATCATTCTTATATTTCTACGCATTGGCTCGATTTTAACTACGATATTTAGTATGGTCCTAATTCGGTAGATATCGTCGATATTGTCGGACTTATCGAAGGTAAGCATAAAGAGCGGAAGTCAACGCCTTTATCTATTATCTATTTCCGTTTGTTGCTTCTCCTTTTTGATGATATTAACGGCATCAAGAATTTTAAAGCCTTTGTCTTGAAGGTCAGTCATAATATCTTCTTTGGTGCATGAGGGGTGGAGTCCCCTTGCAACAATACGATGTGGCCTTTCTGACTTGATTTCGAAAGTATACCACTCAATTTTTTCGGTATTCAACTTTTGGGACACTGCTTGGTAGTCGTCGTATTCATCGACGTTAATTTTGCACGCATTGTCCCTCAAAGGCGTGACCTTATATTTCGATGTTAAAGTTCCTTTAAGAAGGCTTTGCAACTTATTAAATTCCGTTAACCCGACGATGTTAATTGGTGGGGGTGGACGAGATTGCGCTCGAGGTTGCTTTTCTTGCTGTTCTTTGTGCTCTTCTTTCTCTTTTTCTTTTAGGGACTCGACTTCGGGCGAAGAGCCGGCTCTCCGTTTCTTACTAGGTCTCTTCTTTGTGACCCGACACGTTTCGCGTGCTAGCTCTTCTTCGTCGGTGTGATATTCCCGACTAGCTAAGCGTGCTGGTGTACATTCGCGTTCTTCCTCTATACGTGAGCTCTTAGGACCTTATTTTCTTCTTTTAATAAGTCTATTTCTTTCTTGAGCTCTTGATAGAGTAGAACCATTTCATTAAGCTTTCTTCGGAGAATTTTATTTTCTTCCTCAAAGCTGTTATATTTCGCTGAGTCCTGAATTTCGCGCGCTCGCGCTTCCGGTGGACTTCTTTTTCCGGAGTTATTCGATCTTGGTGGAGGAGATTGAGATACCCTTGAACTTTTTGATAAAGGGTCATTGGATTGCAATAAGCGGCTCTCCCCAGAATCCGTAGAGCCGACCTCCGAAGAGGGTGGATTTTCCAGTAAAGCTGGACTGCCACCTGGGGTAATATATGTTTTTGTTTTGTTCATTGCATATTTTGTATACACTATACGCTCGGTATACGGAGATTGTATTTTAGTTGCCTCTTACGACAGGTATGCCTACCTCGGGTATATTCTATCCGGGGGTAAAGAGAGTGATATCCAAAACTTCCTCTTTATTATATAACATATATAATAACAATTTAGAGCAGCATCATTGCTACAATCATGTACAGATACACCCACTACAGTAACGTTAGCCTCATTCGTGTCGGAATCTAAAAAAAAATCTTCTAGGGGTTTGAGGGCTCAGCGGGAATCCAGGAGCTAGTACTCGAGCTACGCCACTAAACCCAGCTTAACATCTGACCCAGCTTAGCAATTGCTATTTTGAATAGATCCGCAGGTCAGGAGAATAATGGCTGTGCCACGCTCTCAGTAAATCAGCTTAGAGAAGCTGATATGCCACGAACTCGGAGCAATACGGCGTACCAAAGAAATAACTGCGAATCATATTTCTTTTGGGGGGCTTTTGGGGCATAATGTACTCCTCCATCTCTCCAAAGCTTTTACTGCGAAGAATAAAAAAAGAATTAGAAGCATTTATGAAGAAGTGTAAATTCACCCCACCATCCGTCTTCAACCGGTTTAAATGATTCTCAGAAGAATATGTTTACATTTCTGACATAACTAAAAAATTAAATTTCAGCAAAATTCGTTGGGTGGATCTTGAATTAGGTGTATGGGAAAAATGATTCAAAAACGTTTCAAACCCCTCCTCATATCTTACTCCCTCTCCATTCGATTTGTATCTGTTTTAAGTAGAATTCAGTCTAGACCTATGTACGTATTTTGGAGTTTTGTGTTGCTCCCAACTCTCAAAAATGACCTATGTACGTATAAGGATGCATGTACTTATGCGCATATAAATTAAATCTCATCTAAATTTTTTTACCGGTTTTCGAGTGAATCGGATGAGGATAAATATACACTAAAAATGAAAGTACGAAACGGAAACATAAGCTAACAACCAACTCGTAAGCAAACTTGGCTTGTAAACAAATCAGCATTATCTTCATGTGCTTGTGCAATGCCAAGGATCGTCTTGAAGCTGACAAGCTGGTTACTATGAAGCTTATGTACAAGTCTCCGCTTAGGTACGTTGCTATGCTATATTAGTCTATGTACAAGTACACTCTTTTCTTGCCCTCAAAAGATACTGCACTGGTTAGCCTTTTCAAAAGACGGCGGCTCGCACATTCTGGACTGGACCGTGGGAAGGAAAATACCTTCGTATTTCTGTAGTCTTATTACATATTAAATTAAATGCTGTGCACTAATTTTAAAATAAAGAAATCGAATCAAAAAATCTTTGATTTTTGAAATAAAGTTGTAATTGGTGCAGTCGGGAGGATCAGCACACTTCGAGGGAATATCGGAGCGTAGTTTTTAAACTTTTGGCGCTGAGTGAACCGTATAAAAAAAAAAAATATTAATTGAAATATGCAGAATAAAAGAAAAAATAATAAATAAATAAATAAAAAGTTTAACCAAATTGTGAGATTATAATTAAGATTGTTTATTGTTATTCCTATATCAAAAATTGTGAGAAGAAACAAAAAGTCAGTCTGAAGAATCATAATCTGATATAATGAACCCAAATATCGCTTTAGACGTCTTAATTCTCTTCGAATTCCAAACGCCGTTAAAGATATACGTCATTCGATGGTAACCCATGTCTACTTTACGATTTGATTAATAACATTGAATGCCTCAATTATTGGAAACATGTTACGCTAATATAATTCTACGGGCAATAAGAGATAAGATAATAATCAATTATTAAATATGAATGGTATATCCATAGCTTGAAATGAGATAAAAGATAATTTAATACATCATTCTGCCTACAAGCTCAATGAAACTCTCCTTATCCGGGACTTACATGAACTAAGACAAAATCAAGATAGTGTCGAAAATTTCTACTCTAAAGTAAAAAAAATATATTCTCAGCTATTATGAATCATGTTACAGTCCATCAAAAGGTTGGAAATGTGATAGAAACTAAACAAAACCTTTATGAGGGAATGTGTTTCGATGCATTTTTATCGGGATTAAAGGAGCCTTTAGGGTCAACAATTATGACAATGACAACCCAGTAAATTAACCGAAACACAACATTTTTTTTTAGAAGAGTATAACCGCTTTTACTTTCGGAACCCACAAAATGTTCAAAGAACTCTACAAAATAGATTTAATAAGCCAATACCTCAAGTCTGTAAGACACAGCCAACAAAATCTAGAAATTCAGCTAAATCTTAATCATCTTATCGAAATTATTTCCCTCAGGAAACAAACTACCCAGTGTACATGGTATCAGGAAATTCGAAATAGCATTCAAAACGATAATGAAAACGTGTTTAGGAATAATCAAAATCAAGCATTTAGAAAGTTTCCATCACCTGAAGCGATTTATATTTCTACTAACAAAACACTCTAATAGATTTTCACATCCTCAGAGGCAGCAGCAGCTCCTTACTATTAAAACTGATATCAATGCACTACCAAATTCAGCACCTCATCCCAATTTCTACCATCAAGATTGCTATCAAAATTTAGGCGTACCAGACACTTCAAATTATGAATACGAGGCCGAAATTAATTTTCACTTACCTGCCTCGAAAAACAAGTCGAATATTTAGACATCAACAATTTCAATTGCAATCTCTTACCCTACCTCAATGTTTGTAGTTTAAGTAAAACAATATTAAAATTGTTAATAGATACAGAAAGCAATCGATCTTTCGTCAGTCCTAATGTAGACCAATACTTTTCAAAAGTAAAAATAGAACGTGTTGAAATTAAAACAATATTTTTTTTTTTTTTATTAAATTCATTATTCTAGTATTACAATTTTAAAACAATTATAATATTTGCAAATTTAACAGACTGCAGCTAAATAATAAGAGAATAGTTAGACACATTTTGTATTTAATTAAATAAAATAGAGATAAATGTCACTTTATAATAGATATATTCATTGTGGGGTGAACAAATTAAAGTAAATGTAAAGAAATCTAAAAAAAAAAAAGAGAACAATTTAAAAAGCAAAAGGCTACATTACTACAACAAGGCAATATATATGATAGATACTAAGCAATGTAGCGCAGCAAAATTTCGATTTCATTGTGATCAAAGCTAAGAAACCACTGTTTTACCTCATTCATAAAAGTGAACAAGTTACCAATGATTCGCATACCTACAGGAAGCCTATTAAACAGTTTGCAAGAAGTAACGGGGTAAGAAATTCTTACCATGTACTTAGCATGTTGTACGAAAGGCAGGAATGTAAACTAGAGATTGTTGATTGCTTCTCAAGCTATAGGAATCTGATATCGGACTTTGCAGGTAACCACCTCTAATAAAAAATATCTTCAGAACCTTGAAATAAAAGAGGTGTCTAACTGGCAGGATTTTCATACGGCGAAAAAGTTCCATAGAGTGGGCTAAACGGGAAGAATTACAAATTTTCCTAATGGCGCATTTTTGTAAGACAATCAACGGCTGAATTTTATTTAGGCAAGCACTTCCCCAACAGCTTATTCCGTATTGCAATTTTGAATGAAATATCCCATAATAGATTGTTTTTAAAGTATTGTTGGGACAAAACTTTCTAAGACGGTAGAAACAACGAATGGTTGAGAGCAGATATTGTTTTAAACCTAAAATTTGATTAGACCAACTCAAATTCCGGTAAATTGAAACGCCTAGATATTTAACATGGTTTACGTTTTCGATTTTGAAGCAATTGTTATCACAAGGAACATTCCTATCGAAGGAGGCATAAGAACATTGGTCAGTAGGCATACGGTGACGCAAGTTGTACCTTCCACAATTAAATGCATGAAATATGACCTAACGTTCCTTGTCGTTATGTTCCATAACCATTTTGATGGTTTGATAGGAATTGACATTATTAAATATTTACGAATTGTAATAGATATAAGTAATAACACGTTAAAGTTAGGAAACTTTCGAACTAGATTAGATTTCAAACGAAATTTCACGTCCAAAGTATACGTATATACTATCCCTGCATTACGTAAAGCCATTTTTATATTACCTGCCAATGTAGAATCTGGAAATATCTACGTAAAACCTACTTATGTAGCAACGGGTTTAATGATTCCAGAAGGGTTTTATGTCTACAATAGTTGGTATTCATATATCGAAGTAATGAAAAAGCCGTAACTTTTCCATACAAAATGATCAAACCCTCAGAAAAAGTCAGCTAAAAGAAATGATCAGAACTGAACACCTAAATATAGAGGAGCAAAACGCAGTACTAGATCTTTACTACAAATGTAATGATATTTTCTACAAGGACACAATTTAACATTCTCTAACAACATAAAGCATGAAATTAAAATTAATGACGACATTCCGATTTATAATATCCTTATATCCACAAGGAAGAAGTACGTAGGCAAATAAATGACATGCTTAATCAGGGTGTCATTAGTCAAAGATTCTCTCCATGGTCTTTCCCCATATGGATCGTTCCCAAAAAGAAAATTGGAGATTGGTAATTGATTACAATGAAAAGACAATTGATGGTTGATACCCCATCTCTCACATAATAGAAATCCTTGACAAGTTAGGAAATTGTATGTATTTCAGCACTCTCGATCTCGCTTCCGGATTTCATCAGATTGAAATCAAACCAGATGACATTCCCAAGACAGCATTTTCTGTTGAGAACGGGCATTTTGAATTCGTCCGAATGCCTTTCTGTTTCAAAAATGTGCCATCAACCTTTCAGCGGGTTATGGACAATGTTTTGAGGAACCCCCAAGGCAAAATCTTTTTAGTTTATATGGACGATATAATAGTGTATTCCACTTTGCAAATTTAACTAAACTTTTGACTGAGTGTTTGGGGAAAGGTAAAACAATTAACCTTGACTCTAGATATTGAAGCTGCTTTGAACATTGTAAAAATCTTTTGTACAATGATCCAATTCTCCAATATCTAAATTTTCAAAAGTCTTTCAACGTTACTACTGACGCTAGTAATGTTGCCATAGGCGCAGTGCTATCCCAAGGTATCTTGAGTTCAGATAAATTGTTACCCAAATTGGGCCTTATCAAAAAGCGAACAAAATAAAGAACTGAAAAGGAACTGCTAGCTATTGTCTGGGCAGCCAAATATTCCCGGCGTAACATTTATGGACGAAAATTCAAAAATAGTGACGGATCATAAAACCCTAACTTGCTTTTTTCTTTAAAGGAGCCAAACTCGTTCGTTGGAGGTTGAAATTAGAGGAATATGATTACGAGATCGAGTATAAAAAAGACAAGCAAAATTCTAATGCCGATGCACTTTCGCGTATTGAATTAACCAGCAAAGGGACAGTTTTGTTTGGGCATGACCCAGAAGATATTGACAACGCATTTATGCAAAATAATTTCGATGTTTCAGAAAACGTATCCACTGTTCACTCATGCGAAGAAAATTTGGGTGACGGTATACCAATATCTGAAATGCCGATCAACGAGTTTTCAACCCAAATTATCATTAAGCGAAATCGTTCCAAAACGAAAATTACTTCTAAGTTACAATTTCTTTTCAAAAAGTAGAAGAGACGTGTTTTTGAATATAAAAATCCTGCAGATGAAACCTTTATAACTGCAATTTTTAAGGACTATTTGAATACTAAAACCTTCACAGCTGTCCTTACGGATGACGATACATTTAAGACAATACAATTAGTTTATTCCAATGTTTTTCAAAGATCACAAATAAAGATGATTAGATCAACCATTTTACTTAAAGATATCGCAGAAAGAGATGAACGGAGGAGGTTAATTATTAACTATCACGAGAATTTTCATCACAGAGGCATAGATTTATTAATGATTAAAAATAATCTAAAGACGCAACGTGGAATGCAAGTGGTTTACTCCAACAAAAAGTAAAGTCAAATATAGCCACAAATTGCAAAACCAACAATGCAAGTAGCGACAATAAACATAGAGACTAAAAGCAATAAATTTAAAATAGCTGCGATATACTGCCCACACAGGCACTCGCCTACATAGGAAGATCTGATTGAGCTTTTTGAAATGCTATTCAACAATTTCATCATCGGTGATGATTTCAATGCTAAACATACATACTGGGGGTCAAGACTAATAACAACAAAAGGCAGGAAGCTTTACAAATCACGGCGATATTTTAACTGTGAATTTATTTCGACTGGATCACCAACTAATTGGCCATCTGACCTAATGAAAATACCAGATGTTATTGATTAATCATAACGAAAGGTATTAATAGAAAAGAAGTTAAAGTTAACAGTAGTAATGATCTGTCAAAGGATCATACACCTGTAATCCTAACAGTCAACAGTTTATCAATAGAACAGATAAAAAACCAACGACTAACAAACAAAAGGACGAACTGGTGTAAATTCAGAGAACATCTCGAAGGTTTATTTATTGCCGATGTACAACAGGCAGCAGAATATAGTACACCGACTTATCAACAAAAAAAAACAGCTTCGGTGAAAGACCCCACGGAAATCAAGCGACTGATTCTTGAAAAGAGAAGAGGTCGTAGAAAATGACAAGCGAGAAGATATTCCAACGATAAAACCATATTTAATAGACTTAATAACAGACTTTAAAAAAGTATCACTGAATTCAAAAATGATTCTCTAGCTAAATACTTTTGTAATCTCACGGCTGACAAAGTCACGGACTACTCCCTTTGGAAGGCTGCTAAACGTTTGAGGAGACCTCAAGCGCAAGATCCCCCGTTGAAACCTGATGGGAAATGGATCAACGATCCAAAAGAAAAGGTTAAACTATTTTGCCAGCACCTTTCAAATGTTTTCAAACCTTTTCCACCTAGTTTAGCAAACGAAAATCTTGATTTCTATAACAGAATAGTTGAAAAGGAAATTCCTTCTGTTTCGTTAAGAGAGATCAAGACATGTACTCATAAACTAAATAATAGAAAATCACCAGGTTATGATCTTATAACTGCTCAAATCTTGGAAGGACTACCCTCCACTGCATTGTTGAAACTCAAACTTATAATTAATGCTTGCTTTAAACAAAGGTATGTCCCACATCACTGGAAGATAGCAGAAATTATTGTTATACCTAAACAAGGTAAGCCTATATCAGAAGTTACCTCATATAGGCAAATCTCACTTTTATCGATATTATCGAAACTTTTCGAGAAACTTCTTCTTAAAAGACTAGACCAAATTATAGAACAAAGAAAGCTTATCCCCACCCACCAATTCGAGTTTAGAAATAGACAGTCGAAGATAGACCAAGTGAATCGTACGAGTATAACTAATGTTATAGAAAAAGCACTGGAAGGAAAACAAATTTATCCTGCAATATTCTTAGACGTTGCACAGGCTTTTGATAAAGTTTGGCATAAGGGTATAAAGTACAAACTTCATAGGGACCTACCTAGACAGTACTATGAGATACTTAAATCTTATATATCAGATAGATTCTTTAGAGTTGGCTATGGTTTAGCGTACTCTGAACTTAAAGGAATACAAGCAGGTGTTCCACAGGGAAGCGTTCTAGGACCCACCCTATACTTATTATACACGAGTGATATACCGCATGCGAATGACACTGCTTTTCTATCAACAGATGGACGTATGGCTAAAGCAACAGAACAGTTACAAAATGCAGTTAACGAAATATGCGATTTGACGCAGCGATGGCGAATTAAACTTAATAAGTGGTTATTAATGACCATATAGTTCCTTACTCTAACACAGCTAAGTATCTGGGTATGAATCTGGATGCTAAACTGAAATGGAAGGAACATGTTAAAAATAAAGTAGAAGACCTAAATATTAGATATAGAAGACTTTATTGGTTGTTAGGATATAAATCAGAACTGTCCATTGAGAATAAAGTCCTATTATATAATCAGAATCTGAAACCCGTTTGGACATATGGTATCCAATTATGGGGTTGCGCAAAGAAAACGAATGTAAAAATAATACAAACATTTCAAAATAAGGTTCTTCGGGGAATAGTGAATGCTCCATGGTATATTAGAAATAGTGGCTTGCATCGAGATTTGCAGATTGACCTCGTAACAGATGTGATTAAGAAGTATGCAATGCGTTACAACGAACGTTTGCAGATGCATATTAATCCTGAGATAGATGACATCTTAAATGTAGGATATAATATTCGTAGGTTAAGAAAAACCAAATCTCATGAACTTTTTTTTTTGGCAACTATGAGAGCCGTATTTAAATTATAATACCTTCTCAAAACTGACTTAACGTTGAAAACAAAATCTTTTGTCGATCACTAGTTGATTGATTTCCATCTTCATTCAGGGAGGTGCTTTTAGTGCGGTTAGAGTCCCACACTACTTTGGGTTTTGAACCCCACTGTGTATTTCGAGATTTTCACCTTCATTAACAAAAAAAAAAAAAAGAGGCATAGATGAAATCTTAGAACATTTAAAAAAGGATCAATATTTTCCTGATATGAAATATATTGTATCCAAAGTTATATATGGTTGCGATACATGTAAGAGATATAAGTATTACCGAAGTAGGGAAAAACTCAAATTTGAGCTAACAGAAACACCGCTTAAACCACTCGAAATAATTAACATTTTTTTTTATAATTTGCGCGCGCCAAAGAGGAAATGAATACCCTTATACTATTACAGGACACGGGCGTTTGTGAAGGAGAGAGAGAGAGAAAGACATTTATTCGATCCGTAAAGAAAACTTTTTGAGTATAATATATAAATTTAGTAAATTTGCAAGTGTTTACTCGTTGGCTGCAAGAACAAGTATTAATTTCTTTCTTTCGTCTTTGCGACATTTCTTCTCCCACCACGGTATACTGAAAAAAATAGTATCTGACAATGGCGCAGAGTACTTTTCAACTTTATTTAGGTAATTCTTGGAACTCTATAGTATTGATTTCCATACGATTTGTGCAAAACCGTCTTATGGGAATTTGCCGGTTAAACGGTTTCACTCAACGCTTACAGAACTTATTCGAGTTATAGAATCAAAAGAAAATGATATGCCTGTAAGCGAAATCATAGATAAAGCCATTTTAACTTACAATAACTCCGTTCACTCAACAACTAAATAACGCCGTTTGAGCTTATTACAGGACATAATTCATTAATTCATTATTCCGAAAGAAGTTGTTTTCGAACGCGACGATAGGTGAAATAAATTAGCACCTAGGTTCAACGACTTTATCGTAAAAAAGGACAATAAAATTGCTATTGAAACCAAGAAAGATATGCAAGCAAAGGATAAAGAAAGAGAGTAAAAAGTTTTAGAAAACGTTCGAATCTACATAGTTTCTTTAATTTAAAGTACAACGTTTATAACTTCTCAGTATACAGAATTAAATTCTTATTTCATACATATCCATATAAACTTTATATTACCCAATGATAATAAACCTAAATTTATAATATAAATATATTAATATATTCATAAGTATAAAATATTCATTTGTAAAATATTCATTTCTAAAATATTCATTTGTAAAACATTCATTTGCAAAATTTTAATTTTTAAGATATTCATTTATAAAATATTCTTATTGTAAGATATTCCTGCATTCGCCTAGACATACATAATAAAATATTCTTAAAATTTTACAATTTTAAAATTGTAAAATAAATTTTGTTATAAGAAGTCCATACATGTGAACAAACCTGAAACTAATTTTCCGATATTCATCTTTGCCCACCATGCACCATATCATGTTAAAAAAATCAACCCAAAAAAATCAAATGCCCCAGCGACCGGGAATGGACATTCAGTGTTCAAACACATTCCGTCTTAGCAACAAGCTACGCATCATAAGCTTAGCAACCGAATCGTACTCGTAAACAAATTTGGCTTATAAACAAATCAGTATTATCATTATGTGCTTGTGCAATGCCGTGGATAATCAGTAGTCGAGTACACTCTTTTCTTCCTCTCAAAAGATGCTGCACTAGTTAGCCTTTTTAGAAGACGGCTGCTTGCACATTCTAGACTGGACCGTGGGAAGGAAAAGACCATCGTATTTCTGTAGTCTCATTACGTATTAAATTAGTTGTTGTGCACTAACTTTAAAATAAAGGAATCGAATTAAAAGTTTTTTAGTTTTCTTTTTATTGGATTAGAAATGAAGTTGTAATTCGCGCGATGCCCGACTCACACTTGACGATTTTTTTATACTTGATTGTTTCCTGTTTTTGTTTCTTTAAGTTAATTTGAAAAGATAAGGTTTGTAATTCAAAAAAGTGCACATATGTATTTGCATATGTATATGCCCAGTGCATATGAACGCTGAGTAACACGAGTAACAGAAGTTAACAACAGACAGAGGGTAAAGTAGGTGCATATGTG
Organism: Pocota personata; assembly: GCA_963082735.1. Classification (NCBI taxonomy): domain Eukaryota; kingdom Metazoa; phylum Arthropoda; class Insecta; order Diptera; family Syrphidae; genus Pocota; species Pocota personata. The sequence continues at coordinate 98,138,208 of OY720431.1, read as the reverse complement.
TATGTGAATGTGTATCAATATTACTATTAGACATTTTCAATTCTTATTGAATCTTCATACAGCTTAACTTATAATAAAGTACAAAATAGATATTAAAATGCGAAAAGTTAGTGACATTTTATATTTTAATAACAAAAAATAGTGTCAAATGTCACTTCAAAATAGCTTTCTTATAGATTATGGGTGGGGTGACCCTTAAAAAAAATGTATACATATATATACCCATTAACAAACATGAGATAAAAATAATTGCAATTAACAAGTCAATATAATCCAAAACAAAAGAAAGATTCAAATTTATTTAGATTAAGACGGAGAAGGATTCGTAACCAATAAAATTAATAAATGTATCTACATCTGGACAGTTAAAAGAAATTCCAAACTTCTGAAATCCAAATCAAAGAGCCAATGTTTTAGAAGTTTCTTAAACTTGTTTTGCGAATCAATTGTTCTTAGAGATTGAGGTAATTTATTGACAAGACGACAAGAATTTACTATGCAAAAATTACGAAACGCAGTGGTGCGATAAATGGGCAAAGCAACAGAATGAGATGAATTTACGTAGAGATTATGACCGTCGAGGACTCTAAAACTAATATATTGCCAGATATGGAGAAGAATAATATGGCGAACTTTCAAATCACGCAATAAAGGAAAGGAAGGATGTAAACGGTGTTTATTACAGATTAGTCTCAATACCCTTTTTGTTGTAATATTAGTAGAGGCTGCATTTTATTTAAATAGATACCTCCCCAGCAAGCGATGCCATATTGCAATTTTGAGTGGAATAAACCGTAGTATATGGTTTTCAACAGCTGGGATGAACAAACTCTCCTTAAATAAAAGAAATTTCTCAAAGTGTAGCGAAAATATTTTCTCAAAAACTCATTGCGATTTGAAAAACTCATCTTGGAATCAATTAACAACCCTAAATACTTAAATTCATTAACTTTCTCAATTTGAAAGTACTTTTCACTACAGTTAAAATAACTGTAAAAAATGGACGAGGATTTACAAGAACAAGCATTCAATTTGAATTGTTGGCACTCAGTTGTATGTAAGAAAAAAATTGCTTCGGAGAGTTGTGAAGGAAGATTGAACAACATAACTTTAGTTTTGGAACTAATTACCAACTTATGATCCACAAACCAATTCCTTAGCAAATGCAGATCCCAATTTATATCCACAGATAAGTCTAACGGAGAGACAGACCCATACTTGCACCCTATATCGTCAGAAAATGCCGTCAGACGCCCTTAAAATTAAGCTCAAAAAGAAAATTGATATAAACAAGGAAAAGAATCAATTCTAAAACACATCTTTGTGGCACACCCATTTTAATATATTGAATTCCACTCACGATTTCATCTATTTTAATCCTTTGTGATATATTTTCCAAGTACGATCCGTACCACGCAAGCATAAAGATTCGAAGACCAGCCACTTTGAAGCTTTGGTTATATCCACAAATAAGCCTGCAGTATGCTTTTTTCTGTCCAAATTCCAATGTATTTGCAAACAAAACTCCAAAAGTGTCTCTTCAGTAGATTTACACTTTTGAAAACCAAATTGGACTGGAGTAAAAAAAAGGGTCTTATTTAAAAACTAATCAATTCTATCTTTTACTAATTTTTTCAAAAATTTTACTAATAGATGGAAGAATTGAGATAGGTCTGTAGTTCGTGGCTTAACAATTCTATCTTTTACTAATTTTTTCAAAAATGTTACCAATAGACGGAAGAAATGAGATAGGTCTGTAGTTCGTGACGCTGTTAGAATCGCCATTTTTATAGAGCGGTACCACATCCGCTATTTTAAGTGCATCAGGAAATTTCCAACTGAAAATACTTTTATTAAATTTCGAAGCAAAAATGTCGGCCACAGACCATGAGATATTTTTTAAAATTATATTATAAGAGGTTATCGGCTCAAAAAAAAGGTATCCCTTTGGAAAGAAGTAACACGAATGTAATTCATAAAACTCTCAAGGCAATACTCGTAGAAGAAAAATAGCTATTAAATGTGTTAGCAATTTCAAGTTTATCGGATGCTACTCTACCATCAATATGAATCACAGTTGGATTTTTCGACCGAGATGGCTTGCCTAGCATGCTATTTACTACGTCCCATTCACGTTTTAAATTCCTATTAAAAGAATTGAATTGATGCCTGTAATAGCTATATTTGCATATTGGAATTTCCTTTTTTAATTGTGAGCATAACTTTGTGTATCTTTTTTTAAAGTTTATATTTTCCGGGTGTTTTGAACATAAAATCCTTAATTTATTTTTTCTTTTCACCTTGTTTAACAAGCACTTCGCTCCAGGGCTTGAGGTGCTTATGTGAGTTTTTAACGCCACCTATGTAGCTACACAGAGCTTAGCTTAATGTGTGAGTCAGTGAAAAGCTCGTAAGACTTAGATGCATTATTTTCAGCGTAAGCCAATTCCCAGAACTCAAAACATAGAGACCTATTTTGTTTTTCAAAATGAATCTTAGTTGCTTAGTAAAAACTTACTCGATTCAGAATTTCCACTTATTTTGCTTTTTGAGGTGTCAATAATTAAGCCGGTCATTAAATGGTCAGGGATCTGAAAATCAAAAAAACACCTTTTTCACAAGCGCTTAGTTGAGAATTGGAGAAACGTCCGTAAATATGGTCCAATCATTTTCCTGATTCTTGTCTAGTTGGCTCATTAATATAAGAGGCTGGACCATGTGAGGCCGGGAGAGTCAATTAATCCGAAACAACAGCACTACCTCCCAAAATGTTTATATTGATATCACTTAGGAGTATTAAATTTTTTGAATGCTCATTATCCAGAAGATTTGAAAATTCCTCCAAAAATACCGTAAAACTGTACCCGTACAATCGATAGAAATGAGGCACTTTTTCGATTGCTAAGTCTGGACTCGAAGGAGAATTATTTCCTCATCGCCGGATATCTAAAAGCCAAACATAGAGATTGGTGAAATATATACAATTATATATATAAAAATGAATTGGTGTCGATTTGTACGTGAATAACTCGGCTGAACATCATCCGATTTGCATGTGGACTTTTTGTTCGATTCGTTTTGAACCAGGTAAACACACTACATAGCCGAAAATTGGAAATTTCGACCGGAAAAATCGGAAAATCCTGAAAACCCGAAATTGCATACTTTCAAGATGGTGGCAATATCTAAAAATTCCATTATGTACGGGAAGGAGAAAATATTGATTCTAAGGAATGACAAACATTACGGAATTGACAATCGGCTAATTTTGTCCCTCACGAAAATGAGACGTACGCCACCTTTCAATTTAAATCGAGCTGCATTTCGCTATAATTCCACACTCGCATACAATGATCTTCCGTTCGATTATATTGAGCCATTGAATGTTGTCTGTCAGCACTGCAATGCATTGAAGTTCTCAAGGGAAACACCTGGATTGTGCTGTGCAGGAAGAAAAGTCAAATTATCCGTTTTGGTACCGCCACCGCAGAAATTGCGGTCGGTTCTGTATAAAGGTACACTGCAATCACCTCATTTCCTCATACATACCGAACAATACAAAGTCTGCTTCCAAATGACGTCGTTTGGAGCCACTGTTATATAAGAACGCGGTTACAATCCCACCATTAAGGTAATGTAGTCGGACGAACTTTACCATATGTCGAAAGTGGATCAATGGTCCCATTCCCCTTCCACTATTCAGATCCCAGGATAAATCTACCATCGTGCAGGAGCTCTGCTGCCGCAGTTCAATAAAGATCATAAGTTCCTTCAGATTTATTTCAGTGGCAATTCAAATGATGAACTCAATCAGCGTTGTGCGATTTTTCGAGCGGTGAAACGTGAGATCATCGAATAACTGCAACAACTCCTACGAACGCAATGCGTTGGTTATATCATCATTATAAAGTCATTATCAACGCAGACAAAAGACCAGGTGGTGCCCATGCACGACAATTCAATGATCCCACAATTGACGAAGTTCAAGTGGTGATTGTTGGCGAAAATGAGCAATTACGCGACATAATCCTCAAGCGACGTGATAAAGGACAGTTTCAGCGCGTCATGAAGATCCACCGGTCATACGATGCATTACAATATTCGCTAATGTTTTGGGAAGGCGACGATGGCTACCATTTTCAAATTAATATGATAACCCCATTCACCGGGTAATTGTTGAGTTTTCTGAAATATTTTTGTCACCAACTAACAATAAGATTACCTTTCAGGCCATGAAATAAATAACAAGGTCATGAACTTTTATGCATATTGCTTGATGATTCGCCAGGATATCGACAATCATCTGATAAGATATCGCTGATTCTTTCAACAGTATTGCGTCGACATGTACGTCAAGTTAGAAATACAACGCCTCAATTTCATCCGATTCAATCAAACTAAATTGCGTTCGAAAAAGTACATCCACTTCGTCGTTATGCACTCTCCAGGCTAAGAGAAAAAAGGTTTACGAAAATGTACGTCTCTTCCTAGCGTATCTTCATGACACATCTGACGCAGTTTGCTATGAAGGTAAAACAAAAACAAGCGTCATGGTTTCCATTCAGCAGGAAGGCCTCCCCATTGAATTAGACAATCTCAAGAAAATCTATATCAAGTTCCACGAGATTTTTAATTTGTCGCCTCAAAAAGTAGAGGATGACCTTGCTGGTTTTGGCAAATACGTACACTCTAAAAGGACGCAACATCCCCAACGGAACCTTCGTCTCCACACAACAATCTTCCTCTTACATTTTACTACCAGAACGTAAGAGGTCTGCGCTCGAAAACCCAAGCTTTCTTGCGCCAATTCCATTCTCTCCCTTTCGATATCTATTCTCTGACTGAAACCAATCTGATCCCCGACATAAAGAGCCAAGAATTATTCCCCCCTACTTTTAATGTTTTTCGAGACGACGACCCTACCCAACCCTTGGTTGACTCTCCCTCTCGAGGCGTGCTACTGGCCATCCATAACGACCTTGACTCTTCTCTCATTGCAATTTCTTCCTCTTCTAAGGTCGACTTTGTTACAATAAAAACAACTTTTCTACACAGATCCCTGTATGTTATGTGTTGTTACATTCTACTAAATCAATCTATCGAAACTTACCAACTTGCTATAGACGCGATTAATCAAATAATTGACCCATCTGTTTCCCTCGATGACAACCTTATTTTTGGCGACTTTAATATACCTCTGCTGCAGTGGAGTCCTTCCGATGATGAATCCGTTTTCATCGCTTCAAATGCCAACTCCACTAAGGAATTTGTCTTCATAGGTTGATTCAAGTCTATGTCAAGTTAGTAATGTCTTAAATTACATGGGAAAGTAATTAGACCTTACATTCACAACTGATCCCATTAACTCCTCAGTCTCGCTTCGCCCCCTAACTCTGTCGACTATTGATAACTTTCATCCCCCCCCTTCTTCTTTAATTTTTCCTGAATTCACCGCTTCAATCTACTCCTCCTGCATTTCGCACTTCTTACGACTTTCATTAAGGTAATTTCAGCAAAATAAATACCTATCTGAGCAGATCTTCCTTTGAGTTTGCTAACTTATCCTTACACGAAGCATTCACAATTTTTTAGAGAGAAATGTTTAATTCTATTTTTCTTTATGTCCCCTTTTGTCGTCATAAATCTTCATCTTCATCCCCCCTTGGTATAATCGCAAACTTCGCGCCTTACGTAACAAGAGAAACAAGATATGGGCAGCTTTTCTTCGTACCAATTCTGTTTTGGACTATTCAAACTATCTTGGTTCCTACCTTCAATTCAATCATCTTTACAACTTTCTCTACCAGCAAATTTTACAAACGACCCTAAGTAATTTTTTCAATTCGTCAACTATAAAAAAAAGTCTGACGGTTACTCTCCGTCCCTCTCTTTTGAAAACATATCATCAACTAATCCGCAAACCATTGCCAACTTTGTTGCCACCTATTTTAAACAATCTTTTTCCGACAACTCTTTTGAACCAGACCCCTCTTACATCAGTCACCTTCTTAGCTTCTCCGTTGGCCCCTTCCGTCCTTGCCTTTGGATCCTGCTGTAACTGAAAATAAACTACAAAATCTTAATGATGAATTCTCACCCGGTCCAGATGGTCTCCCTGCCATTTTTCTTAAACAATGCTCTTCCATTCTCTCCCTCCCCCTCTCTCACCTCTTCCGTTTGTCTCTATCACTAGGAGAATTCCCTCAGATTTGGAAGACCTCTTTCATAACCCCCATTCACAAAAAGGGATCAAAGAACGAGGTAACAAACTATCGCCCCATTGCTAAACTTTCTCATCTACCCAAACTTTTCGAAAGTATTTTATACGAAGCCTTAAGCTTTCAGTGCAAGTCTCTTATCTCTCCCACCCAACACGGCTTTCTGAAAGGTAGATCAACTACCACTAACTTAGTCGAATTCGTGTCCTTCCCCCTGTCTGCCTTAGAGAATGGCAAAGAAGTACTTTAACTGATTTTAGAAAGGCTTTTGGTAAGATATCTCATAACTTAATCCTCTTCAAATTGTCTGCCCTCGGTTTCGAACCCATATTGTTAAAATGGATATCTTCTTACCTGGAAAACTGTTCTTACAGAGTTCGCTTCAGATCCGTCTTATCGACTCCTTTCTTGGCCACCTATTATATATTATATATTATATAGATATTCCGCAAGGCAGCCATCTAGGTCCCCTTCTCTTCATTCTAACCATAAACAATGTCGAGAGGGTTATTAAACACTCTTCCCTCTCTCTGTACGCTGATGATACCAAATTTTTCAAAGCCATCTCTTCACCACATGACTACTATCTCAAAATCAAATCAAACTGTTGGATAAGCTTAGTTGTAGTATCAATCTTGAAGAGTGGTGTTTTTAGTGAGTAAAAATCTCACACTACCATAAGCACGCGCGGTCGGGCCTTATGGTGTCTTTAGAAGATTTTCATCCTCTCGGCAAAAAAAAAAAAAAACAAAATAACAAGGCTGAAAAATTACGTGGAAACCAAACTGGATACTCTCACCTAAACTGAACTAGAATGTCGTCTAGAGTCCTATTTTAAACAGGTTCTAGTGTATCAGTCTCAAATAGAGCGGTTAGTACCAATTGATACTTGTCAAATTGAGCTATAGTATTTATATATCTCCTCGAAATTCTCGCGCTTTTGGGAGCAGGAAGACGCATGAGTACTGCAGAGACAACCTTTGCAGTGCCACATTCGGTCAATCATTTGCCTAAACTTAAGCTGTTACGATTCAGTGGGAAATATTCGCACTATAAGAATTTTATTCATTCTTTCACAGCAATGGTAGATAATGACCCGAGTTTGATAAAAACTGGAAAATTCAATCACTTTTTGATGTGTCTGAGTGCAATCGACACAGTTACGAGGCTTTTCAAGTTACGGAACAAAACTATCCGAAGGCAAAAGCACGCCTGAAGGAACTTTACGACAACTATAAAATGATATTTTAAGAATACCTTTTTGAACTATTCGAACTACCTAAGGTCCCCAAGGCTTCCGCTGTCTCACTAAGGAGTTTGGTTGACGATATTTCGGATCTTTTTTAATTATAATAAACATAATATACATAAATTGCCATGTCAAAGGTGGACTCGGAAACACAGTTCAAGTGGGACGAACACTTAGACTGCAAACATCTTCCTGAGTGGAAGGACGTTGCCAATATGAGTATCTCGAAGTGAGGGATAGTAAACAACTTAGATCGGAGTCAAGCCAGGCAAAGACTGCTAAGGCAAGGACTTCGTATTCGACTCATCGCTCTCAAACATCCCTCGCGGTCACTCAATGTTCCTGCGTCTTTAATAAATAGGTCTTTGCTTAAATTGTTTAGCAAAGGGGCATGTAGTATCGAAATGTCATCATCGTCACATAGGTGCAAACAGTTTAGCAACCACACCGTAGTTTTTTGCATAGGTATCAACAATCGGAGAGCGCCTCGGGAGTAGAGAAGTGTCAACATCGGCAGCAGTGAAAGCAGCAGTAGAAAGGGATCATGCTTCTGACGCCGAGGTAATTTTAGCAAAAGCACTTGTTTTAGTAACGGATTCTGTAAGAGGATTTCAATTAGGAAGAGTTCTTCTGGATTCTGGTTCCCAAGTCAATTTGATCAATAAACAATTTACAAAAGCGCTGATAACTTTGGAATTCCTTCTTGCTCCATCGATAACGGGGTATCAGCCGGAGTCAGCGCTGAATGTAAGGGACTGGAATGTTCCCAGCAATATCGAACTCGCCACGATGAATATTTCCAACAACTATCAAAGATAGACTTGCTTCTAGGTGCCGAATCCTTCTTCGATCTTCTTCAAGTAGGTCAAATCAAACTGGGCCCGGAACTTCCTTTCCTTCAAAAAACTGCGTTAGGGTGGATCGTTTCTGGAAGGTATAAAAGTCATTCGAACATACCAAGAAAATCCTACTGTCTCAGTTCGAAGGAAGATTTACTCGATCAATACGTGGGAAATTGAGGAAGTTTTAGGTCATAGGTCAGATTGGACAGAGGAGCAGAAGGACTGTGAAAAACATTTTGAAGAAACATTGAGGTTCTCCCTAGTACCATTTAAAAATTATCCGAATTGTTTGGGAACATCATACGATATTGCATTTAGGCGATTCCTAGCTCTCCAACGGGGACTGTCCAAAAATCAGATTTTCTTCTGGAACATCAGCGGTTGGGTCACATGACGCTAGTGAAAGACCCCAAGTTAGAAGAATCACACTACTACCTTCCGCATCAGTGCGTAATTAGATCGGATAGTACATCCACTAAATTGCGAGTGGTATTTGATGAATCATGCTGCACTTCGTCACACATTTCGCTCAACGGAATTCTTATGATAGAACCGACTATACTGGATGATCTTTCACAATGACATGCTGACTGGAGCGGATGACCTGAACGCGCTGGTACAACTTCAAGGGGAAGTCGTTTCACTTCTGAATTCGGCAGGATTCGAGCTATTAAAATAGAATAATAATAGCTCCAAAATGGTTGACGTAGTACACACCCAGAATAAGGAAATCAAGCTAAATGAATTCAATGTGAGCAGCACTTTAGGTGTCGTCTGGAATCCACTCATAGGTACGTTCGTCTTCTCATATAAACCTAACCGAATATTTTCTAAGTTCACAAAGCGATCAATTCTTTCGCTTTCGTCATCTCTTTTCGACCCAATAGGCCTAGTAAGTCCCATTATTACCAAGGCAAAAATAATTTTGCAAAAACTTCGAAATCGAAAAGAGGATTGGGACGCATCAATTTTCTAAAACATGGATACTGAGTAGCGGCAATTCATGCTGGATTTGCAATCTTTGCTGACAATTAAAGTTTCTAAATTTGCTTTGACTCCACACTGGAAAACTTTTCAAGTTCACGGGTTTACGGACACATCCATGAATGTATATGGCTGCTGCATCTCCCTTAGATCCATAGATGCAGTCGGAGTGGTTCAGGTAAAACTTTTCGTTGCCAAGTCTAGGGTAGCGCCTGCGAAGAGAAAGCAGCTTCCTCGCCTGAAACTGTGGGCAGTTCATTTGTTGTCCAACCTTTCGGCAAAGATTCTTACGATCTTCGCAACTGTGCCGTCTGCAGATTACTTTTGGACGGATTCACTAATTGTTCTTCACTGGATTTCAATACATTCTTCAGAGTTAAGCACATTCGTGGGGAACAGACTCGCTGAAATGCAGGAGAATACAATGGATGTCCTTTGAAAGTATGTGCCTACACTTAAAAATCCGGCAGATATAGTCTCAAGAGGTGGCAGTAAAAAAAGCTTGAACCTTCAATGTGATTTGGAGGACCAAGCTTTTTATTGAAAGAGGAGAACAACTGGCCATCCACAGTCGACGTCCAGCTTTCCCCAGAGGAAGCTGCTTTGGAAAAGAAGAAAACAGTTCTTAGTTGTCAAAAATTAGAGACCAATGATTTACTCGAAATCATTGAAAAATACAGTTCGTACACTAAACTTCTCCAAGTATTTGCGTACGTCCTAAGGGTTCTAAATTGGAAGCTATATCGAGTTTCCCAACGAAGTCTATCAGCAGTTTCAGAACTAGATGACGCTCTTCTTCGATTTGTTCACTTAGTTCAACAAAATGCGTCGTGTGTCCCTTCATTGAGGAGATAAACGGTTTTCTTCTTTTGAGAGTAAGAGGACACTTGAAGCATGCCGACATACCGGTGGAATGTAAACACCCTTTACTGCTCCCGGAAAACTGCAATTTTACTCACATACTGGTAAGGCATCTGCATCTAACAAATTTTCATGCTGGTCCAAAAGTACTTGTAGCGTTAGTGATGAATCGGTTCTGGATCATCAACGTACGTGAAATTGCGCGTCAAACAGTTCAAAAATGTGTTCATTGCTTTAAATATCGACCGAAACTGCTGGAACAAGTCATGTACGATTTACCTCCGGAGAGAATAACCCCGTCACGTCATTTTCTCTATTGTGGGGTCGATTTCTGCAGTCCCATTTATACGCACTATAAGATTAGGGGCAAAGTTCCTTACAAAACTTGACAGTTTTCAATTCCTTCTTGACAAAGGCAGTTCATTTGGAAGCCGTATTTGTTTCGTCAGCCGTCGCTTTTATCGCAGCACTGAAGCGAATGATAGGTCGAAGAGGTCTCCTTCGAGATATTCATTAGGATAATGCAACTCATTTTCTACGAGCACAGTCTCTACTCGTCGAATTGCGCAATATTTTGTTCAACAGTTCTTCTCGAGAAAACATAAATAACTTTTGTACTAATAGTAACATCAATTTTCATTTTATACCCCCAGGGCACCTCACTTTGGTGGTATTTGGGAGGCGGCCGTAAAGGTAGCAAAAGGTCATCTCTACCGGAGGTTGAGCGGAGCCAAACTGACGTTCGAAGATTTGTCCACAGCCCTGGTGGAAATCGAAGCAATAATGAACTCGCGACCAATTACCCCGAAGTCGTCCGACCTTTAAGTTGATTATAGTTACAACCCTTAAGGGAAACTCTCGTCGTTATTTTCTTTCGTCGTTTATTTCCGCTCCCTGTCGCAACGACAAAATTACTGTCGTGTCGTTTCATTATTGGTTCCAACCAATTACGATTTCGTTTAGTTAGTCGGGAAGTACTCGTATCGCATCCGTTTGGCAATTGGTCAAATACAGCAACCAGAATCTACCTATTCCCATTCGAAGGTGAAATGAAGATCCCGCGGTTGACGGTCAGAAAAACTGATTTTAGGAAAATATTCTCGTTGCCACTGGCTTTACTTAGTGTTCGTTGCATATTCTTAAAGTTAACTCTTTTAATTTCGACAAGAACTGGTTGATTGATAAGCTTCTAAAATCCCGTGTGTGTAAAAGTAGTTATTTAATTTTGTAATGCTTTTATTTATTTTTAAATTATAGTGCAATGTCACCTCCATTCTTTCAATTCATGAACTTTTCTTTTTTGTTTGTTCTCATATTTGAAGGTCGGCTTTCTTGATGCATAACGACAGCCAATACTGATGTCAATTTAAATTCAAATTCTAACCACTGCTTGAAAGAAAATGCCAACAATTAACGAAATTTATTCAGGACTACTGGAACTATACAACTTGTATTTCTTTCCAATTAATTATTTCAAGTGGTCTCATGATTTAATCGAACACTTGATTCATTCATTTTCATTTTTAATGCATTTTTTATTAACTAATTCATTATAACTTACATGCTAGACAAAAAAAACGCTTAAAACTAGCCTAACTAACTTAGCTATCTTATTCTAACTTACTGGCCCTATGCGGGCGCTCTAAGCTAAACCTTATACTTAAAACTATGTCTTTCGACGTAACGTACTTGAGCATTTTTTATTTACAATATTTTATCCATTTAATTTTAATTTCAATTTGTAACTAAGAAAATTAGACAAAAACTTAGTATATGAACTTTTTTTCAATTGATTTTATATATAAAATTTACAAATCTACCTTAAAATAAATCTTAAACTACCTTATTCTAAATTAGTCTATCTTATTCTACCTTACTTAAATTATACGTAAATTTTTTATTTTTTTATCGAGTGCTGTTTTTTTTTTACTTTTTTTTGTGCTTTTTTTGTATTTTTTTCATCCAAGTGCTTGTGGATATACTTTATTTATTTTTTTTTATTAAAATATTACCTACATCCTACCTAAACTACCTAAACCTAAACTATGTAAGTTGGCCATGGATATAGAACAGCCAACCTTAAACATCCAACAGCCTACCTTGGATTAGGAGGAAACGACGAAGGAGTTTCCTTTCTTTCGGCTAGCCACCAGAAATGACCGTACTGACGTTGTACGTCATAAATATCGCGACCAGATACCGCACTACTAAACCGGAGACGCTCCACACTGCCGTGTGCAACGTCTCTGTCGTAGTTGAGTCGCCTATCCACAGCTGTCCGAGCAACGTGGAAGATTAGAGGAACAGCCAATCTGTCCTGGATCAGACCTTTCTCATCAAAATAGAGGAACGCCTCTGGGGGAACAAAGCCGTTAAGGCGCACTCTCTCATGATACTCGTAATTGGGGTAATAAGCCCTGGAGATCAAGTTGTTCGTCGAGCTCATTGCTCTTGCAATGTGCCTTCGAATCAGCTTGATAACGAAATTATCCACTCTTATTAGGTTAGCCCTGTTGTATAGGACCTTATTGGGAAAGAATTTTATGTACTGGGACTCTGGTGTTCTGTACAAATGAAGGCAAGCCCGAAGGCAAGCTCTCTCAAACACCCGAATCTTTTCCAACCTAATGAGGGCCATGTAGCAGATTACTTTTACCCTTGCATCGAGTTGCTTGCTATAAAAAATTCTCTTTGTAAGGGCAAAAGCACCTTTGGCTCTGGCAAGAGCAGCATCTATATGTTTGTTAAAATATAGATATTGGTCTAACCAGAGCCCCAGGTATCTGACTACACTTCGACTCGCAAGTGGCTGTCCGTGCGGTCCAACGATTGAGAACTTTCGATAATTCTTCCTGGTATTACTAGAGCCACCAGACAACGGTGTCCTAAAAAGAATGGTTTCCGATTTATTGAAGTTGATCTTCAACTTCCAGTCATCGCAATATCGCTGAATCTTATCGAAGTCACGTTGCAAGAGAATTGCAATGACCTCGATTATTGGTCCTGATCTGTACGCGATCAAGTCGTCTGCGTACGCTATGGCATGGTGAAGTGACCCTATGAGATCGCTCGTGTAAATTTTGAAAAGGATCGGCGAATTAACCGCACCCTGTTGCAAACCGTTTTTAATTAGAAATGTTCCAGCAGAAGTTGCATTTCCATTTTTGACAATGAACTGTCTACTGATGAGCATGTTATGAAGTATGTACAGCAGTGGTTTGCTTATGCCCAGCCTGCTCAGCTTATAGAAGAGTCCCTCTGGCCATACAGTGTCGAAGGCCTTCTCCAAGTCAATCAGGCAGGCATCCGTGCACTGTTTCTTGCTTTTGTTCCATTGGATATCCGATACAAGTTTAGACGCGACATGTATTGTATTATGCCCCGCCTTAAAACCGAATTGGTTATCCGGAATTATATTATTGTTCTCAGTCCACTTAAGCAGGGCTCTATTGATCACTTTCTCGAATACCTTGCTGATATTCGGAAGGAAACTTATCGACCGGATATTTGCCGGATTGGAAGTGTCTTCACAACTTTTGGGGATGGGTTGTATCACTGCTGTTTTCCAATGCGCTGGATAATGTGCATTATTCAGCTCTATATCATTTCGAAGGTAGAAGTTGTGCACAAGGACGCGATTTTCCAGGTCGTGGTTCGGGCAAATGGTATCATTCACCTTGTACACTTCCTGGAAAGTCGCTCATATAGCCTCTACCTTCTCCTGCGGATCTTCGATCACAAAGAAGTTGTCATCCTCTACTGCGTTATCTGGATCTATACCTGCTGTTATAAGTATTCGTCCATTGCTCGTCGCTCGGGGGATCTTAAGACACGGAAGGTCGTTATGATTATACCTCCGAAATAATTTATTTATTTGCGGGAACATACTCGGGATGTTGGATTTTACAGCCCGAATTTTGTTGTTCCAATGCAAATTTACAGAACGTCTGCAATTTTCTCTAATTCATTTCTGGAGGTTTTTAGTCAACGACTTCAGCGTCCTAACCTCCGAGTTTTGTCTGTCCGTAAACTGTCTGTACAAAGTTTTGAGTCTCGACAGCAGTCTACTTTTGTGTTGGTGTAGTACGTCAATTGTTGCATTACGGAATATGTCTGCGTTGTCAGTATGTTGATAAGGGTGTATCGTATTGTCCATAGTTCGTTTAATTGTCTCGTCCATTTGTTTTAGGTACCAGTCAATCTCCTCGCTTGACAGATTCCTATTGGACGGTGGGTAGAGCGAATTCGAGGAGAGAGCTCTTGTCAAACTCTAGAGAAGCGAGTCCAACGTGTCCTACTATAATTGTAGGAGTACGTTTGGACAAACTCCTCCAACTCCGCAATTTAGTTGGGAATTGTTATTACTGCACTGAGTCCGCAATGGTCTCTGTCATACACAAAAGTGTGCAGGCAGTTTATAGTTTGTCGGTCTATGTCGATCAGTTGTAACCGTACGTCGAACAACATAAGATCCAGATAGGTGCCGCTTCTAGGAAACGACGGACTAACTGTAGCTTTCAAATCGAGTTTATACTCGACACTGTGCCGACCCCACCAATTGAATAGTAGGTTCATGCAATGCAATTCAGCAAATGCAGCAGCAGAAGCAGCAGCAAGAACAACAGCAGCAAAAAATGCTGCAACAACCACAGCAGCAGCAGAAAAAACAGCAACAAGCGCAGCAGCAGCATAAAAAGCAGCAACAGCAGCAGCAGAAACAACAGCAACCGCAGCAACATAAGACGAGTACGAAGACCAGGGTGCCGCCAATTAACACGTACAAGGTAGAGTTGAAGGACACAATTGAATTATGTAAGTCGGCCATAGGTAACAATTTTTCTATTAAACGTTTAAATGTAGACAGGCATTCTATCCACGGCAATACAGTGGAACAATAAAAAAAATTAAAGATTTGTTAAAGGACACGACGACGGAGTTCTTCTCCTTCACCCCGAAGGGGGAAAAGCGGCAAACTATGCTGCTGAGGGCGATAGACCCGTCTACATATCCGTAGACGCTCCTTGCGCTGCTCAAAGAGAAAGAGTGCAACGAGCTCGAATTTGTAAGGGTAAAGCCATTCACCACAGCTAAGGCAAAAAGGGAGAAGCGGAAACTGACGTTCTTCCTAGTTCAGCTTTCACCCAATAGCAAGCTGGATGGTCTAAGGAGTATTAAAGTCCTAGACTACCAATTTGTCGCATGGGAAAAATTAAGAAGGAGCGAAAACATTTCGCAATGTGTTCGCTGACAAAGGTTCGGTCACGCCGCGTCGAACTGCGAAATGCAGCTTCGATGTGTCAAGTGTGGAAAGAACCACAAAGCAGAAGAATGCACTCTGGGTAAGGATGGGGTGGCAGATAAGAGCCAGCTCTCGTGTGCTTTATGCAGGAACTCGGGACACACCGCAAACTATCGAGGTTGTCCTAAGTTCAAGTACATTAAGAAAGTAAATCTAGTTCGCCAGGAGAAGGTCGTAGTTAAACGTCCACCTGCTCCAATTCAAACACAATCCGTGAATCCCCAAGTGACCTACGCCCAAATGGCGGCAGGTCGGGGAAACGCGGAACAGAAAAGACCGAAGGTTGCTTCTCAGACCCCAGCGCCTAGAGCACCGGAGGCTCAAACTGACTTGCTGTCCATCTTACTCTCTATCCAAGGGCAGATGGAGCAGCTTCAACGTCAGGTACAGGACCAGGCGAAGCGGGTGGACCAGATCTACGCACTTCTGCCGGGCTTAACGCACCTTCAGTCGTAATGGGTACGTGCATGGAGGAGCAATCCTTGAAGATCCTTGCGGTGAATGTGAATTCACTGATTAGGATCGAGCGAAGAGCCGTATTGTTTAAGTTGCTTGAAGACCAAACCCCTGATGTGCTTATGGTTAGCGAAACAAAGCTATCCCAGAAGCACAAATTGGGGCACAATAAATACAATATTGTCAGAAGAGACCGACCCAACTCCACACAAGGAGGAGGTGTTGCGATCTTCATACGCAAACAACTGCAATTTAAAGTTATGTACAGCGGTGAAGTGCGAAGGTTCCAGGAGCTGGAAGCGTGTATCGTGTGCATCCCTCTCCGTAGTGGAAAGAGGATGTACTTGGTCGCACTCTATGCACCTGAAGCTACTCAATCTACGTTATTTATTTCAGAGCTCAAGACATTTTTTCGATTCCTAAGACTGGAGTCGGAGGAGAATTATTTCATCATGGCCGGAGATCTTAATGCCAAACATACAGATTGGGGAAATAACACACCAAATCCTAGAGGGAACCTACTATTCAATTGGTGGGGTCGGCACAGTTTCGAGTATAAACTCGATTTGAAAGCTACAGATAGTCCGTCATTTCCTAGAAGCGGCTCCTATCTGGATCTTATGCTGTTCGACGTACGGTTACAACTGACCGACATGGACCGACAAACTATAAACTGCCTGCACACTTTTGTGTATGACAGTGACCATTGCGGACTCTATGCCGTAATAACGATTCCCAACGAAATTGCGGAGTTGGAGGAGTTTGTCCAAACGTACTCCTACAATTATAGTAGGACGCGTTGGACTCGCTTCTCCAGAACTTTAACAAGAGCACTCTGCTCGAACTCGCTCTACCTACCGTTAAATAGGAATCTGTCAAAGGAGGAGATTGATTGGTACCTAAAACAAATGGACGAGACAATTAAACGAACTATGGACAATACGATACATCGGTATCAACATACTGACAACGCAGACATATTCCGTAATGCAACAATTGACGTACTACACCAACACAAAAGTAGACTGCTGTCGAGACTAAAAACCTTGTACAGACAGTTTACTGACAGACAAAACTCGGAGGTTAGGACGCTGAAGTCGTTGATTAAAAACCTCCAGAAATTAATTAGAGAAAATTACAGACTTTCTGTAAATTTGCATTGGAACAACAAAATTCGGGCTGTAAAATCCAACATCCCGAGTATGTTCCCGCAAATAAATAAAATATTTCGGAGGAATAATCAAAACGACCTTCCGTGTCTTAAGATCCCCCGAGCGACGAGCAATGGACGAATACTTATAACAGCAGGTATAGATCCAGATAACGCAGTAGAGGGTGACAACTTCTTTGTGATCGAAGATCCGCAGGAGAAGGTAGAGGCTATAGGAGCGACTTTCCAGGAAGTGTACAAGGTGAATGATACCATTTGCCCGAACCACGACCTGGAAAATCGCGTCCTTGTGCACAACTTCTACCTTCGAAATGATATAGAGCACTGGCGATCCGAGAACATAGGTTTTACCGAGTTCAATGACGATAACATGGCAAATAATGTCATCGCCGATGAAAGGGTACATCCCCCGTACATATCGAAGGTGGAGCTCCAAGCGATCTTCGACTCATTGAGGAGAAAGAAATCTGCGGGAATCGATGGAGTATCGAACATTGTGCTTCGACATCTCCCTCAAGAAGCGGTGGACATTTACACCACTCTGTTTAACAATGCACTGAATAATGCACATTATCCAGCGCATTGGAAAACAGCAGTGATAGAACCCATCCCCAAAAGGGGTAAAGACACTTCCAATCCGGCAAATCTCCGGTCGATAAGCCTCCTTCCGAACATTAGCAAGGTATTCGAGAAAGTAATCAATAGAGCCCTGCTTAAGTGGACTGAGAACAGTAATATAATTCCGGATAACCAATTCGTTTTTAAGGCGGGGCATGATACAATACATGCCGCGTCTAAACTGGTATCGGATATCCAATGGAACAAAAGCAAGGAACAGTGCACGGGTGCCTGCCTGATTGACTTGGAGAAGGCCTTCGACACAGTATGGTTAGAGGGAATCTTCTACAAGCTAAGCAGGCTGGGCATAAGCAAACCACTGCTGTACATACTTTATAACATGCTCACTAGTAGACAGTTCATTGTCAAAAATGGCAAGGTGACTTCTGCTGCATCATTTCTAATTAAAAACGGTCTGCAACAAGGTGCGGTTAATTCACCGATCCTTTTCAACATTTACACGAGCGATCTCATAGGATCACTTCACCATGCCATAGCGTATGCAGGCTATTTGATCGCGTACAGATCAGGACCAAAAATCGAGGTCATTGCAATTCTCTTGCAACGTGACTTCGATAAGATTCAGCGATATTGCGATGACTGGAAGTTGAAGATCAACTTCCAGAAATCGGAAACCATTCTTTTTAGGACGCCGTTGTCTGGTGGCTCTAGGGATACCAGGAAGAATTGGCGAAAGTTCTCAATCGTTGGACCGCACGGACAGCCACTTGCGAGTCGAAGTGTAGTCAGATACCTGGGGCTCTGGTTAGACCAATATCTATATTTTAACAAACATATAGATGCTGCTCTGGCCAGAGCCAAAGGTGCTTTTGCCCTTACAAAGAGACTTTTTTATAGCAAGCAACTCGATGCAAGGGTAAAGGTAATCTGCTACATGGCCCTCATTAGGCCCATGCTCGTATATGGATGCCCCGTGTGGTTCAACGTGGGAGCAAGCTTGTTGGAAAAGATTCGGGTGTTTGAGAGGGCTTGCCTTCGGGCTTGCCTTCATTTGTACAGAACACCAGACTAACCTAATTAGAGTGGATAATTTCGTTATCAAGCTGATTCGAAGGCACATTGCAAGAGCAATGAGCTCGACGAACAACCCGATCTCCGGGGCTTATTACCCCAATTACGAGTATCATGAGAGAGTGCGCCTTAACGGCTTTGTTCTCCCAGAGGCGTTCCTCTATTTTGATGAGAAAGGTCTGATCCACGACAGATTGGAGGTGCCGCTAATCTACCACGTTGCTCGGACAGTTGTGTATAGGCGACTCAACTACGGCAGAGACGTTGCACACGGCAGTGTGAAGCGTCTCCGGTTTAGTAGGGTGGTATCGGGTCGGGATGTTGATGACGTACAACGTCAGTATGGTCATTTCTGGTGGCTGGCCGAAAGAAAGGAAACTCCTTCGTCGTTCTCTCCTAATCCAGGGTAGCCTGTTTGATGTTGAAAGTTGGCTGTTCTTGCCCATGGCCGACTTATATAGTTTAGGTTTAGGTAGTTTTTTAGGTGTCGGTAGGTGTAGGTAATAAATATAGAAAAAAAAAAATAAGAAATAAATAAATAAATAAAAAATTTATATCCACAGCACTTGGATGAAAAAAATACAAAAAAAGCACCAAAAATACAAAAAAACATAAAAAGAAAAATTATAGAAAAACAGCACTCGATAAAAAAACCAAAAAAAAAAATAAAAAAAAAAAAAAAAACCAAAAAAAAATTTACGTAGAAAATACGTAACATAGAATAAGATAGGGTAATTTAGAATAAGGTAGTTTAAGATTTATTTTAAAGTAGATTGTATGTTTTATATATAAGAAGATTCAAAAATAAGTTCATATACTAAGTTTTTTAAATTTATTTAAAGTTTTTCTTAGTACCAATAGATAATTGATTAATAAAATGAATAAACAAATAAAGTCAGTGACGTCGAAAGACATAGTTTTAAGTATTAGGTTTAACTTAGAGCGCCCGCATAGGGCCAGTAAGTTAGAATAGGAATAGTTAAGTTAGTTAAGCTAGTTTTAAGCGTTTTTTGTTTAGCTATAAGTTTAATGAAGTAATAATAAAAATGCATTAAAAATGAAAAAAATGAAAAAATGGTGGTGTTCTACCAAATCAGTGGACCCTGGTTCAATCCCGGACTGGGTAAAATTAAATTCTGTACTTTTTTTTTCATTTGTACACAATAAGTGAAAATAAAGTAGATAAAAAAAGTGTCAGCGATGGAGAGTGAGCGGTCCGCGCTCCCAGTAGCGGGACCAGCTGGTGGAGTTACAGCATCAGCCGATGCAGTCCAGTCAGGCCACCCAACAACAGTGGCTACCGAGAGTGTGGGGAAAAGGAGAAGAAAGCTGAAACCTTCCCCCAACCTGGTAAAGCGTCCCTCCAAATCAGCTTCAGCTGAACAGCTGCCAAGTGGAGCGAGAGAAGGGGCGCCGAGTACAGCAATAACAACAGCAGCAGCAGCAGATAAGAAGCGGCAGAGGTCGGATGACTCTGTTGAAGTAACGTATATGTCCGACGGTGGTGAAGGCCGCTACGTAGGAGACGGCAATAACAGTTTCGCAGTTCTCGCAGCTTCCGAGTCCGACGATGAAGACGAGGAAGTTGAAAACGTATACAGCAGCATAAATAAACTGCAACAGAGGGTGCGAGAAATAAAGGCCAAGCAAATGGCCAGGAGGGAAAGGGAGCGGCAGCTAGAGCTAGAGCGCGCTCAACAACAACTACAGCAGCAGAGGCCAGAAAGCCAGCGGCAACTACAGCAGCAGAAGCAGCAGCAGCAACAACAGCTGAAGAACAAGCAGCAACAACAACAGCAGCAGAAAACGCTGCAATCAAAAGAACAAAAACCGCAGCAGCAGCAGAAAACGCAGCAATTACAGCAGAAAGAACAGCAGCAGCAGAAACAACAGCAAAAACAACCACAGCAGAAGCAACAGCAAA
Organism: Pocota personata; assembly: GCA_963082735.1. NCBI lineage: Eukaryota > Metazoa > Arthropoda > Insecta > Diptera > Syrphidae > Pocota > Pocota personata. Next base: position 98,117,554 of record OY720431.1, on the reverse strand, counting down.
AGATGACGATTACAAAAACGAGGGTGCCGCCAATTAACTCATATAAAATTGAGCTGAAGGATACCATCGAACTATGTAAGTCGGCCATAGGCAACAATTTTAATATTAAAAGATTAAATGAAAATAGGCATGCCATCCACTGTAATACAGTGGAAGATTATAAAAAAATTAAAGAATTACTTAGGGATACGACGACGGAGTTCTTCTCCTTCACCCCGAAGGGGGAAAAGCGGCAAACAATGCTGCTGAGGGGGATAGACCCGTCTACTGATCCGGAGACGCTACTTGCGCTGCTTAAAGAGAAAGAGTGCAACGAGCTCGAATTTGTAGGGGTAAAGCCATTCACCACAGCTAAGGCAAAAAGGGAGAAGCGGAAACTGCCGTTCTTCCTAGTTCAGCTTTCACCTAATAGTAAGCTGGATGGTCTAAGGAGTATTAAAGTCCGAGACTACCAGGTTGTCGCCTGGGAAAAATTAAGAAGGAGCGAAAACATTTTACAATGTGTTCGCTGCCAAAGGTTCGGGCACGCCTCGTCGAACTGCGAAATGCAGCCTCGATGTGTCAAGTGTGGAAGACCCACAAAGCAGAGGAATGCACTCTTGGTAAGGGTGGAGTGGCAGATAAGAGCCAGCTCTCGTGTGCTTTATGCAGGAACTCGGGACACACCGCAAACTATCGAGGTTGTCCTAAGTTCAAGTACATTAAGAAAGTAAATCTAGTTCGCCAGGAGAAGGTCGTAGTTAAACGTCCACCTGCTCCAATTCAAACACAATCCGTGAATCCCCAAGTGACCTACGCCCAAATGGCGGCAGGTCGGGGAAACGCGGAACAGAAAAGACCGAAGGTTGCTTCTCAGACCCCAGCGCCTAGAGCACCGGAGGCTCAAACTGACTTGCTGTCCATCTTACTCTCTATCCAAGGGCAGATGGAGCAGCTTCAACGTCAGGTACAGGACCAGGCGAAGCGGGTGGACCAGATCTACGCACTTCTGCCGGGCTTAACGCACCTTCAGTCGTAATGGGTACGTGCATGGAGGAGCAATCCTTGAAGATCCTTGCGGTGAATGTGAATTCACTGATTAGGATCGAGCGAAGAGCCGTATTGTTTAAGTTGCTTGAAGACCAAACCCCTGATGTGCTTATGGTTAGCGAAACAAAGCTATCCCAGAAGCACAAATTGGGGCACAATAAATACAATATTGTCAGAAGAGACCGACCCAACTCCACACAAGGAGGAGGTGTTGCGATCTTCATACGCAAACAACTGCAATTTAAAGTTATGTACAGCGGTGAAGTGCGAAGGTTCCAGGAGCTGGAAGCGTGTATCGTGTGCATCCCTCTCCGTAGTGGAAAGAGGATGTACTTGGTCGCACTCTATGCACCTGAAGCTACTCAATCTACGTTATTTATTTCAGAGCTCAAGACATTTTTTCGATTCCTAAGACTGGAGTCGGAGGAGAATTATTTCATCATGGCCGGAGATCTTAATGCCAAACATACAGATTGGGGAAATAACACACCAAATCCTAGAGGGAACCTACTATTCAATTGGTGGGGTCGGCACAGTTTCGAGTATAAACTCGATTTGAAAGCTACAGATAGTCCGTCATTTCCTAGAAGCGGCTCCTATCTGGATCTTATGCTGTTCGACGTACGGTTACAACTGACCGACATGGACCGACAAACTATAAACTGCCTGCACACTTTTGTGTATGACAGTGACCATTGCGGACTCTATGCCGTAATAACGATTCCCAACGAAATTGCGGAGTTGGAGGAGTTTGTCCAAACGTACTCCTACAATTATAGTAGGACGCGTTGGACTCGCTTCTCCAGAACTTTAACAAGAGCACTCTGCTCGAACTCGCTCTACCCACCGTTAAATAGGAATCTGTCAAAGGAGGAGATTGATTGGTACCTAAAACAAATGGACGAGACAATTAAACGAACTATGGACAATACGATACATCGGTATCAACATACTGACAACGCAGACATATTCCGTAATGCAACAATTGGAGTACTACACCAACACAAAAGTAGACTGCTGTCGAGACTAAAAACCTTGTACAGACAGTTTACTGACAGACAAAACTCGGAGGTTAGGACGCTGAAGTCGTTGATTAAAAACCTCCAGAAATTAATTAGAGAAAATTACAGACTTTCTGTAAATTTGCATTGGAACAACAAAATTCGGGCTGTAAAATCCAACATCCCGAGTATGTTCCCGCAAATAAATAAAATATTTCGGAGGAATAATCAAAACGACCTTCCGTGTCTTAAGATCCCCCGAGCGACGAGCAATGGACGAATACTTATAACAGCAGGTATAGATCCAGATAACGCAGTAGAGGATGACAACTTCTTTGTGATCGAAGATCCGCAGGAGAAGGTAGAGGCTATATGAGCGACTTTCCAGGAAGTGTACAAGGTGAATGATACCATTTGCCCGAACCACGACCTGGAAAATCGCGTCCTTGTGCACAACTTCTACCTTCGAAATGATATAGAGCACTGGCGATCCGAGAACATAGGTTTTACCGAGTTCAATGACGATAACATGGCAAATAATGTCATCGCCGATGAAAGGGTACATCCCCCGTACATATCGAAGGTGGAGCTCCAAGCGATCTTCGACTCATTGAGGAGAAAGAAATCTGCGGGAATCGATGGAGTATCGAACATTGTGCTTCGACATCTCCCTCTAGAAGCGGTGAACATTTACACCACTCTGTTTAACAATGCACTGAATAATGCACATTATCCAGCGCATTGGAAAACAGCGGTAATACGACCCATCCCCAAAAGGGGTACGGACACTTCCAATCCGGCAAATCTCCGGTCGATAAGCCTCCTTCCGAACATTAGCAAGGTATTCGAGAAAGTAATCAATAGAGCCCTGCTTAAGTGGACTGAGAACAGTAATATAATTCCGGATAACCAATTCGTTTTTAAGGCGGGGCATGATACAATACATGCCGCGTCTAAACTGGTATCGGATATCCAATGGAACAAAAGCAAGGAACAGTGCACGGGTGCCTGCCTGATTGACTTGGAGAAGGCCTTCGACACAGTATGGTTAGAGGGAATCTTCTACAAGCTAAGCAGGCTGGGCATAAGCAAACCACTGCTGTACATACTTTATAACATGCTCACTAGTAGACAGTTCATTGTCAAAAATGGCAAGGTGACTTCTGCTGCAACATTTCTAATTAAAAACGGTCTGCAACAAGGTGCGGTTAATTCACCGATCCTTTTCAACATTTACACGAGCGATCTCATAGGATCACTTCACCATGACATAGCGTATGCAGGCTATTTGATCGCGTACAGATCAGGACCAAAAATCGAGGTCATTGCAATTCTCTTGCAACGTGACTTCGATAAGATTCAGCGATATTGCGATGACTGGAAGTTGAAGATCAACTTCCAGAAATCGGAAACCATTCTTTTTAGGACGCCGTTGTCTGGTGGCTCTAGGGATACCAGGAAGAATTGGCGAAAGTTCTCAATCGTTGGACCGCACGGACAGCCACTTGCGAGTCGAAGTGTAGTCAGATACCTGGGGCTCTGGTTAGACCAATATCTATATTTTAACAAACATATAGATGCTGCTCTGGCCAGAGCCAAAGGTGCTTTTGCCCTTACAAAGAGACTTTTTTATAGCAAGCAACTCGATGCAAGGGTAAAGGTAATCTGCTACATGGCCCTCATTAGGCCCATGCTCGTATATGGATGCCCCGTGTGGTTCAACGTGGGAGCAAGCTTGTTGGAAAAGATTCGGGTGTTTGAGAGGGCTTGCCTTCGGGCTTGCCTTCATTTGTACAGAACACCAGACTAACCTAATTAGAGTGGATAATTTCGTTATCAAGCTGATTCGAAGGCACATTGCAAGAGCAATGAGCTCGACGAACAACCCGATCTCCGGGGCTTATTACCCCAATTACGAGTATCATGAGAGAGTGCGCCTTAACGGCTTTGTTCTCCCAGAGGCGTTCCTCTATTTTGATGAGAAAGGTCTGATCCACGACAGATTGGAGGTGCCGCTAATCTACCACGTTGCTCGGACAGTTGTGTATAGGCGACTCAACTACGACAGAGACGTTGCACACGGCAGTGTGGAGCGTCTCCGGTTTAGTAGGGCGGTATCGGGTCGGGATGTTGATGACGTACAACGTCAGTATGGTCATTTCTGGTGGCTGGCCGAAAGAGAGGAAACTCCTTCGTCGTTCTCTCCTAATCCAGGGTAGCCTGTTTGATGTTGAAAGTTGGCTGTTCTTGCCCATGGCCGACTTATATAGTTTAGGTTTAGGTGGTTTTTTAGGTGTCGGTAGGTGTAGGTAATAAATATAAAAAAAAAAAAAGAACAAAAAAAAAAAAAAAATAAATAAATAAATAAAAAATTTATATCCACAGCACTTGGATGAAAAAAATACAAAAAAAGCACAAAAAATACAAAAAACATAAAAAGAAAAATTATAGAAAAACAGCACTCGATAAAAAAAAACAAAAAAAAAAATAAACACAAAAAAAAAAAAAAAAAAAAAATTTACGTAGAAAATACGTAACATAGAATAAGATAGGGTAATTTAGAATAAGGTAGTTTAAGATTTATTTTAAGGTAGATTGTATGTTTTATATATAAGAAGATTCAACAATAAGTTCATATACTAAGTTTTTTAAATTTATTTAAAGTTTTTCTTAGTATCAATAGATAATTGATTAATAAAATGAATAAACAAATAAAGTCAGTGACGTCGAAAGACATAGTTTTAAGTATTAGGTTTAACTTAGAGCGCCCGCATAGGGCCAGTAAGTTAGAATAGGAATAGTTAAGTTAGTTAAGCTAGTTTTAAGAGTTTTTTGTTTAGCTATAAGTTTAATGAAGTAATAATAAAAATGCATTAAAAATGAAAAAAATGAAAAAATGGTGGTGTTCTACCAAATCAGTGGACCCTGGTTCAATCCCGGACTGGGTAAAATTAAATTCTGTACTTTTTTTTTCATTTGTACACAATAAGTGAAAATAAAGTAGATAAAAAAAGTGTCAGCGATGGAGAGTGAGCGGTCCGCGCTCCCAGTAGCGGGACCAGCTGGTGGAGTTACAGCATCAGCCGATGCAGTCCAGTCAGGCCACCCAACAACAGTGGCTACCGAGAGTGTGGGGAAAAGGAGAAGAAAGCTGAAACCTTCCCCCAACCTGGTAAAGCGTCCCTCCAAATCAGCTTCAGCTGAACAGCTGCCAAGTGGAGCGAGAGAAGGGGCGCCGAGTACAGCAATAACAACAGCAGCAGCAGCAGATAAGAAGCGGCAGAGGTCGGATGACTCTGTTGAAGTAACGTATATGTCCGACGGTGGTGAAGGCCGCTACGTAGGAGACGGCAATAACAGTTTCGCAGTTCTCGCAGCTTCCGAGTCCGACGATGAAGACGAGGAAGTTGAAAACGTATACAGCAGCATAAATAAACTGCAACAGAGGGTGCGAGAAATAAAGGCCAAGCAAATGGCCAGGAGGGAAAGGGAGCGGCAGCTAGAGCTAGAGCGCGCTCAACAACAACTACAGCAGCAGAGGCCAGAAAGCCAGCGGCAACTACAGCAGCAGAAGCAGCAGCAGCAACAACAGCTGAAGAACAAGCAGCAACAACAACAGCAGCAGAAAACGCTGCAATCAAAAGAACAAAAACCGCAGCAGCAGCAGAAAACGCAGCAACTACAGCAGAAAGAACAGCAGCAGCAGAAACAACAGCAAAAACAACCACAGCAGAAGCAACAGCAAAAGATGACGATTACAAAAACGAGGGTGCCGCCAATTAACTCATATAAAATTGAGCTGAAGGATACCATCGAACTATGTAAGTCGGCCATAGGCAACAATTTTAATATTAAAAGATTAAATGAAAATAGGCATGCCATCCACTGTAATACAGTGGAAGATTATAAAAAAATTAAAGAATTACTTAGGGATACGACGACGAAGTTCTTCTCCTTCACCCCGAAGGGGGAAAAGCGGCAAACAATGCTGCTGAGGGGGATAGACCCGTCTACTGATCCGGAGACGCTACTTGCGCTGCTTAAAGAGAAAGAGTGCAACGAGCTCGAATTTGTAGGGGTAAAGCCATTCACCACAGCTAAGGCAAAAAGGGAGAAGCGGAAACTGCCGTTCTTCCTAGTTCAGCTTTCACCTAATAGTAAGCTGGATGGTCTAAGGAGTATTAAAGTCCGAGACTACCAGGTTGTCGCCTGGGAAAAATTAAGAAGGAGCGAAAACATTTTACAATGTGTTCGCTGCCAAAGGTTCGGGCACGCCTCGTCGAACTGCGAAATGCAGCCTCGATGTGTCAAGTGTGGAAGACCCACAAAGCAGAGGAATGCACTCTTGGTAAGGGTGGAGTGGCAGATAAGAGCCAGCTCTCGTGTGCTTTATGCAGGAACTCGGGACACACCGCAAACTATCGAGGTTGTCCTAAGTTCAAGTACATTAAGAAAGTAAATCTAGTTCGCCAGGAGAAGGTCGTAGTTAAACGTCCACCTGCTCCAATTCAAACACAATCCGTGAATCCCCAAGTGACCTACGCCCAAATGGCGGCAGGTCGGGGAAACGCGGAACAGAAAAGACCGAAGGTTGCTTCTCAGACCCCAGCGCCTAGAGCACCGGAGGCTCAAACTGACTTGCTGTCCATCTTACTCTCTATCCAAGGGCAGATGGAGCAGCTTCAACGTCAGGTACAGGACCAGGCGAAGCGGGTGGACCAGATCTACGCACTTCTGCCGGGCTTAACGCACCTTCAGTCGTAATGGGTACGTGCATGGAGGAGCAATCCTTGAAGATCCTTGCGGTGAATGTGAATTCACTGATTAGGATCGAGCGAAGAGCCGTATTGTTTAAGTTGCTTGAAGACCAAACCCCTGATGTGCTTATGGTTAGCGAAACAAAGCTATCCCAGAAGCACAAATTGGGGCACAATAAATACAATATTGTCAGAAGAGACCGACCCAACTCCACACAAGGAGGAGGTGTTGCGATCTTCATACGCAAACAACTGCAATTTAAAGTTATGTACAGCGGTGAAGTGCGAAGGTTCCAGGAGCTGGAAGCGTGTATCGTGTGCATCCCTCTCCGTAGTGGAAAGAGGATGTACTTGGTCGCACTCTATGCACCTGAAGCTACTCAATCTACGTTATTTATTTCAGAGCTCAAGACATTTTTTCGATTCCTAAGACTGGAGTCGGAGGAGAATTATTTCATCATGGCCGGAGATCTTAATGCCAAACATACAGATTGGGGAAATAACACACCAAATCCTAGAGGGAACCTACTATTCAATTGGTGGGGTCGGCACAGTTTCGAGTATAAACTCGATTTGAAAGCTACAGATAGTCCGTCATTTCCTAGAAGCGGCTTCTATCTGGATCTTATGCTGTTCGACGTACGGTTACAACTGACCGACATGGACCGACAAACTATAAACTGCCTGCACACTTTTGTGTATGACAGTGACCATTGCGGACTCTATGCCGTAATAACAATTCCCAACGAAATTGCGGAGTTGGAGGAGTTTGTCCAAACGTACTCCTACAATTATAGTAGGACGCGTTGGATTCGCTTCTCCAGAACTTTAACAAGGGCACTCTGCTCGAACTCGCTCTACCCACCGTTAAATAGGAATCTGTCAAAGGAGGAGATTGATTGGTACCTAAAACAAATGGACGAGACAATTAAACGAACTATGGACAATACGATACATCGGTATCAACATACTGACAACGCAGACATATTCCGTAATGCAACAATTGGAGTACTACACCAACACAAAAGTAGACTGCTGTCGAGACTAAAAACCTTGTACAGACAGTTTACTGACAGACAAAACTCGGAGGTTAGGACGCTGAAGTCGTTGATTAAAAACCTCCAGAAATTAATTAGAGAAAATTACAGACTTTCTGTAAATTTGCATTGGAACAACAAAATTCGGGCTGTAAAATCCAACATCCCGAGTATGTTCCCGCAAATAAATAAAATATTTCGGAGGAATAATCAAAACGACCTTCCGTGTCTTAAGATCCCCCGAGCGACGAGCAATGGACGAATACTTATAACAGCAGGTATAGATCCAGATAACGCAGTAGAGGATGACAACTTCTTTGTGATCGAAGATCCGCAGGAGAAGGTAGAGGCTATATGAGCGACTTTCCAGGAAGTGTACAAGGTGAATGATACCATTTGCCCGAACCACGACCTGGAAAATCGCGTCCTTGTGCACAACTTCTACCTTCGAAATGATATAGAGCACTGGCGATCCGAGAACATAGGTTTTACCGAGTTCAATGACGATAACATGGCAAATAATGTCATCGCCGATGAAAGGGTACATCCCCCGTACATATCGAAGGTGGAGCTCCAAACGATCTTGGACTCATTGAGGAGAAAGAAATCTGCGGGAATCGATGGAGTATCGAACATTGTGCTTCGACATCTCCCTCTAGAAGCGGCGGACATTTACACCACTCTGTTTAATAATGCGCTGAATAATGCACATTATCCAGCGCATTGGAAAACAGCAGTGATAGAACCCATCCCCAAAAGGGGTAAAGACACTTCCAATCCGGCAAATCTCCGGTCGATAAGCCTCCTTCCGAACATTAGCAAGGTATTCGAGAAAGTGATCAATAGAGCCCTGCATAAGTGGACTGAGAACAATAATATAATTCCGGATAACCAATTCGGTTTTAAGGCGGGGCATAATGCAATACACGCCGCGTCTAAACTGGTATCGGATATCCAATGGAACAAAAGCAAGAAGCAGTGCACGGATGCCTGCCTGATTGACTTGGAGAAGGCCTTCGACACCGTATGGCTAGAGGGACTCTTCTATAAGCTGAACAGGCTGGGCATAAGCAAACCACTGCTGTACATACTTCATAACATGCTCACCAGTAGACAGTTCATTGTCAAAAATGGCAATGTAACTTCTGCTGGAATATTTCTAATTAAAAACGGTCTGCAACAGATTGCGGTTAATTCGCCTTCACCACCGTCGGACATATGCGTTACTTCAACAGAGTCATCCGACCTCTGCCGCTTCTTATCTGCTGCTGCTGCTGTTGTTATTGCTGTACTCGGCGCCCCTTCCCTCGCTCCACTTGGCAGCTGTTCAGCTGAAGCTGATTTGGAGGGACGCTTTACCAGGTTGGGGGAAGGTTTCAGCTTTCTTCTCCTTTTCCCCACACTCTCGGTAGCCACTGTTGTTGGGTGGCCTGACTGGACTGCATCGGCTGATGCTGTAACTCCACCAGCTGGTCGCGCTACTGGGAGCGCGGACCGCTCACTCTCCATCGCTGACACTTTTTTTTATCTACTTTATTTTCACTTATTGTGTACAAATGAAAAAAAAAGTACAGAATTTAATTTTACCCAGTCCGGGATTGAACCAGGGTCCACTGATTTGGTAGAACACCACCATTTTTTCATTTTTTTCATTTTTAATGCATTTTTATTATTACTACATTAAACTTATAGCTAAACAAAAAACGCTTAAAACTAGCTTAACTAACTTAACTATTCCTATTCTAACTTACTGGCCCTATGCGGGCGCTCTAAGTTAAACCTAATACTTAAAGCTATGTCTTTCGACGTCACTGACTTTATTTGTTTATTCATTTTATTAATCAATTATCTATTGATACTAAGAAAAACTTTAAATAAATTTAAAAAACTTAGTCTATGAACTTATTTTTGAATCTTCTTATATATAAAACATACAATCTACCTTAAAATAAATCTTAAACTACCTTATTCTAAATTACCCTATCTTATTCTATGTTACGTATTTTCTACGTAAATTTAATTTTTTTTTTTTTTTTTTAATTTTTTTTTTTGTTTTTTTTATCGAGTGCTGTTTTTCTATAATTTTTCTTTTTATGTTTTTTGTATTTTTTGTGCTTTTTTTGTATTTTTTTCATCCAAGTGCTGTGGATATAAATTTTTTATTTATTTATTTATTTATTTTTTTTTTTTTTATATTTATTACCTACACCTACCGACACCTAAAAAACCACCTAAACCTAAACTATATAAGTCGGCCATGGGCAAGAACAGCCAACTTTCAACATCAAACAGACTACCCTGGATTAGGAGAGAACGACGAAGGAGTTTCCTCTCTTTCGGCCAGCCACCAGAAATGACCATACTGACGTTGTACGTCATCAACATCCCGACCCGATACCGCCCTACTAAACCGGAGACGCTCCACACTGCCGTGTGCAACGTCTCTGTCGTAGTTGAGTCGCCTATACACAACTGTCCGAGCAACGTGGTAGATTAGCGGCACCTCCAATCTGTCGTGGATCAGACCTTTCTCATCAAAATAGAGGAACGCCTCTGGGAGAACAAAGCCGTTAAGGCGCACTCTCTCATGATACTCGTAATTGGGGTAATAAGCCCCGGAGATCGGGTTGTTCGTCGAGCTCATTGCTCTTGCAATGTGCCTTCGAATCAGCTTGATAACGAAATTATCCACTCTAATTAGGTTAGTCTGGTGTTCTGTACAAATGAAGGCAAGCCCGAAGGCAATTCCTCTCAAACACCCGAATCTTTTCCAACAAGCTTGCTCCCACGTTGAACCACACGGGGCATCCATATACGAGCATGGGCCTAATGAGGGCTATGTAGCAGATTACCTTTACCCTTGCATCGAGTTGCTTGCTATAAAAAAGTCTCTTTGTAAGGGCAAAAGCACCTTTGGCTCTGGCCAGAGCAGCATCTATATGTTTGTTAAAATATAGATATTGGTCTAACCAGAGCCCCAGGTATCTGACTACACTTCGACTCGCAAGTGGCTGTCCGTGCGGTCCAACGATTGAGAACTTTCGCCAATTCTTCCTGGTATCCCTAGAGCCACCAGACAACGGCGTCCTAAAAAGAATGGTTTCCGATTTCTGGAAGTTGATCTTCAACTTCCAGTCATCGCAATATCGCTGAATCTTATCGAAGTCACGTTGCAAGAGAATTGCAATGACCTCGATTTTTGGTCCTGATCTGTACGCGATCAAATAGCCTGCATACGCTATGGCATGGTGAAGTGATCCTATGAGATCGCTCGTGTAAATGTTGAAAAGGATCGGTGAATTAACCGCACCTTGTTGCAGACCGTTTTTAATTAGAAATGTTGCAGCAGAAGTCACCTTGCCATTTTTGACAATGAACTGTCTACTAGTGAGCATGTTATAAAGTATGTACAGCAGTGGTTTGCTTATGCCCAGCCTGCTTAGCTTGTAGAAGATTCCCTCTAACCATACTGTGTCGAAGGCCTTCTCCAAGTCAATCAGGCAGGCACCCGTGCACTGTTCCTTGCTTTTGTTCCATTGGATATCCGATACCAGTTTAGACGCGGCATGTATTGTATCATGCCCCGCCTTAAAAACGAATTGGTTATCCGGAATTATATTACTGTTCTCAGTCCACTTAAGCAGGGCTCTATTGATTACTTTCTCGAATACCTTGCTAATGTTCGGAAGGAGGCTTATCGACCGGAGATTTGCCGGATTGGAAGTGTCCTTACCCCTTTTGGGGATGGGTCGTATTACCGCTGTTTTCCAATGCGTTGGATAATGTGCATTATTCAGTGCATTGTTAAACAGAGTGGTGTAAATGTTCACCGCTTCTAGAGGGAGATGTCGAAGCACAATGTTCGATACTCCATCGATTCCCGCAGATTTCTTTCTCCTCAATGAGTCGAAGATCGCTTGGAGCTCCACCTTCGATATGTACGGGGGATGTACCCTTTCATCGGCGATGACATTATTTGCCATGTTATCGTCATTGAACTCGGTAAAACCTATGTTCTCGGATCGCCAGTGCTCTATATCATTTCGAAGGTAGAAGTTGTGCACAAGGACGCGATTTTCCAGGTCGTGGTTCGGGCAAATGGTATCATTCACCTTGTACACTTCCTGGAAAGTCGCTCATATAGCCTCTACCTTCTCCTGCGGATCTTCGATCACAAAGAAGTTGTCATCCTCTACTGCGTTATCTGGATCTATACCTGCTGTTATAAGTATTCGTCCATTGCTCGTCGCTCGGGGGATCTTAAGACACGGAAGGTCGTTTTGATTATTCCTCCGAAATATTTTATTTATTTGCGGGAACATACTCGGGATGTTGGATTTTACAGCCCGAATTTTGTTGATCCAATGCAAATTTACAGAAAGTCTGTAATTTTCTCTAATTAATTTCTGGAGGTTTTTAATCAACGACTTCAGCGTCCTAACCTCCGAGTTTTGTCTGTCAGTAAACTGTCTGTACAAGGTTTTTAGTCTCGACAGCAGTCTACTTTTGTGTTGGTGTAGTACGTCAATTGTTGCATTACGGAATATGTCTGCGTTGTCAGTATGTTGATACCGATGTATCGTATTGTCCATAGTTCGTTTAATTGTCTCGTCCATTTGTTTTAGGTACCAATCAATCTCCTCCTTTGACAGATTCCTATTTAACGGTGGGTAGAGCGAGTTCGAGCAGAGTGCTCTTGTTAAAGTTCTGGAGAAGCGAATCCAACGCGTCCTACTATAATTGTAGGAGTACGTTTGGACAAACTCCTCCAACTCCGCAATTTCGTTGGGAATTGTTATTACGGCATAGAGTCCGCAATGGTCACTGTCATACACAAAAGTGTGCAGGCAGTTTATAGTTTGTCGGTCCATGTCGGTCAGTTGTAGCCGTACGTCGAACAGCATAAGATCCAGATAGAAGCCGCTTCTAGGAAATGACGGACTATCTGTAGCTTTCAAATCGAGTTTATACTCGAAACTGTGCCGACCCCACCAATTGAATAGTAGGTTCCCTCTAGGATTTGGTGTGTTATTTCCCCAATCTGTATGTTTGGCATTAAGATCTCCGGCCATGATGAAATAATTCTCCTCCGACTCCAGTCTTAGGAATCGAAAAAATGTCTTGAGCTCTGAAATAAATAACGTAGATTGAGTAGCTTCAGGTGCATAGAGTGCGACCAAGTACATCCTCTTTCCACTACGGAGAGGGATGCACACGATACACGCTTCCAGCTCCTGGAACCTTCGCACTTCACCGCTGTACATAACTTTAAATTGCAGTTGTTTGCGTATGAAGATCGCAACACCTCCTCCTTGTGTGGAGTTGGGTCGGTCTCTTCTGACAATATTGTATTTATTGTGCCCCAATTTGTGCTTCTGGGATAGCTTTGTTTCGCTAACCATAAGCACATCAGGGGTTTGGTCTTCAAGCAACTTAAACAATACGGCTCTTCGCTCGATCCTAATCAGTGAATTCACATTCACCGCAAGGATCTTCAAGGATTGCTCCTCCATGCACGTACCCATTACGACTGAAGGTGCGTTAAGCCCGGCAGAAGTGCGTAGATCTGGTCCACCCGCTTCGCCTGGTCCTGTACCTGACGTTGAAGCTGCTCCATCTGCCCTTGGATAGAGAGTAAGATGGACAGCAAGTCAGTTTGAGCCTCCGGTGCTCTAGGCGCTGGGGTCTGAGAAGCAACCTTCGGTCTTTTCTGTTCCGCGTTTCCCCGACCTGCCGCCATTTGGGCGTAGGTCACTTGGGGATTCACGGATTGTGTTTGAATTGGAGCAGGTGGACGTTTAACTACGACCTTCTCCTGGCGAACTAGATTTACTTTCTTAATGTACTTGAACTTAGGACAACCTCGATAGTTTGCGGTGTGTCCCGAGTTCCTGCATAAAGCACACGAGAGCTGGCTCTTATCTGCCACTCCACCCTTACCAAGAGTGCATTCCTCTGCTTTGTGGGTCTTCCACACTTGACACATCGAGGCTGCATTTCGCAGTTCGACGAGGCGTGCCCGAACCTTTGGCAGCGAACACATTGTAAAATGTTTTCGCTCCTTCTTAATTTTTCCCAGGCGACAACCTGGTAGTCTCGGACTTTAATACTCCTTAGACCATCCAGCTTACTATTAGGTGAAAGCTGAACTAGGAAGAACGGCAGTTTCCGCTTCTCCCTTTTTGCCTTAGCTGTGGTGAATGGCTTTACCCCTACAAATTCGAGCTCGTTGCACTCTTTCTCTTTAAGCAGCGCAAGTAGCGTCTCCGGATCAGTAGACGGGTCTATCCCCCTCAGCAGCATTGTTTGCCGCTTTTCCCCCTTCGGGGTGAAGGAGAAGAACTCCGTCGTCGTATCCCTAAGTAATTCTTTAATTTTTTTATAATCTTCCACTGTATTACAGTGGATGGCATGCCTATTTTCATTTAATCTTTTAATATTAAAATTGTTGCCTATGGCCGACTTACATAGTTCGATGGTATCCTTCAGCTCAATTTTATATGAGTTAATTGGCGGCACCCTCGTTTTTGTAATCGTCATCTTTTGCTGTTGCTTCTGCTGTGGTTGTTTTTGCTGTTGTTTCTGCTGCTGCTGTTCTTTCTGCTGTAGTTGCTGCGTTTTCTGCTGCTGCTGCGGTTTTTGTTCTTTTGATTGCAGCGTTTTCTGCTGCTGTTGTTGTTGCTGCTTGTTCTTCAGCTGTTGTTGCTGCTGCTGCTTCTGCTGCTGTAGTTGCCGCTGGCTTTCTGGCCTCTGCTGCTGTAGTTGTTGTTGAGCGCGCTCTAGCTCTAGCTGCCGCTCCCTTTCCCTCCTGGCCATTTGCTTGGCCTTTATTTCTCGCACCCTCTGTTGCAGTTTATTTATGCTGCTGTATACGTTTTCAACTTCCTCGTCTTCATCGTCGGACTCGGAAGCTGCGAGAACTGCGAAACTGTTATTGCCGTCTCCTACGTAGCGGCCTTCACCACCGTCGGACATATACGTTACTTCAACAGAGTCATCCGACCTCTGCCGCTTCTTATCTGCTGCTGCTGCTGTTGTTATTGCTGTACTCGGCGCCCCATCTCTCGCTCCACTTGGCAGCTGTTCAGCTGAAGCTGATTTGGAGGGACGCTTTACCAGGTTGGGGGAAGGTTTCAGCTTTCTTCTCCTTTTCCCCACACTCTCGGTAGCCACTGTTGTTGGGTGGCCTGACTGGACTGCATCGGCTGATGCTGTAACTCCACCAGCTGGTCCCGCTACTGGGAGCGCGGACCGCTCACTCTCCATCGCTGACACTTTTTTTATCTACTTTATTTTCACTTATTGTGTACAAATGAAAAAAAAAGTACAGAATTTAATTTTACCCAGTCCGGGATTGAACCAGGGTCCACTGATTTGGTAGAACACCACCATTTTTTCATTTTTTTCATTTTTAATGCATTTTTATTATTACTTCATTAAACTTATAGCTAAACAAAAAACGCTTAAAACTAGCTTAACTAACTTAACTATTCCTATTCTAACTTACTGGCCCTATGCGGGCGCTCTAAGTTAAACCTAATACTTAAAACTATGTCTTTCGACGTCACTGACTTTATTTGTTTATTCATTTTATTAATCAATTATCTATTGATACTAAGAAAAACTTTAAATAAATTTAAAAAACTTAGTATATGAACTTATTGTTGAATCTTCTTATATATAAAACATACAATCTACCTTAAAATAAATCTTAAACTACCTTATTCTAAATTACCCTATCTTATTCTATGTTACGTATTTTCTACGTAAATTTTTTTTTTTTTTTTTTTTTAATTTTTTTTTTTTTTTGTTTTTTTTATCGAGTGCTGTTTTTCTATAATTTTTCTTTTTATGTTTTTTGTGTTTTTTTGTGCTTTTTTTGTATTTTTTTCATCCAAGTGCTGTGGATATAAATTTTTTATTTATTTATTTTTTTTTTATTTGTTTTTTTTTTTATATTTATTACCTACACCTACCGACACCTAAAAAACTACCTAAACCTAAACTATATAAGTCGGCCATGGGCAAGAACAGCCAACTTTCAACATCAAACAGGCTACCCTGGATTAGGAGAGAACGACGAAGGAGTTTCCTCTCTTTCGGCCAGCCACCAGAAATGACCATACTGACGTTGTACGTCATCAACATCCCGACCCGATACCGCCCTACTAAACCGGAGACGCTCCACACTGCCGTGTGCAACGTCTCTGTCGTAGTTGAGTCGCCTATACACAACTGTCCGAGCAACGTGGTAGATTAGCGGCACCTCCAATCTGTCGTGGATCAGACCTTTCTCATCAAAATAGAGGAACGCCTCTGGGAGAACAAAGCCGTTAAGGCGCACTCTCTCATGATACTCGTAATTGGGGTAATAAACCCCGGAGATCGGGTTGTTCGTCGAGCTCATTGCTCTTGCAATGTGCCTTCGAATCAGCTTGATAACGAAATTATCCACTCTAATTAGGTTAGTCTGGTGTTCTGTACAAATGAAGGCAAGCCCGAAGGCAAGCCCTCTCAAACACCCGAATCTTTTCCAACAAGCTTGCTCCCACGTTGAACCACACGGGGCATCCATATACGAGCATGGGCCTAATGAGGGCCATGTAGCAGATTACCTTTACCCTTGCATCGAGTTGCTTGCTATAAAAAAGTCTCTTTGTAAGGGCAAAAGCTCCTCTGGCTCTGGCCAGAGCAGCATCTATATGTTTGTTAAAATATAGATATTGGTCTAACCAGAGCCCCAGGTATCTGACTACACTTCGACTCGCAAGTGGCTGTCCGTGCGGTCCAACGATTGCGGTCCAACGATTGAGAACTAAAAAAACTACCTAAACCTAAACTATGTAAGTCGGCCATGGGCAAGAACAGCCAACTTTTAACATCAAACAGGCTACCCTGGAATCATGAAAAATTCAAGTTGACGGACATATGTAATATGACAGCCCAAATTTCGAAAGGTGATACTTACCTGCTTGCCATGTAAGGCGAATGCATTGTAGGAAAACTCTGAAACCATAAGAAATCAAAATGGCGGAGACAATATGGCGGTGATAAATCTTAAATGCAATAACATAAATAAAATATATGTCAAGACATCACAATGTCAAGTTACCACGATGGCATACAATTTTGATTTCAAGACATCGTAAAACATTCACATATAGTATGTCAATACATCGTGATGTCAAAACTTTAAAGGACACATTCCTAAGTAATGCAGAATAAAAAAAAAATTAAAATCATGGTGTCAAGAACATAACGATATCGAGACATCACAATGTCAAGTTATCACGATGTCATAACATCATCATACCATTGTATTGCTAAGCGAACATGCACTAAATCGATACAGAACGGAATTATAAAGTTAGGATTCAATTGTAGCACCTCTCCTAGGAGTCGCCATTTCAATTTTACGATTTGTTCAGCAAAAAGCTGTTATCAGTGTTGTGATGTTTTGTTGGATTGTTTTCGAAAAAAGGATAAAATATTTTTTGGTTTAGATTTCCATTAATTTGGCATATGTCGGAAGTCGGAATGAAAATTTCGTATCCTTCGAGTAATGATATAAAGCAAAAGCAAAGGCAGCAAAAGCATACAATTTATGCAGAAACATTTAATTTTAAGTGCAGTGCGCCTTTTTTTCTGCCTTGTGTCCCTGCATGTGATTCAAGTATTCGTAATATGCGTCAACTGACAAGATAAACTTGAGTTTCTTTATTTTAATTGAAAGGATTCAGGGCGAAGTTAATAATAATAATAACGACAAGGAGGAGTATGAGTGATGATATTTTTATATTTGTATACGTCAATATTTCGCAAATGAAGTCGAGTTGTAGAGCGCTATTTTTGGAAAATGAGGACGTCTCATCCTTGTGTAGCGTACATACATTCTCGTATTAATGTACATAGGTACGAGTACGTATGTTCACATCTCTTATTTTATTTTCTATTCTGCGACATAATTCACTAGTGGAAAGAAAGTATTTAACGTTGTTTATTATTTGTGCAATTTACAGGGTAGACTGGAGAGATTACTAAAGAGACGTTAATATTTTTACAAGACGGTCAGTCTATGCCTACTTTGAAAGGGGTCAATAAGGTCATGGATTGAAATTGGACATGCCCAACTTAAAAGTATCGATAAGAACCCTCGTCGCAATATTTGAGCTGACAGAATAGACTATTATACTCATAACTGATGATAATGAGAAACAGTGCATGAAAGCGTCCACCAAATAAAAACGGTTTTAATGGCGAACACACAATAGATCTATGACTTAAAAAGCACAAGCCTTACTAAGAACTACCAAAAAGTATAAATATAACAAATCGGAAGAGATTAGTATGTGCCTCAGACACTCATTAGGCAGCATTCGGATTTAAAATCTTAAAAATACTTAAACCATGGTCTTCCTACAGAAATAAGAAAGTGCGATGTGAAGCTACTGCAATATACTGCGAAAAAACCTCTACCAAGCAATATTGTATTAAAACCAACGACGGAGTGAAGAAATGTATGATAAGGGGGAGTTCCGCAAGGATCAGTGTTATGTTAGCTCCTGTAGAATGCAATGTACAACGATATTTTGAAGCAGCCAATTCTGAATGGAACCAAAATTATACGCTATGCTGACTACATACATAACAATAGTAGTGCTTGCAAAAATTTCTGGATAAAGAAGAACAGACAAGCAACCGACTGTTCATGTTTGGTTAAGAGCTAGTGCTGGTAAGGGTCACCTAGTCAATTTTTTATACGCGGCCCCAACCTGGGTCAATGCACTAGGAATCATTAAAGGAACGATACCAGGTGATGATCGATTGCACAATAAAAGAAAAGGAAGCCAAGTTCCCACTAAGGAACAGTAAAGTACAGAGAGAGGGAGCAAAGTATGAGTAAGAGTGGACATTTATGTACTGCTAGGAGGAAACGACGAAGGAGTTTCCTCTCTTTCGGCTAGCCACCAGAAAAGACCGTACTGACGTTGTACGTCCTTAACATCGCGACCCGATACCGCCCTACTAAACCGGAGACGCTCCACACTGCCGTGTGCAACGTCTCTGTCGTAGTTGAGTCGATTATCCACAACTGTCCTAGCAACGTGGAAGATTAGCGGTACCGCCAATCTGTCCTGGATCAGAACTTTCTTATCAAAATGGAGGAACGCCTCTGGGGGAACAAAGCCTTTAAGGCGCACTCTCTCATGATACTCATAATTGGGGTAATAAGCCCCAGAGATCAGGTTGTTCGTCGAGCTCATTGCTCTTGCAATGTGCCTTCGAATCAGCTTGATAACGAAATTATCCACTCTTATTAGATTAGCCCTGTTGTATAGGACCTCATTGGGATAGAATTTTATGTACTGGGACTCCGGTGTTCTGTATAAATGAAGGCAAGCCCGAAGACAAGCCCTCTCAAACACCCAAATCTTTTCCAACAAGCTTGCTCCCACGTTGAACCACACGGGGCATCCATATACGAGCATGGGCCGGATGAGGGCCATGTAGCAGATTACCTTTACCCTAGCATCGAGTTGCTTGCTATAGAAAAGTCTCTTTGTAAGGGCAAAAGCACCTCTGGCTCTGGCCAGAGCAGCATCTATATGTTTGTTAAAATATAGATATTGGTCTAACCAGAGCCCCAGGTATCTGACTACACTTCAACTCGCAAGTGACTGTGCGTGCGGTCCAACTATTGAGAATTTTCGCCAATTCTTTCTGGTATCCCTAGAGGCCCCAGACAACGGCGTCCTAAAAAGAATGGTTTCCGATTTCTGGAAGTTGATCTTCAACTTCCAGTCATCGCAATATCGCTGAATCTTATCGAAGTCACGTTGCAAGAGAATTGCAATGACCTTGATTTTTGGTCCTGATCTGTACGCGATCAAGTCGTCTGGCATGGTGAAGTGATCCTATCAGATCGCTCGTGTAAATGTTGAAAAGGATCCGTGAATTAACCGCACCTTGTTGCAGACCGTTTTTAATTAGAAATGTTCCAGCAGAAGTCACATTGCCATTTTTGACGATGAACTGTCTACTGGTGAGCATGTTATGAAGTATGTACAGTAGTGGTTTGCTTATGCCCAGCCTGCTTAGCTTGTAGAAGAGTCCCTCTAACCATACGGTGTCGAAGGCCTTCTCCAAGTCAATCAGGCAGGCACCCGTGCACTGTTTCTTGCTTTTGTTCCATTGGATATCCGATACCAGTTTAGACGCGGCATGTATTGTATCATGCCCCGCCTTAAAACCGAATTGGTTATCCGGAATTATATTACTGTTCTCAGTCCACTGATCACTTTTTCGAATACCTTGCTGATGTTCGGAAGGAGACTTATCGACCGGAGATTTGCCGGATTGGAGGTGCCCTTACCTCTTTTGGGGATGGGTTGTATCACTGCTGCTTTCCAATGCGCTGGATAATGTGCATTATTCAGTGCATTGTTAAACAGAGTGGTGTAAATGTCCACCGCTTCTAGAGGGAGATGTCGAAGCACAATGTTCGACACTCCGTCGATTCCTACAGACTTTTTCCTCCTCAATGAGTCGAAGATCGCTTGGAGCTCCACCTTCGATATGTACGGGGGATGTACCCTTTCATCGGCGATGACATTATTTGCCATGTTATCATCATTGAACTCGGTAAATCATATGTTATCGGATCGCCAGTGCTCTATATCATTTCGAAGGTAGAAGTTGTGCACAAGGACGCGATTTTCCAGGTCGTGGTTCGGGCAAATGGTATCATTCACCTTGTACACTTCCTGGAAAGTCGCTCATATAGCCTCTACCTTCTCCTGCGGATCTCCGATCACAAAGAAGTTGTCATCCTCTACTGCATTATGTGGATCTATACGTGCTGTTATTAGTATTTGTCCATTGCTCGCCGTTCGGGGGATCTTAAGACACGGAAGGTCGTTTTGATTATTCCTCCGAAATATTTTATTTATTTGCGGGAACATACTCGGGTTGTTGGATTTTACAGCCCGAATTTTGTTGTTCCAATCCAAATTTACAGAAAGTCTGTAATTTTCTCTAATTAATTTTTGGAGGTTTTTAATCAACGACTTCAGTGTCCTAACCTCCGAGTTTTGTCTGTCAGTAAACTGTCTGTACAAGGTTTTTCGTCTCGACAGCAGTCTACTTTTGTGTTGGTGTAGTGCGTCAATTGTTGCATTACGGAATATGTCTGCGTTGTCAGTATGTTGATACCGAGGTATCGTATTGTCCATGGTTCGTTTAATTGTCTCGTCCATTTGTTTTAGGTACCAGTCAATCTCCTCGTTTGACAGATTCCTATTGGACGGTGGGTAGAGCGAATTCGAGGAGAGTGCTCTTGGCAAAGTTCTTGAGAAGCGAGTCCAACGCGTCCTACTATAATTGTAGGAGTACATTCGGACAAACCCCCCCAACTCCGCAATTTCGTTGGGAATCGTTATTACGGCACTGAGTCCGCAATGGTCACTGTCATACACAAAAGTGTGCAGGCAGTTTATAGTTTGTTGGTCCATGTCGGTCAGTTGTAACCGTACGTCTAACAGCATAAGATCCAGATAAGAGCCGCTTCTAGGAAACGACGGACTATCTGTAGCTTTCAAATCGAGTTTATACTCGACACTGTGCCGACCCCACCAATTGAATAGTAGGTTCCCTCTAGGATTAGGTGTGTTATTTCCCCAATCTCTATGTTTCGCGTTTAGATCTCCGGCCATGATGAAATAATTCTCCTCCGACTCCAGCCTTAGGTATCGAGAAAGTGTCTCGAGCTCTGAAATAAATAAAGTAGATTGAGTAACTTCAGGTGCATAGAGTGCGACCAAGTACATCCTCTTTCCACTACGGAGAGGGATGCACACGATACACGCTTCCAGCTCCTGGAACCTTCGCACTTCACCGCTGTACATAACTTTAAACTGCAGTTGTTTGCGTATGAAGATCGCAACACCTCCTCCTTGTGTGGAGTTGGGTCGGTCTCTTCTGACAATATTGTATTTATTGTGCCCCAATTTGTGCTTCTGGGATAGCTTTGTTTCGCTAACCATAAGCACATCAGGGGTTTGGTCTTCAAGCAACTTAAACAATACGGCTCTTCGCTCGATCCTAATCAGTCCATTCACATTCACCGCAAGGATCTTCAAGGATTGCGTAGATCTGGTCCACCCGCTTCGCCTGCTCCTGTACCTGACGTTGAAGCTGCTCCATCTGCCCTTGGATAGAGAGCAGGCTGGTAAGCAAGTCAGTTTGAGCCTCCGGTGCTCTAGGCGCTGGGGCCTGAGAAGCAACCTTCGGTCTTTTCTGTTCCGCGTTTCCCCGACCTGCCGCCATTTAGGCGTAGGTCACTTGGGGAGTCACGGATGGTGTTTTAATTGGAGCAGGTGGACGTTTCACTACAACCTTCTCCTGACGAACCAGATTTACTTTCTTAATATAATGGAACTTAGGACAACCCCGATAGTGTGCGCTGTGTCCCGAGTTCCTGCATAAATTACACGAGAGCTGGCTCTTATCTGCCACTCCATCCTTACCCAGAGTGCATTCCTCTGCTTTGTGGTTCTTTCCACACTTAACACATCGAGGCTGCATTTCGCAGTTCGACGCGGCGTGCCCGAACCTTTAGCAGCGAACACATTGTAAAATGTTTTCGCTCCTTCTTAATTTTTCCCATGCGACAACCTGGTAGTCTAGGACTTTAATACTCCTTAGACCATCCAGCTTGCTATTGGGTGAAAGCTGAACTAGGAAGAACGGCAGTTTCCGCTTCTCCCTTTTTGCCTTAGCTGTGGTGAATGTCTTGACCCCTACAAATTCGAGCTCGTTGCACTCTTTCTCTTTAAGCAGCGCAATTAGCGTCTCCGGATCAGTGGACGGGTCTATCCCCCTCAGCAGCACTGTTTGCCGCTTTTCCCCCTTCGGGATGAAGGAGAAGAACTCCGTCGTCGTGTCCTTTAACAAATCTTTAATTTTTTTATACTGTTCCACTGTATTGCAGTGGATAGCATGCCTGTCTACATTTAAACGTTTAATTGAAAAATTATTGCCAATGGCCGACTTACATAGTTCAATTGTGTTCTTCAACTCTACCTTGTACGTGTTAATTGGCGGCACCCTGGTCTTCGTACTCGTCTTCTGTTGCAGAAGTTGCTGTTGCTGTTGTTTCTGCTGCTGCTGTTGCTGATTTTTATGCTGCTTCTGCGGTTGTTGCTGATTTTTCTGCTGCTGCTCTGGTTGTTGCAGCGTTTTTTGCTGCTGTTGTTGTGCTGCTTATTCTGCTGCTGTTGTTGTTGCAGCTTATTCGGCTGCTGTTGTTCTTGCTGCTGCTTCTGCTGCTGTATTTGCTGCTGCATTTGTTGTTGTTGCAGCTGGCCTTCTGGCTGCTTCCGTTGTTGTTCGGAAGGGCGCTGGAGCTCTAGCTGCCGCTCCCTTTCTCTTCTTGCCATTTGTTTGGCTTTAATGGCAAGCACCCTCTGCTCTAGCTGTCTGATGCTGCTAGTCAGACTTTGGACTTCCTCCTCTTCGTCATCCGATTCGGAGGAAGCCAGAACTGCGAAGCAGTTATTATCGTCTCCGACGTAGCGCCCTTCCCCTCCGTCGGAGATGTACGGGAAGTCGACAGAGTCATCCGACCTCTACCGCTTCTTATCTGCTGCTGCTGCTGTTGCTGTACTCAGCGCCCCTTCCCTCGCTCCACTTGGCAGCTGTTCAACTGTAGCTGATTTAGAGGGACGCTTTACCAAGTTGGGAGATGGTTTAAGTTTCCTTCTCTGCTTTGATGTACTGTCTGTAGCCACTGTTGCTGGGTGGCCTGATATTACTGATTCATCGGCTGATGTTTCCTTATCAGCTGGTCCCGGTAATGGGAGCGCGGACCGCTCACTTTCCATCACCTTTCTTACTTCTTAATAATTTAAATTTGTTTAATTTATAAAAAAAAGTCTAATATTGACTTTTATTGGGTTGACGGTTCACCACCACTACCTCTAGGCTAACTCGCCACTTGAATATTCACTGTCTAATTTTCTATTTTAAAAATACCACAATTTTAAATGAGAAGCCGAAACACATGCGAACACTATGAAAGTCTGTGAACGACTGACTATTCACTACCACTCGTACTAGGCTAACTCGCCACTTGAGATCTCACTGTCTAACTTTCTACTTTAAAAACACGACGATTTTAAATGAGAAGCCGAAACACGTGCGTACTCTATCAAAGTCTCTGAACGACTGAGCAATGCTGGCATCCTCAGAATCAGATGACGAAGACGAGGAAGTTCAAACCCTAACTAGCAGCATCAGACAGCTAGAACAGAGGGTGCTTGCCATTAAGGCCAAACAAATGGCAAGAAGAGAGAGGGAGCACGAGCTCCAGTACAACCAAAAACAACAAACTATCGGGGTTGTAATAAGTTCCAGTATTTTATTATTAGAATTAATTAATAATAAAAAATGCATTAAAAATAAAATGAAAAATGAATCCAAAAACAACAACTACAGCAGCAGCCGCCAGAAGGCCAGCGGCAAGCACAGCAGCAGAAGCAGCAGCAACAACAACAGCTGAAGAAAAAGCAGCAACAACAACCACAGCAGAATAAACAGCAACAACTACAGCAGCAAACAACACTGCACTCAAAGGAACAATAACCGCAGCAGCAGCAAAAAACGTAGCAACTACAGCAGCAAAAGCAGCAGCAACAACCACAGCAGAAACAACAGCAAATGAAGGCGATTACAAAAGCAAGGGTACCGCCAATAAATACCTACAAAATTGAGCTGAAGGATACCATTGAACTATGTAAGTCGGCCATTATTCAGTAATTTTTCTATCAAAAGATTAAACGAAAATAGACATGCTATCCACTGTAATACAGTGGAAGATTATAAAAAAAATTAAAGAATTACTTAGGGACACGACGACGGAGTTCTTCTCCTTCACCCCGAAGGGGGAAAAGCGGCAAACAATGCTGCTGAGGGGAATAGCCCCGTCTACTGATCCGGAAACGCTCCTTGCGCTGCTTAAAGAGAAAGAGTACAACGAGCTCAAATTTGTAGGGGTCAAGCCATTCACCACAGCTAAGGCAAAAAGGGAGAAGCGGAAACTGCCGTTCTTCCTAGTTCAGCTTTCACCCAATAGCAAGCTGGATGGTCTAAGGAGTATTAAAGTCCTAGACTACCAGGTTGTCGCATGGGAAAAATTAAGAAGGAGCGAAAACATTTTACAATGTGTTCGCTGCCAAAGGTTCGGGCACGCCGCGTCGAACTGCGAAATGCAGCCTCGATGTGTTAAGTGTGGAAAGAACCACAAAGCAGAGGAATGCACTCTGGGTAAGGACGAAGTGGCAGATAAGAGCCAGCTCTCGTTTGCTTTATGCAGGAACTCGGGACACACCGCAAACTATCGAGGCTGGCCTAAGTTCCAGTACATTAAGAAAGTAAATCTAGTTCGCCAGGAGAAGGTCGTAGTGAAACGTCCACCAGCTCCAATTCAAACACAATCCGTGACTCCCCAAGTGACCTACGCCCCAATGGCGGCAGGTCGGGGAAACGCGGAACAGAAAAGACAGAAGGTTGTTTCTCAGGCCCCAGTGCCTAGAGCACCGGAGGCTCAAACTGACTTGCTGGCCATCTAGCTCTCTATTCAAGGGCAGATGGAGAAGCTTCAATGTCAGGTACAGGAGCAGGCGAAGCCGGTGGACCAGATCTACGCACTTCTGCCGGGCTTAACGCACCTTCAGTCGTAATGGGTACGAACATGGAGGAGCAATCCTTGAAGATCCTTGCGGTGAATGTGAATTCACTGATTAGGATCGACCGAAGAGTCGTATTGTTTAAGTTGCTAGAAGACCAAACCCCTGATATTCTTATGGTTAGCGAAACAAAGCTATCCCAGAAGCACAAATTGGGGCACAATAAATACAATATTGTCAGAAGAGACCGACCCAACTCCACACAAGGAGGAGGTGTTGCGATCTTCATACGCAAACAACTGCAATTTAAAGTTATGTACAGCGGTGAAGTGCGAAGGTTCCAGGAGCTGGAAGCGTGTATCGTGTGCATCCGTCTCCGTAGTGGAAACAGGATGTACTTGGTCGCACTCTATGTACCTGAAGCTACTCAATCTACTTTATTTATTTCAGAGCTCGAGACACTTTTTCGATTCCTAAGGCTGGAGTCGGAGGAGAATTATTTCATCATGGCCGGAGATCTTAACGCCAAACATAGAGATTGGGGAAATAACACAGCAAATCCTAGAGGGAAAATACTATTCGATTGGTGGGGTCGGCACAGTGTCGAGTGTAAACTCGATTTGAAAGCTACAGATAGTCCGTCGTTTCCTAGAAGCGGCTCCTATCTGGATCTTATGCTGTTCGACGTACGGTTACAACTGATCGACATGGACCGACAAACTATAAACTGCCTGCACATATTTGTGTGTGACAGTGACCATTGCGGCTCAGTGCCGTAATAACGATTCCCAACGAAATTGCGGAGTTAGAGGAGTTTGTCCAAACGTACTCCTACAATTATAGTAGGACGCGTTGGACTCGCTTCTCCAGAACTTTAACAAGAGCTCTCTCCTCGAACTCGCCCTACCCACTGTCCAATAGGAATCTGTCAAATGAGGAGATTGGCTGGTACCTAATATCAAATGGACGAGACAATTAAACGAACTATGGACAATACGATACCTCGGTATCAACATACTGACAACGCAGACATATTCCGTAATGCAACAATTGACGCATTGCACCAACACAAAAGTAGACTGCTGTCGAGACGAAAAACCTTGTACAGACAGTTTACTGACAGACAAAACTCGGAGGTTAGGACGCTGAAGTCGTTGATTAAAAACCTCCAGAAATGAATTAGAGAAAATTGCAGACTTTCTGTAAATTTGCATTGGAACAACAAAATTCGGGCTGTAAAATCCAACAACCCGAGTATGTTCCCGCAAATAAATAAAATATTTCGGAGGAATAATCAAAACGACCTTCCGTCTCTTAAGATCCCCCGAACGACGAACAATGGACGAATACTTATAACAGCAGGTATAGATTCGGATAACGCAGTAGAGGATGACAACTTCTTTGTGATCGAAGATCCGCAGGAGAAGGTAGAGGCTATAGGAGCGACTTTCCAGGAAGTGTACAAGGTGAATGATACTATTTGCCCGAACCACGACCTGGAAAATCGCGTCCCTGTGCACAACTTCTACCTTCGAAATGATATAGAGCACTTGCGATCCGAGAACATAGGAGTTTAATGACGATAACATGGCAAATAATGTCATCGCCGATGAAAGGGTACATCCCCCGTATATATCGAATTCAGAGCTCCAAGCAATCTTCGCATCATTTAGAAAGAAAAAATCAGTGGGAACCGATGGAGTATCGAACATTGTGCTTCGACATCTCCCTCTAGAAGCGGTGGACATTTACACCACTCTGTTTAACAATGCACTGAATAATGCACATTATCCAGCGCATTGGAAAACAGCAGTGATACAACCCATCCCCAAAAAGGGGTAAGGACACCTCCAATCCGGCAAATCTCCAGACGATAAGTCTTCTTCCGAACATCAGCAAGGCATTCGAGAAAGTGATCAATAGAGCCCTGCTTAAGTGGACTGAGAACAATAATATAATTCCGGATACAAAATTCGGTTTTAAGGCGGGGCATGATACAATACATGCCGCGTCTAAACTGGTATCGGATATCCAATGGAATAAAAGCAAGAACAATGCACGGGTGTCTGCCAGATTGATTTGGAGAAGGCCTTCGACACAGTATGTTTAGAGGGACTCTTCTACAAGCTGAACAGGCTGGGCATGAGCAAACCACTGCTGTACATACTTTATTACGTGCTCACCAGTAGACAGTTCATCGTCAAAAATGGCAATGTGACTTCTGCTGGAACATTTCTAATTAAAAACGGTCTGCAACAAGGTGCGGTTAATTCACGGATCCTTTCAACATTTACACGAGCGATCTCATAGGATCTCTTCACCATGCCATAGCATACGCAGACGGCTTAATCGCGTACAGATCAGGACCAAAAATCGAGGTCATTGCAATTCTCTTGCAACGTGACTTCTATAAGATTCAGCGATATTGCGATGACTGGAAGTTGAAGATCAACTTCCAGAAATCTCAACTTCCAGAAATCGGAAACCATTCTTTTTAGGACGCCGTTGTCTGGTGCCTCTAGGGATACCAGAAAGAATTGACGAAAGTTCTCAATCGTTGGACCGCACGGACAGCCACTTGCGAGTCGAAGTGTAGTCAGATACCTGGGGCTCTGGTTAGACCAATATCTATATTTTAACAAACATATAGATGCTGCTCTGGCCAGAGCCAATGGTGCTTTTGCCCTTACAAAGAGACTTTTTTATAGCAAGCAACTAGATGCAAGGGTAAAAGTAATCTGCTACATGGCCCTCATTAGGCCCATTCTCGTATATGGATGCCCCGTGTGGTTCAACGTGGGAGCAAGCTTGTTGGAAAAGATTCGGGTGTTTGAGAGGGCTTGCAATTCTGTAAAAGAATGAAAAGAAAAGGTAATAATCGAGAGATACTAAAATGTTGATAACATTGGGGGAAAATGTTTATTGCATCACATGAAATAGTATGATATTGTATCTATCATATTCTTACCCATACCTAATAAAGTGGGCGTAGCGTTCTGAAATGAATTCAAATTCAATGAAAGGGGTATCTTTCAACTCAGAGTATACTTTCGCGGCTTTTAATAGATTTTTTTTTAATAAAACTGTAACTATTTGTTACCAAAGTTCATGCATTCTGATAAAATCTTAAAAATAAGGCTTATCCATCACAGTAAGTAACTCTAAAAAAACAGTTTAATTACTTTTGAGGAAAAGGCAGTTACGGCAGTATACGAATGGACAGAAGAAGGTTAGATCGACTTAACTTTCGATGCTGATCACAAATATTTGGTATATGTATATGCAGTATTAAATCCGGAACAAAACAGTGACCAAATGGTTTGTGTAAACAACCGAGGACAACGTATAAATCACGCATAACGATTTGCAATTCAGTTGGGCGGTTCAAGCTGTGGAATAAACAAGAAAACATAGCAGCTGCCGATCCTTTCCAGTCAAACATCCTTCCAGTTGAGACAGGCCAATATGAACTTGATGAAATCTACAATGCGGATGAATCAAATGTTCGCTTTCATTCTGTCTCCTTTGTCCCATTCGTCATAATTTTCCTTGATTGCCGGGCGCAGAGATCTTAGGTCTTTTAGTGCCTTTTACATTTTCCAAAGCAAATAATTGGATTATGTATCCGCTGTCAAGCTTGCAAGGTAAGTAAAGGGTGACCCAAAATTCATGAAAGAAGTAAGTTTGATAGAAAACACATGTTTTTAATTAAAAATGTGTTGATTCATAAAGTATACAGTATAGAGTTATGTATGGAATAGCATATCGTGTTAATAGCCTCCACGGCTTTGCTGGCACATACGCACTTTTTTGTCGAAATTGTCCATGGCCGTTTTGCATAAATGTGGCTTAATTTTGTTGATACGGCGCTCAATTTGCTCCTTCAAGACGTGGCTGGTCGCGGGCTTGTTGGCATAAGCCTTAGACTTTAAAAAGCCCCAAAGAAAAAAGTCCAACTTCCTTAAATCACATGATCTGAGCGGCCAATTCAGAACACCAAAATGGGAAATAACACGGCCAGAAAATGACTTATACAGTAATTGACTTGTTTCTCTAACTGTATGGCATATAGCATCGAGTGGTGTCAGCCGGCTAACATGTCAGTTTGCCGTCGAATGGAAGTTTTTTCGCATTAAATTCACCACTAATAAAGAAAATTCGGTTTAAGCTATATTTGTCAAACCACTTTCTTCAAGCGCGCTTTGCGGTGCATGGGATGGTAAAGAAATGCTA
>OY720431.1:97972813-98080313 GCA_963082735.1 Pocota personata | reverse complement strand
TTATATGATGCTCATCTACCAGGCCTTCTTATTAAATTTATACGGTATCGGAAATTGTTGTCTACGGAAACATCGTGTTTGCTTCCAGATCCAAATTGAAAAAAAAAACCATGTTTGACGGAACGAGTTGCATTGCAAATAAAAAGCAATGCTATCCGATCTTTTGAAATTTTGTGCCCATTTACGGTTTTGTTAGCCGGTGGATATATCCCACCAGGAAGAACCTTGTAAATTAAGCCAGTCTCATCCGCATTGTAGATTTCATCAAGTTCATATTGGCCTGTCTCAACTGGAAGGATGTTTGACTGGAAAGGATCGGCAGCTGCTATGTTTTCTTGTTTATTCCACAGCTGCAACCGCCCAACTGAATTGCAAATCGTTATGCGTGATTTATATGTTGTCCTCGCTTGTTTACACAAACCATTTGGTCACTGTTTTGTTCCGGATTTAATACTGCATATACATATACCAAATATTTGTGATCAGCATCGAAAGTTAAGTCGATCTAACCTTCTTCTGTCCATTCGTATACTGCCGTAACTGCCTTTTCCTCAAAAGTAATTAAACTGTTTTTTTAGAGTTACTTACTGTGATGGATAAGCCTTATTTTTAAGATTTTATCAGAATGCATGAACTTTGGTAACAAATAGTTAGAGTTTTATTAAAAAAAAATCTATTAAAAGCCGCGAAGGTATACTCTGAGTTGAAAGATACCCCTTTCATTGAATTTGAATTCATTTCAGAACGCTACGCCCACTTTATTAGGTATGTGTAAGAATATGATAGATACAATATCATACTATTTCATGTGATGCAATAAATATTTTCCCCCAATGTTATCAATATTTTAGTATCTCTCGATTATTACCTTTTCTTTTCATTCTTTTACAAAATTGCAAGTTGTAACCTATAACCTTACTTCTTGCGGATTTTCTTTAGAAAATCAAAAAAATTAATATCCGTCTACAACTTGATTGAAGTTGATCGCTGATCGGGTCGTGCCTGAAGTTAGGCACACTCAGAAGAGAAAAATAATTTTAAGTCCTCTTAAAGTACTACATCTCGGTTGATCTGACAATTTGATCAACCTCAATCAACTACATTGGTCTTATCTTAACTTAACTTAACCTAACTTAATTGCACAATGGCAAGCGTTGCCCCTGGGGGGTAGGGCTTGCTGGGCGAAGTACGTATTGACTTATGAACGGTATTGTTCAGAGCATTCTCTACCTGCGAAAGGGTTCGCATCCAGTCAGAGTGTTGTAAATTAGTTTACAACAACGTATGTGCGTATAACGTCGGATCTAATTCTGGACCTAATCTAATATAAACTTGTTTTGGTTCGAGTTCTATAGCGGAAATCTAGGATACGGTATTATCATCAACTATAGATGGAAAAAGAGAATCATCACTAAGATACTCATTATCTTCACTAATTAAATTTTAAAAATTCGGGGACCAACCGTCGCCACAGAATTTATTTTTTAGAAAACTTAGCTTATTAGTCACTGTTGTTTTACAATCTATAGGAAAAGGAGAATAAGTGCACAGATATAAAAGACTCGATATTGAATTTTTATTTTTATTCGATGTGTTATAACGCAACACGTACCGTGCTTTGTCATATTAGGAGAAGAATACGGAGCCGGAGAGTTGTTTATAAATAAAAGAAAGTTTTTATTTTATAGGTCAGCTGTCCGTAGCTCGGCTATGACCTTTTAGTTTATTTATTACATTCAAGTACCTGAGAGCCCGCTGTCTTTAACTTGGCTGCGAGTTTATAA
Source organism: Pocota personata (assembly GCA_963082735.1). Classification (NCBI taxonomy): domain Eukaryota; kingdom Metazoa; phylum Arthropoda; class Insecta; order Diptera; family Syrphidae; genus Pocota; species Pocota personata. The sequence continues at coordinate 98,078,529 of OY720431.1, read as the reverse complement.
ATTCAACTCTATCTTATCTCTTCACATTGATCCTTTTTACACAAATTTTATCAATGATCTTTCTCCTTCCCTTTCCTTTCCAGTGCCACATTATTCCATACAATTGACAACTTTACTATTCAAAAAGAACAGAACTTATAAATTAAGTTTTATTAATTGAAAACAAATTTAAATTTTGATTAGTTCCTACGAAGAAATTAACAATTCGCTGATTTTTCCGCGAATAGGCGAATACTTTTTGCAAACTGTCAAGTTTTATTCACATTCCACAGATGTGAAACGCAATCCACATTCGCACGACCAAAACATTCGAGAGAGTTTAACCTCACATTTTTTTTATTTTGTTCTTGATGGTCGCTCAGAGCTCAAAGTATTCGCAGATTGCTGCCACTAGAAAAAAAATTTGCTGTGAATGGAATGTCAAAATTTGCTAATATTCGCTCGTTCGTATTCGCTGTCGCTGAGCTGTGAATGGACCTTTATTTATGGGAATCGATTATGCGTTTCCCTTTAAAGGGCTTATTAAATGCATCCACTGCATCTTGGGTGGTCACCCCGTGCCGATGTCAAGTCTCACCCATTCATAAATCGTTGTACGATAACCAAACGCTAAATGCATTTGCTGCACTTCAAGTGTTAGTACCCTGTTTCTTTTGGGTACGTATTCGGTTGGTGTCGTCTTTCGAATATGCAATTGCATGTTCGCCGCTTGTATCAAAGTCGGTGCCAAAAGACCGGGGTTGAATTATACACATTTTGAATGGGGTACGTTGCTTGGCCAAAAGTACTGTGTTTGTATTTATGTAGACATGAGTCGGAGAAACAAAGCGATGATCGTAATGAGTGCCCTAAATAAATATGAATGCCAGAAAACAAAGTGACGATCATAATGAGTGAGTGTGTGAGGAAAGTGTGGTTTGGTTTGGAAAGGTTGGAGATGGTCTCAATGTGGATGCGCAAAGTTGTGCAGATCACAACGGGAAAAGTCTGAAAGGGGCTTCGTCGAATAGACGATGGATATATTCCCTTGCCTGGTTCTTTTTTAACAGAAACATGGCCACGCCCAAATGGCGAATAGGCACTGCGACCAAAGAAATCTATTGTGCCATAGACCGACCAATTACGGCTGCAAGGATTTCCTTAGGTCTAATAGGTCTAGAGCTACACACTCACATAGTATGTGTTCTGCAGTTTCGTCCTCTTCCAGGCAGAGGCGGCAGGTAATATCCTCTGAAATTCTTATTTTATTTATTTGGTAAAGAATTTGGCAGTGGCTAGTAAGGAAGCTCAAAAGCCTTCTTATGTCATTTCTACTATATTTTAGGATATCAGCTGCCTTTTTTTGAAGGTTTGGACAGCCCTTTTAGAGGCCTTGGGAGTTATTTCAATGGGAAATACACATGTTGCGTTCCCAATTGTTTAGAGTTAGTTTGAATGCAGAATCAGATATTCCGCAAAAGAGTTCAGGTCCAATGAACAACTCAGAAGAACCTTTTCTGCCTAGCAAATCTGCAGATTCATTGCCATCAACACCTACATGACCCGATACCCACCATAATTTCATTCATGCCTGGTTAGTCGCTTGTCGAATTCTTTCATCAGGAGACACTATATGCCGTTCTACGAATCAACTTTGACGGTTCGTGTAAGCATCTCCGCCGTTCCCTTTAGCAGCCTGCGTGCACAGATCTGTTGTCATACCCCATAGACTGCGCCACGTCTTTAATTTCAGCGATCCACTCAAACGTGTTTCTGCTCATCCAAGATTATCACCGAAATATTGGGTCATCCCACCTGATGATTTAGTATCTATCGGTTATTACTTCCTCTTTGTATTCTTTTACAAAATTGCAAGTTATAATCTAGGAGTCTTACTTCTTGCGACTTTTTTCTTGAAAACCAAAAAAAAAAAAAAAACAATGACCGAAACCAACCTGAAGTTGGTCGCAGATCAGGTCGTGTCAGTGATCAACCTGAAGATAGGCATAGTTCTGGTACACACAGAAGGGAAAATAATTTGAAATCCTCTTAGGTACTACATAATTAAGTTATTTTTTTAAGACAATCCAGGGTTCATTTTAATACACGATTTGTAACACAGAGAAATAATAAGGTATTTTTTTTTAAACAGATGCAATGATATCTTTTTATTCACACGAAGGTACTTTATCAGAAAATCTGTTCTAAAGTAGTCTTTGTAGAAAGTGGGCGTGACTGTTAGTATTTGTAAATAAAATTAAAAAATTCTGGTGAAGTATTTACAATAACACTTAACTATCATAGCAGCTTTGAGAAAACGCATTAAGGTTTTGTTGAAAAAACGTTCCCAAAAAATGGGTGTGGCTACTTACAGTGTATGGCGCATTTGTTAAGAATAGGAATGTCTATAATTTTGTTTATGAAATATTTTTCAGTTCTTAGTAAGAATATTGAGAAAATATAAATTTATTTAAAAGTGGACGTGTCTAAGGGTGGATTTTAAAAGTCTTTACACTTGTACTGCTTCGGATTCTTACAAGCTTATGTGTAAAATTTCACGTCCCTTACTGAAAATTTAAGGTCCAAAAATTGACATTCGGACGGTCAGACATAAACTTCGATGTTGTTTACAAATAAATGTTCTTTTGAAAGTCTATCGTTATTATTTCTTCATATTAAATGATTATAAAAAAAAATTGTGTATAAAAAATTGTGTTACACAGCAAAGCTGCAATCCGTTTGAAACTAATCGGATGATACCATATCTCTCATCTTCCAACCTATAAATAAAGTGTAAGTGGGGTTGTTAACTTTTCGATTTAGATGCGATGACATATTTCTACTCAGAGAGTATTCTCGCGATTCCTAAAAGATTTTATCAAGTAATTTGTTGCCAAGACTTTTCCTTAGAAAAAGGAGCACTGACTGTCGCCATTTGTAATCATAAGTTACGGATTTTGTCAATATATTCATGATAAAATTTAACCATCACTATAAATAGCTTTGAGAAATCAAAATACGTCTTTTGGAGGAAACATCTTTCTACTCAGAGAGTATTTTCGCGATTTCTAAGAGATTTTATTGAGTAATTTGTTGTTAACCCTCTATAACTCACAAGCACCAAATTAAAAAAAAAATTGTTGAATTGGATAGTTTAAAGAATTAAAGAAAAAACGTATGTTTTCAAATTTTGAAACTATTAATTATTTAATAGTAATATTACAAAAAAGGGAATGTAGCTTGTAGGCAACAATGAGCTATAACGAAAATGAAATGAAAAATGAAGGTCGGTTAATTCAGATGAAAATTATTCTGAAAACTCTCTGAACACTTACTTTATAGATTTTCACAAAAAAATTCACCAAATAACACAAAAACTATTTTTTTATTATTTTTACTGGAGAGCACACGTCAACTTTTTAGAAATTATCACTCAACTAACGGGATTTCTTTGTTTGAAGCATTTTGTTCATTGTTTTCTGAACTTGATTCGAAGATTGGAGTGTAGACTACAGTCTATGTACAATGCCTAAAAACGGAAAATAATAAACACACTACGTCGCCTGAGAATTGTTTTGTTCCGTACGCCACTTTTGTCGTTTTTGAGTTAGGAACGGATTCTATGGTAATTTTGTATGCTCTTTTAAATCTGTCCCATATCCACCAAAAACAACAGTTTGTAGAATTGTTTTGTGCTACTAGTATAAACCATTTTTTGGCGTTTGGGACAAATTTTACATATAATTTTTCGCAATTTTTTTGCGAGAATTATTTTGTTCCATATGCATACGCGTAACACGGCGACAAGAGATAGAGAAAATATTAACAAAGTTGAGAATTGGTTTGTCCTACGTGCACTTGCGTTAAAGAAAAGCTATGTATGTGGGACACTGATCACAAAGAAAATTTTAGTATTGATTTGTTCCACCTCCATTACAGTTGTGTAGATATTTGATATTATGTAGATATGAATTCAGTTACTAGCTGAACACAATAGTGGTGCAAACGCAATACATAGTTGCAGACGTACGAGCTGTCAATCATTGAATACATTATGGTTTCAATGTTGCGAACACAATCGTGCTGCAACTGGAAGAGTTGATTTTCATTGAACTCGTGCGGCATGGCATATCTTTGTGTTCAGCCAGTTAGTCGTGGCTTGACTGCCAAAGCGAAATTACGTGCGATCACGAATGTTTATAATTTTTTTTGGAATAGAATCTGCTTCATCTGAACCTGGTTCTGTGACCAGTGGCATCCTTGAGTAAGTGCCTACTTGACTTATTTTTCCAATTTATTTAAAAAAAATCCAGGACATAAAATTTTTTTTTGTTCAAATAAAGCATGTTTGATACGAATTATTGCCCAATGATCTTATGTAGTTCTTCCTCTTCATCGTCGGGAGATTTTTCAAGTAATTAAAACTAACTCATTTATTTTAACGTAGCGCATTCTATGCTAACTATTATTGTTCCGAAAAGTGATGATTTAAGAGCTGATCCAAATTATTCAGCTAACAGTTTTAGTTGTGACAGCAACACCCCAAGAACGTCAAAAACAAATAAACATCAAAGCAGTCAACAAAACTTACTCCATGAAACAGAAGTAGTTGACAAAAATGAACGAAGCTTGCCATCCGATTTTAATGATTCTTCAGGTAAGATATTTTATCCTTAAAAGTAAAACGTGATAAGAGGACCATAATTTCCTTTATTTTTCAGAAAGTGAAAACACATTTCCAAAGTCTTCACGGAGAAAACAGCGTCATCCAGATTTGTGGAAATTTCAAATACGAAAAAAACTCACAGAATCGGGTAAGTCGTATACAACCATCAACAACAAGGAAATTCCTGCCAAAGGTCCGAAAGCTGCATGCAAGAGTTCTTGTTTCTACATATGTATGCACAAAATTCTTTACTGAATCGGAAAGATTGGATATTTTTAATTCATTTTGGAGGCTGTCAGAAGATAAGAATAATTTTTATTTCAAATTCATAACTCGAAAAAAGTAAAACGTCGAATAGCCAAAAAACCAGAAAATGAAAAGGACACAATCAAGAACTATTCGTTCATTTATTATTTCGAAAATTCCATTCAATAATCAACGTAATCAACGCGTCTGTCGAACATTTTTTATGAATACGTTGTGCGTGAGTAAAACAAGAATATATTACTGTTTTTCGCATTTTACAAGTCCAAAAACTGGTGCACCAGTGCCAAGAACCAAAGGCAAAAACGTCAAACGTGTCACTCCCCCTGAAAGACAAATAGATGTTCGTGATTATATAAACAGTTTCCCCACGATTGACTCACATTATTGCCGCGCAACTTGAGATAAGAAATATCTGGAAAGCAATTTCAACATAACTCGGATGTACAAACTTTATGTTGAAAATTATCCAAACCCAGTAAAACTGAATATTTACCGATCGGTTTTTAATAGAGAATTTAACCTTTCATTTCATAAACCTAAGAAAGATCAATGTGACAAATTCGTTTTATTTAAAATTAATGAAAATAATCTGACAGCGGACGAAAAAGCTAGCTTTGAAGAACACATAAAAGAGAAAAAGCTTTTGAAAGCCGACCGAGATTTAGATAGAAGCAGTTTGGATGCAACAAAATGTGTAATAAGCTATGACTTACAAAGTGTATTCAACTTGCTAAGGGGAAATACATCCGCACAGCTAAACATTGTAACATGATGTAGCATAATAACTACGCCCACAAAAGAAAGCAACAATTTCCGAAGATGGACGAACAAAAGTAAGCAATGGACGAACAAAAGAATACTCTAGATGCTCCGGAAAGCAAACTTGATGAGCAAAACAAGAACTTGGAATCCAAATTCGAAGCGATCGAAGAGAAAATCGAGAAGGTCGAGACGCAACTCGAAAAAGCTGAAACTAGATTCGATGAAAACTTTGAGAAACATGAAACTCAGTTCGGGAAAATAGAGACTCAGTTTGAAAAAGTGGATACGCAATTCGAGAGAGTAGGAAAGAAAGTCGAAAATCTTGCTAAGGAACTCAGCAACGTGAAGAGACAGAAAGCAAGGGAATATTCCACTGACGGTCTGAGAAGAAAGGAGATGCAGCCTCCTATCTTCGATGGTCAAACATCATGGCCAATTTATAAGAGGTAATTCGAAGCGGCCGCAATGACCAATAGCTAGGACAATGAAGAGAAGTCTATTGCACTCACGCCTGCACTAAGGGTTCTGCGGAGATCTTGCAGACCATCCCGGAAGATAAACAGCAGAACTACGACTCTCTGGTCCAGTGAGAGTTTTGAACGCGAGACCACACACTGTCAAACTAAGGCGAGAGGAGGTGACTGGAAAATGCACGCCGATTACCGCCGTCGCAACAATATCTGAACGTGATGCTCCAAAACCTCTCCCATCACCTTGGACAGCGGAAACGAGAGAGACGATTCTCCAGTCCAGTGAGCTGAATCAGGAGCAGCGAACTATGGCCGAGAATCTTATCAGTGAGAACGCTGATGTATTTGCCTCACAGGACGGAGAATACGGCCGACCACACCTGGTACAACATCGAATAGACACTGGTGATACTAGACCAATTCGTCAGCTTGCTAGGCGCCTTCCATTGGCAAAGCAGACAGAAGTTGCAGAGATGATGTCGGCAATGGAGAAAGAAGGTCTGATTTAAAGTCTCAAAAGTCCGTGGGCATCACCGGTTGTGCTGGTTAAGAAGAAAGATGGCAACACTCGGTTCTGCGTGGACTATCGGCAGCTCAATTACTTCACCAAGAAAGACAGCTATCCTCTGCCACGGATTGACGACACGCTAGACACGCTATCAGGAGCCCGATGGTTTTCCACTCTCGACTTGAAGAGTGGCTACTGGCAGGTACAGATCCATCCAGAAGACCGGGAGAAAACCGCCTTCACCGCAGGAAATGGGCTATGGCAATTCACGGTAATGCCATTCGGGCTGTGCAATGCTCCGGCGACTTTCGAGCGATTGATGGAATGTGTCCTGCAAGGGTTAACATGGAAAACCTGTTTGTTATACTTGGATGATGTCATCGTTGTAGGAAAAACGTTTGCGCAACACCGAGACAATCTAAGGGATGTGTTTCAAAGGCTTCGAAGTGCCCACCTGAAGCTCAACCCCAAGAAGTGCGCCCTGTTTAGAGTGGAAGACAAGTACTTGGGGCACATAATTTCAGCAAACGGAGTGAGAACCGATCCAGAGAAGGTCGAAGCGGTGAAAAACTAGCCAGTCCCCAAAGATAACCACCAACTAAGGGGGTTCCTGGGCCTAGCCACCTACTGCAGACGGTTCGTGAAGGATTTTTCCGGGATCGCAAAGAGCCTGCACCAGTTGACGGAAAAGGGAAAACAATTCAAATGGTCAATTGAGTGCGAGAAGAGCTTCAAGGCACTTAAACAACGGCTATGCGATGCCCCGATACTGGCTTACCCCACTCCCGGGGAAACGTTCATTGTGGATGCAGATGCTAGTAATGTCGGGGTAGGAGCCGTACTCTCGCAGGTGCATGACGGTCAAGAGAAGGTGGTTGCGTACTTCAGCAAATGCTCTCTAAGCCAGAAATGAACTACTGCGTGACAAGAAGAGAACTTCTAGCTTTGATCTTGGCTACGAAGCATTTTCACAAATACCTCTATGGGAGGAAGTTCGTTCTTCGCACAGACCATGCAGCCTTAAAATGGCTATTACAGTTCAAGAGTGCTGAGGGTCAGGTCGCAAGATGGATCGAAAGGCTGCAAATCTACGACTACGAAATACAGCATCGTAAAGGAAAACTCCGCTCTAATGCGGATGCACTGTCCCGGAGACCATGCAGAACGGATTGTAAACATTGTGCGTGTCAGGAAGAACGGGAGCTGGTTTCTATCCAAAGACTGAGAGCCGAACCTATGGCCGGCTGGAGAGTAGATGAGATCCGGAACGCTCAGAAGGAAGACCCGGATATCGAGCCGATTCTGGCCTGGAAGGAGAGCATTGAGAAACCGGATCATCAGAACATCTCTCACAGAAGCCCGACCTTAAAGGCATATTTTGCGCAGTGGGACTCCCTCCATGTCCAAGAAGGGGTTCTGAGGAGAAAATGGGAACCCTCCGACGGAAAGTCGTTTGTAATGCAGCTTGTCGTACCGCGGACGAGGGTCAAGGAGGCGTTACAGGAAATGCATGGCGGGGCATCCGGAGGCCACTTGGGAGTGAATAAGACGCTAGAAAAGGTACGAGAACGTTTTTATTGGTTAAAAGCGAAGGAAGATATCGAAGACTGGTGCAGAAAATGCGACATGTGTGCAGCTAGCGAGGGTCCGAGAATCAAAACTCGAGGTAAGATGCACCAATACAACGTGGGAGCACCTTTCGAACGAATCGCCATTGACATCGCAGGGCCCATTCCGGAAACCGACAATGGTAAGTGGCCGGAAGCGTTTCCGATCCTTAAACAGGAAGCCAGAATCGTGGCGGAGCAGATCGTCTACAATTGGGTTAGCAGATTCGGTGTGCCCTCGGAATTGCATTCTGACCAAGGGCGGAACTTCGAGTCAAGAATCTTCCAAGAGATGTGTCAACTACTCGGAATCAAAAAGACAAGGACAACCCCGCTTCATCCACAGTCGGACGGTATGGTGGAGCGTTTCAATAGGACTTTGGACGAACATCTCTCGAAGGTTGTAGGTGACTACCAACGGGATTGGGACCGGCAGATTTCCTTGTTTTTGATGACCTATAGAAGTGCCGTGCATAGCACTACTCGACATACGCCGTTCGAAATCTTATTTGGTGGAATAGCTCGTTTATCCAGTGAGGTGAAATTTGGATCTCCTACCAATGAGCCCAGAAATGAAGAAGAGTACGTGGCGGACCTCAGGGAAAGGCTTAGGGACATACACCAAAGGACCAGAAGCCAGATTAAGATAACGAGCGACCGCATGAAGAGCACGTATGATCCCAAGGGAATAACGTCAGGATTCCAGGAAGGAGATCTAGTGTGGCTGTATAATCCCCGTCGCCAAAAGGGGAAATCACCTAAATTGCAGCAGAACTGGGAGGGTCCCTACAGAATAGTAACCCGCATCAACGATGTTGTCTACCGCATCCAGCGAGGACCAAGGGCCAAAATGAAAGTGGTTCATTTGGACCGACTGAGTCGATACAATGGCCGAAGTGAGGACGCACTTGTTCGGGATGAACAAGTCAAAGAGGGGGGCAGTGTAACATAATGTGGCATAATAACTACGCCCCAAAAAGATGCAACACATTCCGAAGTGTCTTTTCATTCGAAGTTCGTGTCCACGGTAAGAGACGGATTATGTCTAAGACGACGTCGCGGGATTAAGTGAGAATTATAACCGCAAGAGAATTATAACCGCAAGAGATTATTGGCTGCAGCTGTCATCTTGGAATTATTACATCAGAATTTTCTTGTTCCAGTGGTCGAAGAATTTGCTAGAAGTTTCTGGCTATCAGAAATGCGACTATATAAGGACAGATGGCGATCGAGGCAGGGCAGTTGGTTTTCGAACCGCACGAAGAGATTAGAAAAGTGATAATAGACGAAGTTGTAATTTTGTGATAAATTGAAAGTTAAGAGTTGACAAGAAAAAGTAATTAGTTTGGATTTGTGAATTAAGTAATTGAAATAAGATAAAGTGATTTGAGAAGAAATAGACCTTGTAAGGAAAGAATTTGCGAAGAATAGCATAGTGTGAACTTGAATTGTTCTATAGACTAGAAAATAAAGAAATAATCTCACAGAGTAACGTATTATCTACTCGAGCCGTAGCTCGCATATTATAATACTGTAGCATAACAATAACTACGCTCCTATGTTTATGCAGCAAATTCCGAAGTGACTTTCCATTCTGGCAGAATTTTGGTTCAAACTGTCCTTTCATTCGAGGTTCGTGTCTGGGACGAAGTCTCCACAGCTCATGTCAACGAAAGAGACAAATAATATTAGGGATAAAAGGGAATTATAACTGCAAGAATTATTTCTCTTGTTCCAGTGGTCGAAGAATTTGCTAGAAGTTTCTGGCTATCAGAAACTTCTGCTATATAAGGACAGATGGCGATCAAAAAAAACACACAGTGATTTTTAAACTGTGGCGAAGAGATTAGAAAAGTGATAATAGGCGAAGTTGTAATTTTGTGATAAATTGAAAGTTGAGAGTTAACAAGAAGGAGTAATTAGTTTGGATTTGTGAATTAAGTAATTGAAAGGAGATAAAGTGATTTGTGAGGAAAGAGACCTTGTAAGAAAAGAATTTGCGAAGAATAGTATAGTGTGAACTTGAATTGTTCTATAGAGTAGAAAATAAAGAAATAATTTCATAGAATAATTGTTTTATCTACTCGAGCCGTAGCTCGCATATTACAATACTATAAAACTCAACTCAAGCGAAATTATAAATTTGTATTTTTCAGGCTACACTTATTATCTTTCTGACAATTCAAATGACAGTAGCAACAGGACAAAGACTTAACGTACAAAATTTAAACACAGGAAACGGATTTATAACAATAAGAGAGCAAAATTTAAATATTATTGAAAAGTATACGAAAATATTACACAACATTAGCTTAACAACATGTACAGAAAACCTCGACAGTTTAGAACATAATATAAATGAATTGAATGGAAATAATGAATTCCCAACTGTAAAACTCAATTTTAATACTTTAGTTACAGAAATAGAAAACACTTTAGGACATCATCTTCATAAATCAAGAAGAGGATTATTTGACATATTAGGAAAGGGATTGAAATATTTAGTCGGTACTATGGACCATGATGATGAACAGGAGATCAAACAGAGTTTAGAAATTAACGAAAAGAACAACAAAAACGTAATAGACGGACTAAACGTCCAAATAAAGATAAACAATAACTTCAACGAAATAACGAACAACATTACTAAACAAATTAATAAACAACAACATGATATTAAGAAACTATTCGAGAATTTAGGAAATGCAATAAACGAAGAATATATTAGAATAAAAAGGATGCAACATGCATTTCAGGTTAATTATGACATAGAGCTACTAAGGGATCAAGTAAAAAAAAGTCAAAGTAAATTTAATGCTAAGCCAGCTAGGAATTCTTAGTGCAGATTTATTGGCACTAAAAGAAATTCAAAAATTCAATATAACACTTAATAAAATACCAAATATTAAAAGTTCTGCAATAATTCACGAGGATCAAATTATATTTATCTTGCTTATGCCAAATTATTCAAAAGAAAGTTTCTGTAAAATAATTGTATAATAATTCCAAACAAAAATAACTTAAAAATTTTAATATCAACCAATCACTTTATTACAAATGGAAATTTAATGTATTGTACTATAATATGGAGAATGGATTAAAGTTAAAAGACCTAAAAATTGTAAACGATACTTGCTTATCAAATCTGTTAAAAGAAGATGCTCAATGTGAATTCAAAGAAAATAAAAATATAGAAATTAAGCAGATGGCAAATAATATCGTAATAACAAAAAATCTAGCACAAACCGAAATATTTCACAACTGTCATAATTATAACATAAATATAGTCGGAAACAACATTATAAGATTCGAGAATTGTAAAATTACAATAAATAATGTTAAATATGAGAATTTTGTTTACTACGATAACTTTATTGTACCAAATTTTAAAAATATAAAAATTAAAAAGATTGTAATGAATTATACTTCAGAGGACCTTCATTTTAAACAATTAGAAAATCATAAAGCTATAGAAGAAATAAAAAGAAAAAATATCGCCACATTTCTATGAATATTGGAACCTTCTTAATAATTTTCATTTTTATTTTAATCATTTTGATCTTCATTTTTAAAAATAAAACAAAAATTAAGATAAATTTAAAAAATAATGATTCTCCGGAGCAGAATCTTAACGGGGGAGGAGTTACGTCTGAGACGTCACACAAACCTGCTAATCAACTTTTCCCCACACGCCCCTTTGCCTAACGGCACATTAACAAGTTATTCCCACACTATTTTGCATACCTTGCAATTACCAGTTCCAAACGGATGCACCCCCTGCCCCTTTCACCAATAGCAATTATCATATTTCATTGAACCCAGACGAAATATGAATATTTCGAAAACGACGGGAATTGTGCAAACGCAATGCATTTCTAATCTATTACATTACCCGAAGTATAATTCAAAGTGAAGTTTAACATTAAGAGGAGTTCCTTTTTAATTATCTAACTGAGAGGTGCAGCCTAGCTGAAGACAGCGGCCTCCTGTAGAATCATATAAAATACATTAACATAAGAAAAATGAAATAAATAAATAAAAATAAATAAAAAAAAAAAGTTTTTTTTATCACGAAACCGCTAGCCGCGAACGTGATTGTAGAATGCTCTACAACCTTCCAACATTTAAAGCCAACGCGAACAGGCATCTCTTCTAATCTTCTTCGCCCTTTTTCCAAACTATAAAAATATAAGGGTATTCATATCCCCTTTAACTCTCAAATTATATAAATAGGGTACAAAAATGCTAATTTAAAAAAAAAATCTTTCAATAGAAGGAAATGTTATCGAACACCATACTAATGCAGTTTTATTCTGAAAACGTTCTCAAACAAATGGGTCCTGCATGTTGCGTTTTCGAAGATGCCAAAGCATTTTGACGCTGATGATGCTTTCGAAAATGCTGATAATTTGTATCATTTAATTGTATACGGGAAAAAGTACAAAATTGAAAAATTAAGTTCTTCTTTATTTCCTTAATGCAAACTCTGTTCTCTTCGCCGTCAAGGTATTTAAAAAACAATCTTCGCATCCATCTTTTCCGTTCGGTTGCTTTTTCCTTTGAAACCCCCGCTTTTTGTAGGATCTCTAGGACTATTAGCGAATTATAGCACTTCACATCTTGTAATGCCTTTAAAATGGTAAATTTCTTAAAAAAAAAATTTCTTACTGAAAATTCACAATTCGTCTAGAACAGTATCCGCCGGCTGCTCACTCATCCCTAATAAAGTGAGAGTGGCGTTGCGAAATTATTAAAGCAATGATTATTTTTTTTATTTTGTGGTATTTCTGTGATTTTTAAAAAAATTTATCAATAAACTGAGGTTTCATCATTTTCTTAGTAGAAAGTGGGACAGGCACCCACAATTTCCAACCTAATTTGACCTCGACAATATTTTTCAGTTTCAAGGAAAAATAATGAAAAAATGGAAATTTTAAAAATGTTTACACTTGTGCTGCTTCGGATTTTAGAAAGCTCATATAACAAATTTTATGTTCCCAGCTCAAAATTTAAAGCCAAAATGTAGTGACATATGGACGGACGAACAGACAGGACATGGCTGGATGGACATAACTTTTGATGCCGAACACAAATATATATATTGGGTCAATAACTTAATTCATGCGGTTTGCTAAGAGATGGCGTAACTTGTATTATTCCATTGGAACATGCGTTGGAAAGCTACTGTCATTGTACGTCATTTCAGTATATGTCATTCATTTGAAGGGTAAACAACAATAATTTTTTTTCACTCAAATATGTCGAACTTTGTGCCTGAAAAAGTGTTTTTGCGGGGAGTTCTTCTTCATTACTTTAATATGAAGAAAACTGCTGCTGAAAGTCATCGTATTTTGGTGGAAGTTTATGGTGAACATGCGCTAGCCGAGCGAACGTGCCAAAAGTGGTTTGCACGATTTAAAAGTGGTGATTTTGGCTTGGAAGACGATGGACGTCCTGGGCAGCAAACAAAGTTTGAAGATGAAGAGCTGGAAGCATTACTCTATGAAGATTGTTGCCAAACACAAGAAGAGCTCGCAGAATCTTTGGGTGTCACTCAAGCAGCCATTCCAAAACGTTTAAAAGCAGCTGGATATATTCAAAAGCAAGGAAATTGGGTTCCACATGAACTGAAGCCGAGAGACGTCGAAAAGCGGTTTTGCATGTCGGAAATGCTACTGGAACGCCACAAAAGAAATTAATTTTTGCATCGGATTGTTACTGGTGATGAAAAATGGATCCATTACGACAACCCCAAGCGCAAAAAATCATATGTGAAACCCGGCCAACCAGCCAAATCAACGGCAAAGCCGAATATATGGCGGGAAGGTAATGCTCTCTATTTGGTGGGATCAGAAGGGTGTGCTATATTATGAGCTGCTAAAACCGGGTGAAACCATCAATGGACAATGCTACTGAACACAATTAATCCGTTTGAAGAGAGCAGTAGCCGAAAAACGCCCGGAATATGCGACCAGACACGAGGCAATAATTTTCCATCATGACAACGCTCGGCCCCACGTTGCTATTCCGGTTAAGAACTATTTGGAAAACAGTGGATGGGAAGTTTTACCCCACCCGCCTTATAGCCCAGACCTTGCCCCTTCTGACTACCATTTGTTCCGGTCGATGCAGAACGCCCTCACTGAAATACGGTTCACATCAGAGCAGAATATCAAAAATTGGCTGGGTTCATTCTTGGCTGCCAAGCCGGCGTAGTTCTTTTGGGATGGGATCCACAAATTGCCAGAAAGATGGGAAAAAGTCATAGCTTCAGCTGGGCAATACCTTAAATAATACTATTGTACATGTTTTTCTTAAAAAAAACGTTCAAATTTTGGCAAAAAAACGCACGAATTAAGTTATAAACCCAATATTATTATTATTATTATTATTATTATTATTATTATTATTATTATTATTATTATTATTATTATTATTATTATTATTATTATTATTATTATTATTATTATTATTATTATTATTATTATTATTATTATTATTATTATTATTATTATTATTATTATTATTATTATTATTATTATTATTATTATTATTATTATTATTATTATTATTATTATTATTATTATTATTATTATTATTATTATTATTATTATTATTATTATTATTATTATTAATATTATTATTATTATTATTATTATTATTATTATTATTATTATTATTATTATTATTATTATTATTATTATTATTATTATTATTATTATTGTTATTATTATTATTATTATTATTATTAATATTATTATTATTATTATTATTATTATTATTATTATTATTATTATTATTATTATTATTATTATTATTATTATTATTATTATTATTATTATTATTATTATTATTATTATTATTATTATTATTATTATTATTATTATTATTATTATTATTATTATTATTATTATTATTATTATTGTACTTTTAGGGATCCGTTATTATTGCCCTATGTTACAAACTATATGTATATTAAAATTAGTGTACTCTATGGGATTTTGATAGAGGATAAGAACAAATAGGAAATCGCAGTACCATATCTGACGGAAAAAAGTGACCCAATGATTATCCATTACCGTAAGAAGATTTTGACCCAAATTTCAACTTCCTAGCTCAAAATTTAAGGTTCAACAAGTGGTGACATATGAACGGAAGGACATATGGCCATATCGACATAGCTTTTGGTACTGACCACAAATCCACATATATGCTTTTAACATATCTATTTACGTTAAAAACTATGTATCAAATTTAATATACCCTATTTACAGGGAATATACACACACTAAAGCTACAACACGGTATAAAATTGTCACCGTTGTCCATGGATTCTGATAATATCTTGAAAATAAGACTTAAGACATACAAAAAGTCTGGAACGTCCATCTGAAACGGATCGTATGATATCCCACCCTTCATCTTTCAACACATCTATACGCCTTTGTGGACTTTTTGTTCGATTCGTATTGAAACAGGTAAACACACTACATAGCCGAAAATTGGAAATTTCGACCGGAAAAATCGGAAAATCCTGAAAACCCGAAATTTCATACGTTTAAGATGGTGGCGGTATCTGGAAATTCCATTTTGTATTGGAAGGAGACAATACTGATTCTAAGGAATGACAAACATTACGGAATTGACAATCGGCTAATTTTGTCCCTCACGAAAATGGGACGTGCGTCACCTTTCAGTTTAAATCGAGCTGCATTTCGCTATAATTCCTCACTCGCATTCAATGATCTTCAGTGCGTTTATATTGAGCCATTGAATGTCGTCTGTCAGCATTGCAATGCATTCAGGTTCTCAACGGAGACGCCTGGATTGTGATGTGCAGGAGGAAAAGTCAAATTACCCGTTTTGGTACCGCCACCACAGCTACTGCGGTCGCTTCTATATGAAGACACACTGCAATCATGCCATTTCCTCGCACATACCCAACAACACAACGGATGCTTCCAAATGACGTCGTTTGGAGCCACTGTTATCTAAGAACGCGGTTACAATCCCACCTTTAAGGTAATGTTGTCAGACGAACTTTCCCATATGTCGAATGTGGATCAATTGTCCCACTCCCCTTCCACTATTCAGATCCTAGGAAAAATCTACCATCTTGCAGGAGCTTTGTTGCCGCAACTCAATAAAGATCATAAATTCCTTCAGATTTATTTCAGTGGAAATTCAGATGATGAACGCAATCAGCGTTGTGCGATTTTTCGAGCGGTGAAACGTGAGATCATCGAATAACTGCAACAACTCCTACGAGCGCAATGCGTTGGTTAAAGTGTTCACAACTGGATTGGAGGCGATGCCCTCTGATCATTACAAAGTAATTATCAACGCAGACAAAAGACCAGGTGGTGCCCATGAACGACAATTCAATGCTCCCACAATTGACGAAGTTGCAGTGGTGATTGTTGGCGAAAATGAGCAGTTATGCGACATAGTCTCAAGCGACTTGATAAAGGACAGTTTCAGCGCGTCATGAAGACCCACCGGGCATACGATGCATTACAATATTCGCTAATGTTTTGGAAAGGCGACGATGGCTACTATTTTCAAACTAATATGATAACACCATTCACCAATTAGTTGCTGAGTTTTCTGAAATATTTTATCACCAACTAACAATAAGATTATCTTTCAAGCCATGAAATAAATAACAAGGTCGACAGCATGAACTTTTATGCATATTGCTTGATGATTCGCCAGGATATAGACAATCATCTGTTAAGATATCGCCGATTATTTCAAAAGTATTGCGTCGACATGTACGTCAAGATAGAAACAGAACGCCTCAGTTTCATCCGATTCAATCAAACTAAATTAAGTTCGGAAGAGTACATCCACTTGAGAGATGCCATCAATTTGGATGGAGATGCAGCAGCAGCAAACATCGGCCGACAACCGCGTTGCTGGATGTACTTGGTCGAACGGCAGGAGCGAGGATTGCCGCATGCCCACATTCGGCTTTGGTTGAGTGCGAAAATCCGACCGGACCAAGTCGATTCAATCATTAGCGCCGAAATACCTGATCAAGAAGCCGACCCAGAATTGTATTAAGTCGTAACAACGCAGATGATTCATGGGCCCTGCGGGCCCAGGATTTCACAATTCAGATTCGCCATGCATGGTCGGAACTAAATGTTCTAAGCGATATCCACATCCACTCCTAACAGAGACAATTAACTGGCAACGACGGATACCCATTGAATCGGCGGCGATCACCTGATGACAATAGCAGAAGAGTTGCAATGAAAGTGAAAGGAAAGATGTCTTGGTGGACAACACTTGGATTGTTTCATATTTTCCTCTTCTCTCCAAAGTATTCAAAAGGCACGTCAATGTTTAATACTGAAATTCGGTGAAGTCCATCAAATACGTTTGCAAGTACTCGTACGTCAAGAAAGGAAGCAACATGGCGGTTTTTGCTATTGGGCATCCAGATAAGAATGACGAAGTGTAGTTGTATCAATTGGGCCGTTATGTGAGTTGATTCAACAGCCGATGATTTCTCAAAACAACTGTTTTAACCGATTGATGCTGCAACTGGCCTGATTTCGTTCCCGCCGAATTTTTGTGAATTCACATCAACGAAAGAAGAAATCATCAGCAAAGTGTTCCCGAAAATCACGATTGGCTGAGTGAACGCGCGATATTAGCTGCGAAGAATAAGAACGTCGATGATTTGAATCTCATTATTCAAAATCAGCCACACTGCATTCGTTCAAATCGGTTGATCGTGTAACAAATGATACGAAGCAAAAAACTATCCAATTGATTTTTTAATTCGTTGGATGTGCCCGATCTATCACCGCACAATTTGCAACTCAAAGTTGGCTCTGTCATCATAATGCTGCGAAATCTGAACCAACCTGAACTGTGCAATGGAACTAGGTTGACTGTGAATAAACTCATGGACAACGTCATCCAAGCCACCATAATCAAAGGCAAGTTCAAAGGCGAGGAAGTTCTTGCCGTTCGAGTTTAAGCGCATTCAGTATCCCGTTCGACTGGCATTCTCCATGACAATCAGCAATTCGCAAAGCCAATCGTTGCAAGTGTGTGGCTTTAATATAGAATTTCCTTGCTTTTCGCACGGGCAATTGTACGTGGCGTGTTCACCTGGCGGAAAGTCATCTGCATTGTTTGTTGACGCACCGGACAACAAAACAAACAACGCTGAAATGTATGAAATCCATTTTCCGTGTAAATAAAATGCATTGAATTCAATTTAATTCTAAAAGAGTTTCATTCTATCAATAGAGAGGCTCGACTTTCGAAATTGATATTTATAATTAAATCACTTTTAGGCGGAACGAAGTTCGCCGGGTCAACTAGTCCCTAATAAAAAGGGAATGGAGTTCTGAAATGTTCAATTTAATTTCAATGGTATGCATTTCTTTCTATTCAGAGTATACTTCAGCGACCTTTAAGAGATTTTATTACAAATCAAAATGATTTTATCACCCCTTCTTATAAGAAAGAGGACATTTTTGTAATTATTTGTTAATAAAGTTCATGGATTCTGGTGAGATCTTTGTAGCACAGATAATAAACTGCCCAGATGTCGCAAGCCCATATAAAAAAATTAAGCATGTTTTTGTCCTGGCAGACAGAGAGCTTTCAGAATAAGTACCACAAATAAAGCTTTTTCTTTTTCCTCACTCCGTTCGCTCGTGTGGGAAAAGTTATTTTTCTCATCGTGTGTTACGACATGGAAACGAACGAGGTGAAGTGTAAAGGGGTTTGCGGGAAGGGGCATGAAGATACATGGCGGTGTGATTTCCGTACCACCGCAGCAAAAGAAAAAATTTTCATGAATGGAAGTTTTGCAATGTATAAGTTACAGAAATTCTTATGGATTTCTGAAAAAAAACAACAATTTTTTACTTTTATTGATCGGGACGTGCGTCCTCCTTTATTAATGAAACCGAACTCAAATCTATTACAACTTTTTAACATGTATTTATAAAAAGAGTCGAAACATTGCTGTGAGGCTACATACGCTATGTCAGCAGCTTACGCTGATCGGGTGATATTTTCCTGGAACTCCCTCGCTTGACTGTGGGAAACTGCACTTCGCGTGCACAGGTGCTGATTTGGCTGGATGATGTGGGTGATGAAAAGATATGGGTAATGGAATGCCATGCAATGGGGGCATGCGAACTTGATGATTTGGCTGTATGATATGAATGATGAAATGGCATGTGATGGGAGCATGACGCGAACTTGGAGTTTTAATGTTTACAGCGTTAACTCCTCCCTCCTCAAACTCGAGTGTCCTCACTCGACAATACTTAGAGAAGAGCTACTGGAGTTTCCTTTGGAGATTTGGTTTGATACTGGCTTTCGGGCTGCGTCTCTATTGCCTGTGATGTTGAGGGTTGCGATTACCAAAATTAATAGAGAAATTAGGCTATAGTTTGTTATTAAGTGCAGCTCTTTGACCATTTCCAGGATAGGTCTTGACTGATGCGCCTGGTTGGAGAATTGCTGGTAGTGGTTTTGATGTAGATATTTCTTTCGAAGTGAAGTTTTGGCCATTGATTACGAGTGATTCATTGTGATATTGGATGATGAATGTACCCGTGAGGTTAATTGTGTCACTGCCAACATGAATAAATCCCTTGAATTCGTTTAGTAGCAAGATTCCAGGTTGAAGTTCCTCGACTGTTGGAATGTGTTGGTTGTTGATTATGTCACAACTAGATGGTCGACTTTTTAAAAGATTTGGAATACAATTATCTTGGTTTACAATTTCATTTTTGTTACAAATTGTTAATGAGTTGTATGACTTACACAGTTTCTTAATACCATATAAATTATTTTCGCTGTTTAAAACATTTTCAAATTCTAATTTTATTATCTTTTTAATATACTTTATTGGTTTAATTAAAAGTTTTTCACAAATTATATTTTCAGTTGTAGGTATGTCAGTTATATATAAAATAGTTGAAATGTTCGTGGCTGTTTTTATGTCAGCAAACTCAAGTGCTTCCTCTAAATTTATATATGGGATATTATTTTCTTCAAATTTACGTTTTACAATTTTATGTTCAGAATTTGATAAAATAAAAGAGTTTACAATTTTACATTTCGCCCACAGCAAGGCGTATTCAATATTAACAATTTCTTCCTGTATAATATCTAGTTTATATTTTATGTTTGTAATATATTTATTTTTAAGATTATCATCTGTTTTTAAGAGACTAATAGCACAGATAATAAACTACCCAGGTGTCTAATTCATATGGGAAGAAGTGATTTATGAAAACGAAATTCACTAAAAAAAAGGCTTTTTAAAAAGCTTAAACTTCTTACAAAAGGGAACAAATCAGAACACAGGACATTTGTTTTTTCTGATCACTTTTTAGTCCATCGTGTCACTCACACATACCCTTGTTTACATTCACTGCAAAAAAGAAACAAAACAAATATTTTGTGCGACTGTTGTCACGGAGTTCTGATGCCGAGACGTTGGTAGGATGGATTTGGAGTACCTGTATAGACCGTGAGGTTAATTGTGTCAATGGTTGGGCTTATGTTGTGTGCTTGTTATTTTGTCTGTATGTATGTACCTTATTTTCAGCACTTGATTAAATAAATAAAAACACCGTAAACTTTGTGGACACAAATTTGCTCTGAAAATTTGTACGAATATCAGTTTTGCATACTGCATTTTATATTTATGTATGCCCTTATAATAACTGATCACTGCTCTTGGCCTCCTTAAGTGAAGGTGACTAATCTTCGAAATTATTACAAAAAAAACTAACTAACTTAACAAAGTAATCATTAACTTGAATTAGGTTAGTATTAAATTGCAGTTAAATCACATTAACTGAAGTAGTTTCCAGGGGACACGAACGACGACGTGGCAGGATATCGACCCCCACCCTCCGAACCTCCCAATAATCACTATCAATTTATCTGTCTGTCGATTTTACTTTTCAAGCATTCATTACATTTTGCAATTTTTTTTATTTTGTTTCTGGAAATTCTGCTTTTATTTAAATTCTTATCAAGGACCCATTTAAAATTTTTCCAGAGCAAAACCACTAAATTAATTTTGTTGTCATAACATACATTGAACCAATTCGGAAAATGTATATTTGTTGCCTTTATACATTCTTTGTTTATATTTTCTTTTAAGTTACATAGATGCAAAAGGTAGTTTTCGAAAGTATTCGGAAAATATTTTACATGGAGACGGCATACTTGAAAGTTGTTTTCTGACGGCCATAAGAGAACCGTATTTTCTTTTGAATTTCCATGTTCTTTTAATTTTATCAATACTTCCGTTAGATCGAAATTCTGTTTGTCCTTTGACATTTCTTCAGCACAATTTTCACAGATTTTGTTCATATTTTTTTTTATTGTTTTAAAGATGCAATATCCGGCAAAGTATCCTGTAGCAAGGTCGTTGACCTGCGGTACCTTGTCTGATATTGCGTCTTCAAAAATAAATCCATATATGGAATGTATGATATTCCTCATCTTATAAAGAGTATTCCGAACAACTTACTTAAATACAATTTGACCACTTTTGATGGAATTGTTAATTGGAAGGTAATTGAATACCTTTATAACACAAAAAAAAGTAATACTACCAAAATATGTCCAAAACTTACATCGGCACACATTAATCCTACTGAGTTTCAGAAAATGAACGTGAAGTTGGCTGCACAAGTTCTAAGCAGATCTGTAACCTGCGGCATTGAAGCTTTAATAAAACTTAACAAATTTATAAGTCATGTAGCAAAATCGACAGCTGAATTTATAAAAAAAATAGATCGACTTTTCGTCCTATTAAATGAAAAACCAGCACTTATACGGAATGATGAAAATATGCATTTTATACAAGAAATGAAGGATTATATACTAAACATCGAACCCACAAACGCAAGAAATAGATCATTTTGTTTCAAAGGCTTGGTCTTAACTATAGAAAGCGTTTTAAGAATAAGAGATACATCATTCATGGATCATAATGATTTATATTGCATTTATGTAAATAAATTTAATCAAGATCCGTTAGAGAACTTATTTGGTAAAATAAGAGGGCGGAATATTAATAAAAGTAATCCAAGTGTTTCCGAATTTAAATCCCTGCTAGCCAAAGTTATATCTATAAAATTTTTATTCAAACCGAAATGTTCGAACTGCGAAGAAGACGATTCGGAATATCTAGAGGTGGATTGGAATGCTATTTTGCAGAGTGATATAAAAGAACAAATAATACTTACCCAAGAGCTATCACAAAATTACGACATTCTTAAGAATCAAGAATGTTTTGAAAATAACATGAATACGAACAATATAGTTAATCCACCAGATGAAGACGCAATATCAATCAAGGTACCGCAGGTCAAAGACCTTGCTACAAGATACTTTGCCGGATACTGCATCTTTAAAACAATCAAAAAAAAAAATGAACAAAATCTGTGAAAATTGTGCTGAAGAAATGTTAAAGCACAAACAGAATTTCGATCTAACGAAAGTATTGATAAGATTAAAAAAATATGAAAATACGAAAGAAAATTCGGTTCTCTTATGGCCGTCGGAAAAATATTTTCAAGTATGCCGTCTTCATCTACAAATATTTTCCGAATACTTTCGAAAACTACCTTTTGCATCTAACTTAAAAGAAAATATAATCAAAGAATGTATACTCGTAAAGGCAACAAATATACATTATCCGAATTGGTTCAATGTATGTTATGATTAAGGTGATTTAACTGCAATTTAATACTAACCTAATTTAAGTTAATGAATAATGACAGTCCAGCTGTCAGCTCCTTAGACAAAGCTAATCTGCTTGCTGCTCATTTTGCAGCGAACTCCACGCTGCCAGATAATGCTTTGTCTCCACCTGTATTTGAGAGCGTCAAATTTTCCATGGGACAAGTCCACTTTCGCACTCGTACAGTTGCAGGAGTACTCAAACGTCTTAACATACACAAATCCGCTGGTCCAGATGGTATCCCCCCATAGTTCTGAAGAGGTAAGTTTTTCTGCCTATCCTACTTTTCAGGGCTCTTTCCGAGTAGATGGAAAACAGCATTTGTTCAGCCCGTCCCCAAAAAAGGCGAATCTTCCTCCCCGTCCAACCACCGACCCATTGCACTTACGTCTCTTCTTTCCAAGGTCATGAAAACGCTGATAAATCGTCAGCTTATGAAATATCTCGATTCACGAAAACTCCTTAATGACCGGCAGTATGGTTTTCGTAGCAACAGGTCCATTTGATGGCATATCTCACTGAGAAGTGGAACCAATCTCTCCATCACTCGAAACCAAGATGGTTGCGCTTGATATTTCAAAAGCATTTGACAGAGTTTGGCATCAGGCTCTTTTGCCGAAAATGCGTGCATATGGCATCGATGAGATGGCATATCTCACTGAGAAGTGGAACCAATCTCTCCATCACTCGAAACCAAGATGGTTGCGCTTGATATTTCAAAAGCATTTGACAGAGTTTGGCATCAGGCTCTTTTGCCGAAAATGCGTGCATATGGCATCGATGAGTCTCTTCTTCAATGGATTAGAAATTACCTTTCGGGGCGTTCAATACAAGTTGTTTTGGACGACTTCAAGTCTGCAATTCACCAAATAAATGCTGGTGTTCCCCAAGGCTCTGTTTTGTCTCCGACTCTCTTTCTTGTTTTTATAAATGATCTCTTGTCTGCAACTTCTAATCCAATCCATTCCTTCGCTGATGACAGTACCCTCAGTTTTTCATATTCGTTTCCTAACTCACGTCCTTGCTCTTCGGCCGTAGAAGGGGAACGGCAGCGTATGTTAAACACATTAAATTCCGACCTGGACAGCATAATTAAATGGGGTTCAACCAACAGAGTGGAATTTAATGCACAATGCTGTCTTCTGTCTCTCAAGCGAAACCAAAACCCTCAACCATTATCCATGGATGGTACTTGCATCATTGAAACCGAAAGACTTGCCATTCTCGGTATGTGTATTAATAACCATCTTCGATGGAATGATCACATATTCGAGGTCGCTAAAAATGCTGCAAAATGTCTAGGATTCCTTAAACGGTGCAAGAAATATTTTTCCCCGTCCGATCTGGCCTCAATTTATAAGGCT
This sequence comes from Pocota personata, assembly GCA_963082735.1. Taxonomy (NCBI): domain Eukaryota; kingdom Metazoa; phylum Arthropoda; class Insecta; order Diptera; family Syrphidae; genus Pocota; species Pocota personata. The sequence goes on along the minus strand of OY720431.1, from coordinate 98,054,157 downwards.
CCACATCCATCCTACCAATGTGTCGGCATCAGAACTCCGTGACCACAGTCGCACAAAATATTTGTTTTTGTTTCTTTTTTGTTTCATTGAAGGTAAACAAGGGTATGTGTGAGTGACAGGATGGACTAAAATTTCTGATTTTTTCCCTTTTGTAAGAAGTTTAAGCTCTTTAAAAAGCTTTTTTTTAGTGAATTTCGTTTTCATATATCACTTCTTCGAGAGACATCTGGGTAGTTTATTATCTGTGCTTGAAGCTTAAAAAATAGTTTCTTTTAAAGTTATAAGCTGGTTTCTTGAACAAAATGCCCCCAAAAAATTTATGTGGCATTATACAATATATGGACGAATTGTAGAGAATATGAGCATCTGTATTTGTTAAGGCTATGTTTTTCAGTTTCTAGTAAAAATTTTGGAAAAATATATCATTGCATCTATTTAAAAAAATGTTCAACAATACATTTCAATATTAGTATATGTTAGCAGAAGAAGTGGAATAGGGTACCACATGATCTGATTCATATGGATTGCAACTTTTCTGTATGAATATAGAATATACCACATAGGGTATAATAATGTAGGTGCATAGTTTTTAACATAAAAATAATAACGATAAAACCCCAAAATATATATAATCGTGATCAGTAGCAGTACAAGTGTAAATTTCATAAAATCCAACCACAGACACGCACCCCTTTTTAATTAACTTTCCTTTTATAAATAGTTTTACTAGCAACTAAAAAATATCACCTTTTCTAAATATATAGACGTTCATATTGTCTATAATTTTGGGAAAAGTTTTCTAGAATTTGCTTTCCTCAAGTATATTTGCGGTGATGACTAAGTCTTGTTGTTAATATTTCAGAAGAGTCCTTGTCTTTTGGTTACAAATGGCAATTGCAACGTCCAGTTTCTTTTAAAAAAAATAGTCTTAGCCACAAATTATGCGGCAAAGTCTTTCAAAAATCTAGAAAATATCATCTGCGCAGAAAGATTGCATTGCAGTTGAGCCAAAAGTTTCATAACGTCACGCCCACTTTATTATCGGTGGATTAGAAGATGAACGATAAGGTATCACGCCATCCGTTCCAGATGGATTGCTTTCTATATGTTTTTATACCCCTTTTCATAGGGTATATTAATTTTAATGCATAGTTTGAGACAAAATATACGTTGTTATTCCCTACAATTTGTCCATATATAGTGAAGTCTCACGATCACTTTTTGGGGCATTTTCTTAAAAAAAAAAACAATTTTGCCTTCTTAAAGCTATTCATGGTGATGAATTTTTCAAATCTCATCAGATATTAAAAATATTGCAAGCGTCCAATTTTTCCTAAAAAGGAATTTTTGTTCTGATGAAATCACTTCAAAATCGGTGAAGTATTTTCCGACAGCGCCCAAAGTGTATGCAATGAGAAAAAGTGACATCGCGACTTGTAAAAATCTATGGTTGACCGGTGGTTCACGCCTGGGATAACATTTGACACTGATTCACTCGGTTCACGCATAAAATATTCGAAACCTAGAACCATTTTCCAGAATGATGAACTCTGCTATAAATAGAGCAACCTGACAGACATCGAGACAGTTGATTTTTGGTGATTATCTAAGTGAGTTAAATTTGTAAAAGGTGAAGTATTGGATTGAGATTTATACTGGTGTTGTAAATAACCAATATTCGAAAATAAAGTAAAGTTGAAAGGACAGAAGAGTTGCAAAGCGAAAAATAATAAATAATTTTGAATTGTACAGAAAGTGAATTTGTTGGAAAATTCGAGAATAAAAGGGTTTTATCATCCGAACCCTAACAAAAATACTACAATATTATTATATTCATATTTTTCAATTTGTAGTAAAAATACTGGTGTGCGTGATTGCGGGCCGATTTCAAAAATGTTTACACTTGTTCTGCTTAGGATTCTAAAAGCTTGTATATAAAATTTCGAGTTCCTAGTTCAAAATATAGTGCCTGAAAACTGGTTACATATAGATGTATAGACATATGGATAGACGGAGGGACATGGCTAAATCGAAATAATCTTCAATGCTTCTTACAAATATATATACTTTTGGGGGTTTGTCGTTATTGTTTCTCTCTACGTTAAAAACTTTGTATCAAAATTAATATACCCGTGTTTGTAAAAAGTTATATATAAAATTTCATATTCATAGTTCAATTTTGAAGGCCCAAAAACTAGTGACATACAGAAAGACGGACGAATATGGTTAGTTCGAAATAACTTTTGATGCTGATAACAAATATATACAAAATTAATACACCTTATAATACAGAATATAGCGAATTTTACATATGTTAGTTTAATGCGAACTTTACAGGTTTATTAATAATGAATACTTAGCTTTTGGGACTACGGCTCTCTAACATGATCTAATGGAAGTATTTGACATGGTGTTAGAACGGAAATCCTTTGACATTATACTCGTAAAGTCGTCCACGATAGCTTGTCAAGGTGGTGTCTTCGATTTAGCATGAAATAAATAAAAAAGTCGATCAATTGCGAAATATAGTCAACTCTACTCCGAAGGCATAACACTGGCAGTAGGGTCTTATGGCTTAAATGCAACTTGATCGTGATGATGACATCAGTGAATCATGAGCAACGACAAAAAGCAAAACAAACAAGCTCCTCAGTTATGTGGACGCCACCCTTGGAGTTTACTGAAACTTAATACTACCTAAGTTTCAAACCCACTACACCCATCTTCCTTTCTCTCTCTCAATTTCTACAAACGCCCGTGCCCTGAAATAATTTAATGGTATTCATATTCCATTTGATGCGCGCAAATTGTAAAAAAAATTTCGCACTATTTGCGGCAGGGGTTATGAGCTATGCCTATCGCTTAAGTGATTTCGTTGTTCCGATGTTTCAGATGATAATATATCGGACCGTAGGTATGAGGTTATGAAGCTGATGATGTAGTCGTTTGTAGTTGGTGCGTTTGATACTGATGATGATAATTGCCATTATGATGCTGTTAACGATGTTTGAGATAATGATTGAGATTATGGTTCTGTTTAAAATGATGAGCAGACGAGCACTGGCACTAGTGGGGTGGTTGCTGGCAGTTCCGACCAGCGGATGAGGCAGATGAGTAGCTGATAGAATTACTTTAGAAGGCGCGGATGAGGTTGGAGTGACTGAGGCTGATTCCATGATGGCTTGGGTGCACGTGAGTGTCATCATCATCATGTAGCCTGTTGTGTCCAAAGTCGGACGTAGGCCTCTTCTAAATTTTTCCATTCTATGCTGTCTTGTGCTGTACAGATCCAATTTTCTGTTCCTGCTCTCTTTATATCGTTACTCCATAGCGATTGTGGTCTCCCTCTGTTTCTCAGGTCTTCTCTTGGTCTCCATTCTAGGAGTCGTTTTGTCCACCTATTGTCTGTTATTCTCGCCACATGTCCTGCCCTTTGCTTTTGCAATTTGTATAGTTATATCAGATATATGTTCTTCTTCGGACTTCTTCGTTTCTTACTCGGTCCCTTCAGCTTATTCCCAGCATTGCTCTCTCCATCGCTCTTTCCTTGTTAGGGTTAAGGTCTCCGCACCGTATGTGATAACTGGCATTATGCATTGCTCAAACACTTTTCTTTTTAGCCGCATGGCTATATCACTTCTTAGTACGTTTCTCATTTTGCCGAAGGCTGCCCAACCTAATCCGATGCGTCGTTGGATTTTGCGAGTTTGGTTGTCTCTCAATATTCTTAAACCATGACCGAGGTATTTATATTCGAACACCTGCTCGATCACCATTTCGTCTGCTGTCTTTAGGTTTCCATTGGGGACTAAGTTGGTCATGAATTTCGTTTTCGTGAACTTGATGTTTCGGCCGACAGTTTTTGAAGCTGCTCCGAGTTCATCTAGCATCAGTTTACCATCTTTGAGGTTATCATTTATGATAACATTGTCATCCGCGAAGCGGAGGTGACTGAGGTGTTGGCCGTCAATATTGATGCCCTTCTCTTCCCATTGCAGGTTTTTGAAGCCTCCTTGTCTAATATCTCTTCCTATTCGGTACTTATTTCTTTTTCATGTAGTACCACACATCCTTATCGTACATTGCTTTAGCGATTCCATTATGCTACATGTTTCCATAGTGTCGAAGGCTTTTTGGAAGTCTACAAATGTCGGGACTAGTAGCCGGTTGTATTCGATTGATTTTTCAATTAGTACCTTTACTGCTTGCGGATGATCATTCGTACTGAAGCCTCTCCTGAAGCCAGCTTGTTCCCGTGGTTGGTATCGGTCGAATTTTTGTTCTATTTTTTTCTATAATGACCTTTGTCAGCAGTTCGTAGAGGTGTGGAAGGAGGTTTATCGATCTGTAGTTATCCAAATTTGTTATATCTCCTTTTTGTGGATTAGATAGATATACGAGTTTCTCCATAACTTCTCCTTGCTTTAAGCACATGTTGTAAAGCGCCGTTATTCCTCTCAGGAGTTTGAAGCCGCCTGTTTTTTTTTTTTTTGTGGCATCTACTACTAATTGGTCCTCACTTGGTGCCTTATTATTTTTCATTTCTATTAGGGATCTTCGTACTTCCTCTTCTGTTATTTCCGGCATTTCCTCTTACCCAACATTTGTAAGTTCGTGCCTGGTTGTCTCTCTGTTAATTGGTTGTGTTGTTTGGCTCGTGTACAGTTTTCTGTAAAAAGTTTCCGTAATATTTAATATTTCATTTTTATTTGTTACATTTTTTCCGTTTTCGTTTTTGAGTTTTACTATTTAATTTTTTCCGTCTGTTGTAATTTTTCTTATAACTTTCATGTTCTTATTTTCTTCAATGCATTCTTTTATTTTTTCGTAATTGTATCTTTTGGTGTCGTTGCGTACTTCTTTTAATATTATTTTGTTTAGTCTGCGTATTTCAGTGATGTCCTGTATCTTTCTGGTTTCTTTTCATTGTTCTATGAACTGTTTGGTTGTAATGCTTAGTTTTTCGCGTAGGTTTCCTCTGTTAGTACTTCTGCAGTAATTGTCTTGTGCCAGGATTATCGCTTCTGCTATTCTTTCATTTAAGTGTTCAAAGTTGCCTCTTTGATATTGGTAGAGTTTAGATGATATCATTTTTCAAACCTTGCAGGATCTGTTGGATTTGTCCATTTCGTTACTTCTCTTCTATTTATCATCCTGCTTCTTTCGGTTTTTAGATTTATCTTCATTATGGCACTTACTGCTCTGTGATCACTTCCACTTGTTCAGTATTGTAACGTCTGTTATTAATTGCTTTTTATCTCTAATAAAAAAATCGATTTCATTTTTAGTGTTCCCGTTAGGGCTTACCCATGTCCATCTTCTGTGTTGCTTTTACTCAAAGAAGCTGTTTGTGTGGTACAGGTTGTGTTGGTGTAGGAAGTCGATCAACATTTGTCCTCTCTCATTTCTACCTTCTAGGCCGAATTTTCCTATCGCTTTCTCAGCTTCATCTTCTGGTCTGCCGACTTTTGCATTGAAATCTCCGATGATAAGGGTAAAATGGCATAAATTTTTTTTCATTGCTCGCTCTATGTCTTCGTAAAAGTTTTCTACTTCCTCATTATTATAGTCGGTGCACGTGAGTGTGCTGGACAGTAAATGCCTGCATGAAGGGTGTGATGTAAATTTCTATGGGCAGAATGATTTGCATAGGCACTTAGGGTTGATGTGACTTTCTATAAACTGCGATCGAATTATCTTTGGCCGCAGCCCATCGTTTTGTTAGGTTATCTTTTTCTGGTGCAGCAGTATACGCACTTTCTGACTATTTGGTTAAATAAATAGTAGTACCCCTCAAAAAATAGATGTTTCGACTACTCTCATATCGTATTCATCCACCCGAAGACATATGTATCTGCCTTGTGCTCAAGTAAGATAAACAAAGAATAGACAAATCTCTTTTCTTTTAGCCTAATTCCGCAACATGTTTTAGCAACATTAGTATTACAGTGGCTTGCGAATTAAGAGGTACCTTTCCTTAATTTGAGAGAAAAAAAAATATGAAGGAATTGAAATTAGCGATTGATGGTAGGCCTATAATAATTGAAATAATTGTGAAATGAGATAATCTTGCCAAACTAGTTTCAACGCTAGAGAGAATATCGTCGTAAATAAGAAAGGTAGCATTGAGTAAAGAATTAATATTCAAATATTTAGAAAAACGAAGCTTCAAAAATATCGACAGTAACTTGCTACTGCTAATATACAGACACCCTAAGAAAATAAAAAAAATAGAAGAGAATGAAAGAAATATTTATAAGTACCACAACACACCGCATGGCAGATGTTTAGGTATTAGACAGACTGTGACAAGACTCAAACAAATATATATTTGGGAAAACATGTAAAAAAGTTCGTAAGCTATGTGCCAGAAATAAACAGAAGAACCACGTCAAATAAAAGTTGGTTATGTTAGATATATGTGCAAAGCATCGGGCCCTCGCAGAATATCAAACGGCTACAGATATATATGCAACGCGAACTAACTAAATTTTATGTTGCACACGCTATCGAAAACAAATAACATATAATATCTGCGATATATTGAAAAACAAGCAAACCTGTTCACTACCAGTGCCGTGAAATTAAAGTGAAGCGAAATTAGGCCAAATTCAAAAATGTGGCCATATTACGCTTTGCAAAAGAGAAATAAGGTCATTTGGCGTTATTTCACTTTTACAGCCAAATCTGGCCATCCTGATTACGCCTTGTAAATTTAAATAAAAAGATATTTCTTTTTACACTTTCTAGTTTTGCTTAACTTTACTATCCGAGAAAATCAGAAGAGGTAGCGAATCGTGAATATTTATTGATCGTTGTAAGTCTTTCATTATGAAATCTTCAAAGTAGTTAAAAGTGTTAACTGGACTACACGCCGCATAGGAGCGCCTTGAGCACCTGGATTTGAGGCCGAAGGTATATCAGTCGAAGACTTCTACATCACTCAAATACCATTTCATTCGCATCGAATTTCAGTTTATTCAACTTTTGCCATATTTTAAGTATTTATTTTGAAAATTTGTTCAAATGTATCAATTATCATAGACTTTATTAAATTTTAAGATGAAATTTGAGCCGAATCAAACCGTACTTGGGTGGCGCTAAGGAAGAAAAAACTATGGACATCTCTTCGACTCATACAACGAACAGCCTTCCGCCTCACATGCATGAGCTCAGGGAGACGCTACCCGGCGTGTAGTTTATTAATTCTTATATTGCATTGCGAAAAATCACCCAACAATTTTTGGGTTCATTTGGAAGTTTTGGGCGATTATTCTCATAGCCTTTTGGGCATATTTTCACTTTTGGCATATTGGGCGATCTTTTATTATGAACAATAGCTCAAAATATAAAAATGCATAATCGCCTAAATGGAAGTGAATAATCGCTCAAAAACTTTTCGTTTTTTTTTTTGGGCGATTATTCGCACAACCTATGAACAGCTCCAGTCGCATATTAACATTTTCATATTTCGAACATATAGGTATTTGATATTTGCAATAATTGGCGACAGGAGGGTTGAAAAAAAAAACTAAATTATAACATAAACTAAATGTGACAAAGATGGAAGATAAAAAGATATATTTAGTTTTACTAGATTGTAAAATAAAAATAAGTTACAAACTCTTGTCACGGACCATACGAGTATAAAATCATTGGAACAAATGATGTAAATTCAGCTATAGAAATAATTAGTCTTAAGAGATAAAATCTAAGAAATTAAAATAAATATACAATTTACTCAAAAATTTCGATTCCTCTTTCAAATTCCTTGTCTGCGAATGAATGTGAACTTAAATTGTCGGCCATTTTTGCAAACGATCTATCAGATATTTTTTTTTTCCGAATTCGATTACTTTAATCATTCACTTTTGAGGGTATACTCTTCCTATTTTCTCTCATCTATCGTATGGACCGCCTGGTAGAATCTGGAATGAAAAGAGGTGGAGGAGTATCTACTAATCGCGGTACGTTGTACTATTGCTAGCCGGCATTGTCAATTATCAACACATTCGGTTAATTTCAACCAACTCTGTTTCAATGTTAACTCTATTCATCTCAATACATATTTTTCTGAATTTTGCTTTATTGGAAGTTGTATCCATATGTATCGTATGTGATGCATCCGAGTGTATTAACATGAGTGTATTAGTAGGGAAGTCTCCCTTCTCTCTGTCTGATGTGCTACTGCGCGCACGACGGAGTTTTTTGGTATTCAGTATTAATCGAGCAAGCGAAATAATCGGTTGGGTTTTTTCTTGAGTATTTTGCTCTTTTTCCCAACGGTAAAAATGTATGTGTTTTATTTATTTTATTAACTTTTCCTGTTCTAAACATTTGGTCCATGTAAAGCCGGATAAAGATCAGCGAGTTATGGATAAGTATAAAAGTGCAAGCGTATTTAGTTAGAAACGAAAAATTATTATTATTAATTATTTTTCGTCGATGACGAAATCATAGCCAGCGTATAGTGCCTGCATACAGTTTCGCATATACAATACACGATGACACAAGCAGAACGAACAGCAAAGCCAGTGGGTTACCATCCATGATATTTAGAAGGGAATATATCATAGTAAAAAAATAGGTAGTGTGCAAGCGAGATTGTAATTAAATGAGTACAGTCCACAATTATCTTTGCAAGTGTTGATAGTTTGAATGGATCGAGTGGAAAGTTAAAATAAAAATATTTATGGATAGTGCAAGATAAGTGGCAGACAAACAAATACATATGTACATAGTATTTTTTTTGATAGTGAGCAAGTAGAGTATTAAAATGCGTTTTTACTTTTTTGTGCTGGTTTTGTTTTGTTTTTTTTTTTGTCTTGCAGAGAGTGAACAAGGGTAGCAGTGAATATATTGTTACATGTTGTTGCAAGCACGATTTCCCTTTCCTGTTCAGTAGTTTCCGTCGATGACGAAAGTTAATTTCACAATAATATCTAAACGGTATAAGCATGTACGAGCGCGATGCTACGGTGCGATGCAGCCATTGTTTTAGCTTGCTATATTAATGTACATTCATTTGTTTGTTTATTAGCCTGTGTCTTTTTCATAAGCGCGACAGCAAATCGTGCAGGGTTAATATGCGCACGTTACTAACGGGGTAGCGATTACAGCGGAAAGACCGAATATTCGCAAAGGATGAAATTCCATGACTTTATTTTGGTACCAGGTAAGACGGAAAGCGTACTTGCAGGCGGCTAGCGTGCCAGCAGAGAGTTTCGAAAAAAAAAGAATTTCGGACTTTCATATTGATATTGATATCGTATGTAAATAGATGAGTGGACAGTTATAAATCTTAAGAAGATTCCAGAAAGTACTAATGTTTGTTTGCCGGAAAGACATGGCATATTGCAATTATTGTTTAAGTTATTATAAAGGGTGGTTAAATTTTAAGGGCCGATGTTGAATGTGAACCACACCTAAACGTCAAGTTTTTTTCTGCATTTCATTTGACATTTCTCAATTTCAGACTAACTCAATTTGAACCATGGAAAGATACACAATCGAGCAACGTGTTAAAGTTATTTAGGCTTATTATGAAAATGGGCGTTCAAATCCAAATGCATATCGTGATTTCGTGATTCTTTCGGTCAATTTAATCGTCCAAATGTGCGTACAATCGGAAAAATCGAGTTTCTCCATAACTTCTCCTTGCTTTAAGCACATGTTGTAAAGCGCCGTTATTCCTCTCAGGAGTTTGAAGCCGCCTGTTTTTTTTTTTTTGTGGCATCTACTACTAATTGGTCCTCACTTGGTGCCTTATTATTTTTCATTTCTATTAGGGATCTTCGTACTTCCTCTTCTGTTATTTCCGGCATTTCCTCTTACCCAACATTTGTAAGTTCGTGCCTGGTTGTCTCTCTGTTAATTGGTTGTGTTGTTTGGCTCGTGTACAGTTTTCTGTAAAAAGTTTCCGTAATATTTAATATTTCATTTTTATTAGTTACATTTTTTCCGTTTTCGTTTTTGAGTTTTACTATTTAATTTTTTCCGTCTGTTGTAATTTTTCTTATAACTTTCATGTTCTTATTTTCTTCAATGCATTCTTTTATTTTTTCGTAATTGTATCTTTTGGTGTCGTTGCGTACTTCTTTTAATATTATTTTGTTTAGTCTGCGTATTTCAGTGATGTCCTGTATCTTTCTGGTTTCTTTTCATTGTTCTATGAACTGTTTGGTTGTAATGCTTAGTTTTTCGCGTAGGTTTCCTCTGTTAGTACTTCTGCAGTAATTGTCTTGTGCCAGGATTATCGCTTCTGCTATTCTTTCATTTAAGTGTTCAAAGTTGCCTCTTTGATATTGGTAGAGTTTAGATGATATCATTTTTCAAACCTTGCAGGATCTGTTGGATTTGTCCATTTCGTTACTTCTCTTCTATTTATCATCCTGCTTCTTTCGGTTTTTAGATTTATCTTCATTATGGCACTTACTGCTCTGTGATCACTTCCACTTGTTCAGTATTGTAACGTCTGTTATTAATTGCTTTTTATCTCTAATAAAAAAATCGATTTCATTTTTAGTGTTCCCGTTAGGGCTTACCCATGTCCATCTTCTGTGTTGCTTTTACTCAAAGAAGCTGTTTGTGTGGTACAGGTTGTGTTGGTGTAGGAAGTCGATCAACATTTGTCCTCTCTCATTTCTACCTTCTAGGCCGAATTTTCCTATCGCTTTCTCAGCTTCATCTTCTGGTCTGCCGACTTTTGCATTGAAATCTCCGATGATAAGGGTAAAATGGCATAAATTTTTTTTCATTGCTCGCTCTATGTCTTCGTAAAAGTTTTCTACTTCCTCATTATTATAGTCGGTGCACGTGAGTGTGCTGGACAGTAAATGCCTGCATGAAGGGTGTGATGTAAATTTCTATGGGCAGAATGATTTGCATAGGCACTTAGGGTTGATGTGACTTTCTATAAACTGCGATCGAATTATCTTTGGCCGCAGCCCATCGTTTTGTTAGGTTATCTTTTTCTGGTGCAGCAGTATACGCACTTTCTGACTATTTGGTTAAATAAATAGTAGTACCCCTCAAAAAATAGATGTTTCGACTACTCTCATATCGTATTCATCCACCCGAAGACATATGTATCTGCCTTGTGCTCAAGTAAGATAAACAAAGAATAGACAAATCTCTTTTCTTTTAGCCTAATTCCGCAACATGTTTTAGCAACATTAGTATTACAGTGGCTTGCGAATTAAGAGGTACCTTTCCTTAATTTGAGAGAAAAAAAAATATGAAGGAATTGAAATTAGCGATTGATGGTAGGCCTATAATAATTGAAATAATTGTGAAATGAGATAATCTTGCCAAACTAGTTTCAACGCTAGAGAGAATATCGTCGTAAATAAGAAAGGTAGCATTGAGTAAAGAATTAATATTCAAATATTTAGAAAAACGAAGCTTCAAAAATATCGACAGTAACTTGCTACTGCTAATATACAGACACCCTAAGAAAATAAAAAAAATAGAAGAGAATGAAAGAAATATTTATAAGTACCACAACACACCGCATGGCAGATGTTTAGGTATTAGACAGACTGTGACAAGACTCAAACAAATATATATTTGGGAAAACATGTAAAAAAGTTCGTAAGCTATGTGCCAGAAATAAACAGAAGAACCACGTCAAATAAAAGTTGGTTATGTTAGATATATGTGCAAAGCATCGGGCCCTCGCAGAATATCAAACGGCTACAGATATATATGCAACGCGAACTAACTAAATTTTATGTTGCACACGCTATCGAAAACAAATAACATATAATATCTGCGATATATTGAAAAACAAGCAAACCTGTTCACTACCAGTGCCGTGAAATTAAAGTGAAGCGAAATTAGGCCAAATTCAAAAATGTGGCCATATTACGCTTTGCAAAAGAGAAATAAGGTCATTTGGCGTTATTTCACTTTTACAGCCAAATCTGGCCATCCTGATTACGCCTTGTAAATTTAAATAAAAAGATATTTCTTTTTACACTTTCTAGTTTTGCTTAACTTTACTATCCGAGAAAATCAGAAGAGGTAGCGAATCGTGAATATTTATTGATCGTTGTAAGTCTTTCATTATGAAATCTTCAAAGTAGTTAAAAGTGTTAACTGGACTACACGCCGCATAGGAGCGCCTTGAGCACCTGGATTTGAGGCCGAAGGTATATCAGTCGAAGACTTCTACATCACTCAAATACCATTTCATTCGCATCGAATTTCAGTTTATTCAACTTTTGCCATATTTTAAGTATTTATTTTGAAAATTTGTTCAAATGTATCAATTATCATAGACTTTATTAAATTTTAAGATGAAATTCGAGCCGAATCAAACCGTACTTGGGTGGCGCTAAGGAAGAAAAAACTATGGACATCTCTTCGACTCATACAACGAACAGCCTTCCGCCTCACATGCATGAGCTCAGGGAGACGCTACCCGGCGTGTAGTTTATTAATTCTTATATTGCATTGCGAAAAATCACCCAACAATTTTTGGGTTCATTTGGAAGTTTTGGGCGATTATTCTCATAGCCTTTTGGGCATATTTTCACTTTTGGCATATTGGGCGATCTTTTATTATGAACAATAGCTCAAAATATAAAAATGCATAATCGCCTAAATGGAAGTGAATAATCGCTCAAAAACTTTTCGTTTTTTTTTTTGGGCGATTATTCGCACAACCTATGAACAGCTCCAGTCGCATATTAACATTTTCATATTTCGAACATATAGGTATTTGATATTTGCAATAATTGGCGACAGGAGGGTTGAAAAAAAAAACTAAATTATAACATAAACTAAATGTGACAAAGATGGAAGATAAAAAGATATATTTAGTTTTACTAGATTGTAAAATAAAAATAAGTTACAAACTCTTGTCACGGACCATACGAGTATAAAATCATTGGAACAAATGATGTAAATTCAGCTATAGAAATAATTAGTCTTAAGAGATAAAATCTAAGAAATTAAAATAAATATACAATTTACTCAAAAATTTCGATTCCTCTTTCAAATTCCTTGTCTGCGAATGAATGTGAACTTAAATTGTCGGCCATTTTTGCAAACGATCTATCAGATATTTTTTTTTTCCGAATTCGATTACTTTAATCATTCACTTTTGAGGGTATACTCTTCCTATTTTCTCTCATCTATCGTATGGATCGCCTGGTAGAATCTGGAATGAAAAGAGGTGGAGGAGTATCTACTAATCGCGGTACGTTGTACTATTGCTAGCCGGCATTGTCAATTATCAACACATTCGGTTAATTTCAACCAACTCTGTTTCAATGTTAACTCTATTCATCTCAATACATATTTTTCTGAATTTTGCTTTATTGGAAGTTGTATCCATATGTATCGTATGTGATGCATCCGAGTGTATTAACATGAGTGTATTAGTAGGGAAGTCTCCCTTCTCTCTGTCTGATGTGCTACTGCGCGCACGACGGAGTTTTTTGGTATTCAGTATTAATCGAGCAAGCGAAATAATCGGTTGGGTTTTTTCTTGAGTATTTTGCTCTTTTTCCCAACGGTAAAAATGTATGTGTTTTATTTATTTTATTAACTTTTCCTGTTCTAAACATTTGGTCCATGTAAAGCCGGATAAAGATCAGCGAGTTATGGATAAGTATAAAAGTGCAAGCGTATTTAGTTAGAAAAGAAAAATTATTATTATTAATTATTTTTCGTCGATGACGAAATCATAGCCAGCGTATAGTGCCTGCATACAGTTTCGCATATACAATACACGATGACACAAGCAGAACGAACAGCAAAGCCAGTGGGTTACCATCCATGATATTTAGAAGGGAATATATCATAGTAAAAAAATAGGTAGTGTGCAAGCGAGATTGTAATTAAATGAGTACAGTCCACAATTATCTTTGCAAGTGTTGATAGTTTGAATGGATCGAGTGGAAAGTTAAAATAAAAATATTTATGGATAGTGCAAGATAAGTGGCAGACAAACAAATACATATGTACATAGTATTTTTTTTGATAGTGAGCAAGTAGAGTATTAAAATGCGTTTTTACTTTTTTGTGCTGGTTTTGTTTTGTTTTTTTTTTGTCTTGCAGAGAGTGAACAAGGGTAGCAGTGAATATATTGTTACATGTTGTTGCAAGCACGATTTCCCTTTCCTGTTCAGTAGTTTCCGTCGATGACGAAAGTTAATTTCACAATAATATCTAAACGGTATAAGCATGTACGAGCGCGATGCTACGGTGCGATGCAGCCATTGTTTTAGCTTGCTATATTAATGTACATTCATTTGTTTGTTTATTAGCCTGTGTCTTTTTCATAAGCGCGACAGCAAATCGTGCAGGGTTAATATGCGCACGTTACTAACGGGGTAGCGATTACAGCGGAAAAACCGAATATTCGCAAAGGATGAAATTCCATGACTTTATTTTGGTACCAGGTAAGACGGAAAGCGTACTTGCAGGCGGCTAGCGTGCCAGCAGAGAGTTTCGAAAAAAAAGAATTTCGGACTTTCATATTGATATTGATATCGTATGTAAATAGATGAGTGGACAGTTATAAATCTTAAGAAGATTCCAGAAAGTACTAATGTTTGTTTGCCGGAAAGACATGGCATATTGCAATTATTGTTTAAGTTATTATAAAGGGTGGTTAAATTTTAAGGGCCGATGTTGAATGTGAACCACACCTAAACGTCAAGTTTTTTTCTGCATTTCATTTGACATTTCTCAATTTCAGACTAACTCAATTTGAACCATGGAAAGATACACAATCGAGCAACGTGTTAAAGTTATTTAGGCTTATTATGAAAATGGGCGTTCAAATCAAAATGCATATCGTGATTTCGTGATTCTTTCGGTCAATTTAATCGTCCAAATGCGCGTACAATCGGAAAAATCGTGGAAAAATTTGTGCAAACCGGGTCTGTAGGAGATGTGAAAACACCAGTGCATGCTCGTACAGCTCGTACTGCAGAAAATATTGCTGCTGTTCGCGATAGTGTGGCTGAAGAGCCGTCCACCTCAACTCGTCGTCGTGCCCAACAATTGCACCTCTCATGCTCGTCGTTGATGAACATTATGCATAAAGACTTGCATTTACGCGCTTACAAGGTGCAATTGACTCAAGAACTAAAGCCTCTTGACCATTTCAAGCGTCGTCAATGGTCACAATGGTGGCAAGAAATGGCAACAGTGGATGATCAATTTTCGAAGAAAATCATCTTCAGTGATGAGGCACATTTTCACCTCAGTGGATTCGTCAATAAGCAGAATTGCCGCATTTGGGCTAACGATAATCCAAGAGTGATTGTCTAAAAACGAATGCACCCACAAAGAGTGACTGTTTGGTGCGGTTTATGGGCTGGCGGCATCATCGGGCCGTATTTTTTCCAAAATGAGGCCGGTCAGGCAGTTACTGTGAATGGTGTTCGCTATCGTGAGATGATAACGAACTTTTTATGGCCCGAATTGGAAGATATGGATGTGGACGATATATGGTTTCAACAGGATGGTGCCACACAGCTAAAGAAACAATGGCTCTTTTGCGCGACAAATTCAATGGTCGTGTTATCTCAAGTGGTGGCGATGTAAAGTGGCCGCCAAGATCATGTGATTTGACACCGTTGGACTTCTTTTTTTGGGGTTATTTGAAAGAAAAGGTGTACGTCGATAAGCCAGCAACAATTCAAGAGCTAAAGGGTGAGATAATTCGGCACATTAACGGCATAGAACCTCAATTATGCCTCAGCGTCATCGAAAATTTGGACCATAGGATGGAGGTGTGCCGCCGAGGTCGCGGCGGCCATTTGGCCGATATTTTGTTCCATACATAATTGAACCATACCAATATTATCATAATAAAAAGAAATGACAGTAATTTCCTAAATAAATTGTGTTTTATTCAAAATCAACATCGGCCCTTAAAACTTAACCACCCTTTATTTGTCAGAAAGTAGCATCGTCTCCATGCTTCTCGATAGAATCGGTTAGAGAAAGTATGAATGCGAGTGTGATAGCAACGAAAGCAAACAGCAGTGATAGTGTTACAGCTAAGCGTTTCCTTCCATTATTCTTCTTCTCTTTTCACAGCAATGGCCAACATGAACCTACATTCCGACGTAATGGCTGCGATTCGTTATCTAGCGGTATATGCTGAACGGGAGGAGTTCGCGGTTGGAGGAAGTATGGACTCAATTTAACGAGGTTCTAGCTAGCCGAAGTAGATAGCGACACAGCAGCCGCAGAGGAAGGCATGATAGCGATAGAGGAGTTATACTACACAGCGTTCCGACGAAGGATGGAAAATTTGCGCCAGCAGAAGATAGCAGAGCAGGCGGAACTAGCGGCAAGAGCTACCACAGCCAATCAGCAACAACAACAGATTGCAGTGCAAGTGCAGATGCCGCTGCAGAAGCATGACATAAAAAATACCTGGGGCGAATTTGATGGTTCATTCACCAAATGGCAAGGGTTTCATTATCGCTTTTTTGCAGCCATTCATGAGAACGAGCAAATGACGCCAGCATTCAAGTTCTCGCATCTGAAAAAAACTTTGACTGGAAAGGCTGCGCGGACACTGGGCGTGTGGCAACTCACTGATGACAACTATCAGGAGGCCTGGGGGCACTTGAACCAGCTCTATAACAAGAAGTATTTGATTTGTCGCGAACTTTTGCACCAGTTAATCGTTTGCCAGAATTGCAAGGTAATCCGAAGTCGAACGATCTGCAAAGGATGTCAAACGTCACACATGAGACAATGCGCCAGCTTCGTTCTCAAGGTTTGCCAGTTGAGTATTGGGATATGTTCATCGTGCATATGTTGCACGAACGATTGGATAATGAAACAGGGAATTGCAACGCCAGTCCGAGACTCCTGCAGCAAGACAGATGCTGGAATTTTTGGATAAGCAGGCAGCGGCAATCAGTAATCCCCTCGATAATCATCGTTTTCGCTCACTGGAGGCTGGCAGAAGTGGACGGTCAATTCGTGTAGAGAAGACCCGTTTCAATCGTTTCGAAAACGAACGTACCAGTCAGCAAGCAGGTAATTAAAGCCAGCAAGCGAAAAAGTCAGCCAACATCTCGGGTCCATCAATAAAACCAACGACAAGAACCAGTGCCAGCTTGTTTATGCGTCGTCACAAGTGTGAGATATGTGGTGATGAGCACCAATTATACAATTCCAAGCAGTTTAAGGAATTGAACTTGCGACTTCGGAAAGAGTCTGTTCAGAAGAGAGGGCTCTGTGAAAACTGTTTCAGAAAGGGACATCAAGTAGATGCCTGCAGCCATGTCCTCGTTGCCCGGGAAAGCAAATGCACAACAGTCTGTTGTGCACCTCTCGTGATATCAGCAAGCCAGCTGCCATCATGAGAGCGGAAAGTGCATCGTACAGCAAGCGTAGACATAACCTGGAGTAACTAGCAACAATGCCAGCAAAACGATTCAAGCCAGTCAGCAAGGAAAATGCCCCAATTTTAAGGGGAAAGTTCAACCTGATCAACGAGATGCAAGCAATTTTATACAAGAAGATAGCCTTACTGGACAAGCGATTGGCAGTATTGAATAGTGTAGAGTGTAAAGAAGAAAGTAGCGATAGTGGAAAGAGTCTAAATAAAGTCGGTCAGTGTTTGGTGGCAAATTACTTGAATTCTTTTAATTCATCCTCTAGCCTTTCAGAGGACACTGCAGCTCCTCTAATGCCAACAGTAATGGTGAGAGTGCAATCAGACTGTAATCTTTTTGGGCCAGTGCATGCCCTACTAGACTCATTCGCTTTATATTGTAGCAACACCTACAATGCGGAAACTTATAGGGATAAATGGCAGTTGTATTTGGAGCTCACCCATTGAGTATAAATAGTGAGACTGGTGACGTTTTGTCAGCAGCCAAATGCGTTGAAATGGACAGTGTGGACAGTATGGACGCAGGAATAACAATAAGTCGAAGACAACTTTGTTCATACAGTTGAGCGTGACAATGAAGGTCGATTCATTGTTCCATTGGAAGCAGGTAAGAAAGACATTGGTAGTTCAATAGGAATAGCATTGAGGACATTTATGTATTTGGAAAGAAAATTAGAAAGAGAGCCAACCTTAAAAGAAAAATACGTTGACTTCATGCGAAAGTATGAACGTCTCGGACACATGACAAGAACAATCAAACCGACAGAATCCAGCCAGCTAATGTATTATGTCCCGCACCATTGTGTTACTAAGAAGGAATTTCGCTCAATGAAGTACAACAGCGAAGGCACCGGATAGCATTTAGTTCTGACATCCAGATGATATTTAGGCAAGTTCGGATAGCACGACAGCAATGGGACTTGCAAAGGATATTTTGGCGTGAGTCGCCAAGGGAGAGATTGCAAGAATATTGGCTGACGCCGGCATACAATGCAGTTCGAGCCCTTATACAGTGTGGTCGTGATGCTCATGAATCATTTCGTGATGCGGTAAAAGTAATTGAAAATGACCTATACTTAGATGAATGTCGGTCACGTGGCGACAGCAAGCGAGAAACCTTTCTAGTATCGAAAGGAGTAGATGATGTATTAAGGACCGCGGGTTTTGAACCGCGAAAGTGTAAGTCGAAGAGTGAATGGCTACCAAGCAAGTTTAGCTCTGACAACGAAAAGGAAATGATTTTCGACAGCGGAGAGCAAGCAGCCATTTTAGGCTTACAGTGATTGATTGATGTCGATCAATTCACATTTGTAGTCAAAACACTAGAGATAGACGGGTAGATTACAAAGCGAAAGATATTAAGTTGTGTGACTTAGTTGTATGTCCCAAGTGGGTACATTGCGCCAGTAACAATATTAAGAAAGATATTAATTCAAAATACTCGTATGTGGCGACTGAGTCTTAAATGCCAATTGAGATAAAGTACAGATGGACAGCACTTTGGAAAGAAATTCAATGCCAGGAACAATTTAGAATCGACAGATGGCTTGGAACGAGTAAAGAGGCGAAGATTCAAATTTATGGATTTTCTGACGCTTCGATGACCGCATATGGAGCAATAATATATGTGCGAATAGAGCAGGTGAATGGAAAGGTAACTAGCAGTCTGGTTGTCTCGAAAAAACGAGTCGAGTGACAAATTGTCTTCAGCACTAGACGAATAAGTTCTCTTAGGAATTTTGCTTTTCAATTTTGTAGTACCGCACAGAAAGAAGAGAACGTCATACGAGTCCAAAGCGCCGATTAGTACATAGGTAGTGCTCTTAGAATGACTTTTCCTTCTGCTATAGGAATATCGCCATGCCAGGCCTTGTTTGAACAGTGCAAGGTAAAGTACGGCTCTGACTACATACTTTTAAGAATTGTGGAAGCTTCCAACAACCCAGAGTTTCAAGTTCTGCCTAAATATTATACAATAATTGTATACATTGTATTGTGAACATGTCCTTAGCCGCATTTTACATTAGACCCCCCTTCCCCAATCTCTTCCCATTGGTAATAATACTTCCGAATCATACTCAAATTGGCAATTTAAATCGAGACTATTTCCTAATTTCAATACCGCTCCTAAATATCCCAACTTCACACGACCGAATATTCTTAATAAACCTAATGCCAATCGCGTGTCTTTTAAATTCTCGTCTGATACTTCTCCCCTTCCCTCTGTTACTTTCAACCAAAATCCGGTACCCAATCCTTCTCTTCCCTCTGTCAATATTGCTTCTCCTCTCACTAATGCATCCAATTCTTCTCCTTAGTTTATCGACCATCTCGGTTAAGGGACCACAGAATCTATAGTAATGTTCGACTGTACCTTGCTTACCTCCACAACAAACTCGACTGCGTTTGTAACGATAGTAAAACTAAAACAAACGTCATGGTAGCAATTCACCAGGAAGGTCTTCCTTCTGACCCACCTACTTTATTACGTATCTTCAGTAACTATCATGATGCTTTTAATAATTCACCTCAAAAGGTTTCTGAAGATTTGTCCTCATTTGCCTCCTACCTTCAAAAAAGCCGGGCCGGTTCAAATAAATAATACCGTCGTTAATCACTGCACAATCACAAATTTGTTCGTCCATAAACTGCCACTATCATCAAAACTTCAACCAAATTCCCCTTCGTCTCTACACAATAATTTTCCTCGTACATTTTACTACCAGAACGTAAGAGGTCTGCGCTCGAAAACCCAAGCTTCTTGCGCCAATTCCATTCTCTCCCTTTCGATATCTATGCTCTGACAGAAACCAATCTGATCCCCGACATAAAGAGCCAAGAATTATTTTCCCCTACTTTTAATGTTTTTCGAGGCGACGACCCTACCCAACCCTTGGTTGACTCTCCCTCTCGAGGAGTGCTACTGGCCATCCATAACGACCTTGACTCTTCTCTCATTGCCATTTCTTCCTCTTCTAAGGTCGACTTTGTTACAATAAAAATAACTTTTCCACACAGATCCCTGTACGTTATGTCTTGTGACATTCTACCATATCAACCTATCGAATCCTACCAACTTGCTATAGACGCGATTGGTCAAATAATTGACCTATCTGATTCCCTTAATGACATCCTTATTTTTAGCGATTTTAATCTGCCTCTGCTACAGTGGACTCCTTCCGATGATGAATCCTTTTTCATCGCTTAAAATCAAGTCTATGTCAAGTTAATAATGTCTTAAATTACATGGGAAGGCAATTAGACCTTATATTCACAACTGATCCCATTAACTTCTCAGTCTCACTTCGTCCCCTATCTCTATCGACTGTTGATAACTTCATACTACTCCTATTGCATTTTGCACTTCTTACGGCTTTCATAAAGCTAATTTCCGCAAAATAAATGCCTAACTGAGTACGTGTTCCTTTGAGTTTGCTAACCTATCCTTAAACAAAGACCTCACAATTTTTTAAAGAGAAATATTAAATTCTATTTCTCTTTTTGTCCCCATTTCTTGCCATAAAACTTCATCTTCTCCGTTGGCCCCTTTCTGTCTCTGCCTTTTGATCCTACTGTAATTGAAAATAAACTACAAAATTATAATGATGAATACTCAACCGGCCCAGATGGTCTCCCTGTCATTTTTCTTAAAAAAATGCTCCTCCATTCTCACCCTTGCCTCTCTCATCTCTTCCGTTTGTCTATGTCACTAGATTGACTCTCCCTCATATTTGGAAGACCTCTTTCATAACCCCTATACACAAAAAGGGATCAAAGAACGAAGTAACAAAACTATCGCCTCATTGCTATCTCATCTACCCAAACTTTTCGGAAGTATTTTATACGCTTTCAGTTCAAATCTCTTATCTCTCCCACCCAACACGGCTTTCTGAAAAGTAGATCAACTACCACTAACTTAGTCGAATTCGTGTCCTTCGCCCTGTCTGCCTTAGAGAGTGGCAAAGAAGTCGACGTTATTGGAACTGATTTTAGTAAGGCTTTTGATAAGATATCTCATAACTTAATCCTCTTCAAATTGTCTGCCCTCGGTTTCGAACCTATATCGTTAAAATGGATATCTTTTTCAAAGACATCTCTTCACCGCATAACTACTGTCTCCTTCAACAAAACCTTGATAGTTTTTCGAACTGGTGCCTACCAAATCGCTTAGAGATATATAATATCGCCAAAACCCAATCCATTACCTTACCACGTGTCATCCGCCCGACTTTACCTTCTCCATGGTCAACCTATGTCCATCGTTCAATCTCTCCGCGGTCTTGGAATATTGTACGATAGGGTACTACATATTCGTTCACATGTTGATGAGATAATTCGTATTCTCCGACCCTTACGTGACCAAATCCCTCCACATTACCTTTGTTCGCCCCCTCCTTTAATACGCCGTCGATTTCTTCAATTTGCCCTTCGAGGTCTTCCTTGGAACGTTCTATTTATCTTGCCTCCCCATCAAGATCGCCTCAATCTCTAGAGAAACGACATTTCTTTCATTCAACGACTTCTTTCAGGCTCTGTCAATATTCTTCAATACCAACCTACGAAATTTTCGATGCCCTCGTCCTTTCTATCTACCGTCCCACCGCTGTGAAAACTTAACTCAAACCTCACCCACTTTGATTTTAACCTCAGCATTCCCTGCCTCAAAGCCGAAATCCTTCACCATTCTCCTTAGCTTTTAGTCTTAGTTTTAAGTTCCAGCCTTAAGTTAGTTGTAGCTTATATTAAGCCAAATAAATGGGGCTTTCGCCCCACCAAAATTACACCTGTTGACATGTTTTTTTTTTTATGGATGCGCCAATGGATGTGGTAATCTTCTAAATATACTAGTAGCCTACTAGCATGCACGATTCGTAGACCCATTTATTCGATTCCAGGAATGCGCCTACGTACTAATCCACACCCAGCACTCTTCGGTATTACTTCGCGGGGCTGGTTAGCAATTCATGCTATGCTTCTTGTATTGCTGCTTCTGATGCTCCTGTTGCTTCTGTTGCTTCTGCTGCTTTTCTATTCTCCGCAGCTCATTTTGAAGAGTTGTTACGAAATTACATATTACCATCTAATTCTCTTTCGACTGCAACGTATAGTCGAGGAGTAACCACGGGCTGGGCAGAGTAGTTCTCCATGCCGTGAAGCGTGTGCAATGAAAACTGCCTGCTCCGTATCTTCATCTTCATCTGGGCATTCGGGCAGGATGGTGAACTGTCGTGTCCAACTCGGTGGAGGTATTTGCGGTAACCGCCATGACCAGACAGGAACTGTGTAAGGTGGTAGCTACATTCCCCATGCTTTCGGCTTATCGAGTCTTGGATTGTCGGTATTAGTTTATATGTCCACCTGCCTTTTGTTGTATTTTTCCAACGAGTTTGCCACATAGTTGCTGACGCAGCTTTTTGTCTTGATGTCATTGGAATCGTGTTGGTTCAGGGCTCTTCTATTGTATATTCTCAACATCCCGTCTGCGAGGATGTCGATGGGGACCATTCCAGCTATAACAAAGGCGGCCTCGTCTGAGATGGTTCCGTAGCGCGCAGAGTCTATATGTTGAGGATAATCTCCTTTTGGTCTGCTTCACTCCTAGTGCCTGTACCCAGGCTAGGGCGGCATATAAAAGAACTGAGGTGACAACTTTGGAGAGCAGTATCCTTCTAGCGTATCCAGGTCCACCGATATTAGACAGTATACGCGAGAGAGCTCCCTGTATTTGCAGTACTTTTCTGGCTAAATAATCAACGTGCTTTTTGAACTGCAGTTTGTTGTCCAGCATTACTCCAACGTATTTAACTGCTTCTTTGGACCTGATTGTTTGTTCACCAACCTTAAAACTCGTGAATTCTACGGTTTTTCGTTTTTCGACTGGTTATAAGGACAGTTTCTGTTTTACGGGCGGCTAGTTCTAGTTCGGCGGAATCTCTTATCCGAGCAAATGCTTCATTTGTAGCTGATTCGACCGTACAGATTTGTTTTGCAACTGTCACGACGGCAATGTCATCAGCGAATCCAATTATCGTTACTCCGTCGGGCAGCGTTAATCGTAAGACTCCGTCGTACATGATGTTCCACAGTAGCGGTCCTAAGACCGATGGGACTCCCACAGTGACGTTGTAGTATTTTAACCCTTCATCGGTATTATACCTCAGCTTTCCGTTTATGAAATAATTCGTCAGTATACGCAGTAAGTAATATGGGGTAACCACCAGTTCGTAGAGTTAAATGCGTTTTTAACGTCCAGCATTACCACTGCACAGTACTCCTTTGTGCCGTTGAGCCATCTTTTCCTTCGATGGCACCTTTTGCTATTTCAACTACCCCTCTTATGGCATCAACTGTAGATCGCGCTTTTCTGAAGCCAAATTGGCGGTCTGAGAGAGCTCTTCTTCTGCTACTGCGAGTAATTTATTATAAATTATCTTCTCATGGATCTTTCCCATAGTATCCAATATGCATATTGCGCGATAAGACGATGGTTCTCCTATCGGCTTGTTTCCTTTTGGTAGCAAGACCAAATGCTGTACCTTCCACTTTTCAGGAAAGGTTTCTTTTTCGAGACGCTTCTGTATTGACACTTCTCCCCCTTTTTTTGTGCCTTATTTGGGATGCCGTCGGGTCCGGGCGCTTTATGGTCGCCTATCTTGCCGCATGCCTTAACCAACTTCTCCATAGTAATTAATGTGATATCCTCTGCATTGACTTCCCTTATGATGTTGCACATAGTAGCTGGTCTTTGGGGGACAAGGTGCTCTATTATGGATCTTAGCATTATTGGACATGTTATTGGAGGGGTCCTACAACCCTTCAGTTTCGTCATCACTATTCTGTATGCCGAACCCCACGGGTTAATGTCAGCTTCTTGATTGAAGCATGCGGTTTTTCTCTCCTTGATGGCTGTATTTAAGTTGCAGTCTAAGGGTGTCCAAGCATTATCGAAAGTCCGCTCTCCTTTTTGATCAATTTTTTATCCGGTATTTTTATTTTATTTTGTTTGTGGTCATTTATGTTTGGTCTCCACTCAAAGTCGCTATCAATGATTGAATGTGTAGTCACTCTAGGATCCCATGGTTATCTATGCAAGCAAGGAGGCCATGCGAGAGTTGGCTCAAGCCCTTATGGAGTCTTGTTTCAGAGCCTGAACGGTGCTAAACAGGAATATTACATCTGCACCTACACCACCAACTTAATGGCGACGAAACAGTGAACGTACTTTGAGGACTGCCAAGGTTTTAACGGGAAGGGGGCGCTTGCAGCATTAGCCTGAAAGCCATTTCAACAAAATTTCACTCTTGCTTACTCAAGTAACAGAATACTACAAACGTCAGCCCTCATAGCTTCTATTCAAATTTGTTTTCCAGTATGCTATAATGAAGACCTTACTGGGCTCGGTCTTAATGTTTCAAATTACTGATGATCAAGTCATCATATGAAGCCGGTTGTGGTTCCCGTTAGAGTTTACAGACTCATTTGAGGGGCAAGGAGCTGCCCTTTTTACGGCGTGGCGGGTACGTTCGAATCTCGCCATTTTATCTTTACTTTATCATTCGTAGCCACCTTATGAGCACTTCCTCTCGTCTTGTCGCAGAGACTTCATAGGAATTTCTTTGACCTTTTCAGCCACTCCCTCCTCCTCCGCCGCTTTTGGTCGGGGACTGCTTATTGGGTATTCGCAGTTAAACTGCATATCCGCAGGCCGTTCACTATCCGCCAGCTGTGACCCTCACAGTTGCCTGAGCTTAGCCTCACCATCCCGTCAGGCTTGGTGACTGTGAGCTGTTGACAGGTGAATAATGAATATGGTGATACCGGAAATGCGAGCAACAGAGGAAATAAGAAGAAAAAAAAATACATAAAAGTTACAATCTAGAACAGATCATGGGATTCACAATAAGACTTGATCATCACCGTAAATAACTTTGATAAAGCAAAATAGAGTTGTTTTTACTTTTAAGAAAAAGTAACCCAAAAGTAGGCGTGGCATAACAAAATGTATAGATGAATTGTAGAGAATACAAACGTCTACATATTTCGTAAAGACGATATTTTTCAGTTTCTAGTAAAAATAATTGGCAATTTTTTGCCAAAGTTTACACTTGTTCTAAGAAGGCTATATACCAAATTTCAAATTCCTAGCTCAAATCAAAGGCTAACAAAGTGATGACGTAGGGACGGATGGACGGACATAGCTAATACCTCGCGTTTCGAAATTACGAAACTCAAATTCTTTAGAAAATATCACGGTAATACAGCATTTTCGGATCTATAACAAGTAAGTCTGATTTCGATATTCTTATAAAATTGTGAGAAATGACATATCTAATCTTAGATTGTTTATTTCATATCGCTTCCTAACGTGTAATGTAACAGCGCCCAAAAAAAGATTATAACTCGAGGCTCCCCCAGAGAGTCCCCCAACCAACAATAAATTGTTCAATATAAACGGTTCAATAATTCAGAAGTTATACAAAAATATGACCTGCAGAACGTTGTCAAATATCAATCAAAGAACGTGATTTGAAGCGGTGGTAAAAAAAAATTGCAAAAGAAAGTGGTTAAAAATAAAAAGTTCAAAAGAGACGAGTGTAAAAAGCATACATCAAGTGCATAAGAATAAAGAAAAATATTAATACCAGTGAAGAAAAAATTTGGTGAATTCTGGCGGTAAATCTTAACCTTGAAGAAAAAGTAGAAGGGAGATGGTAGGTAGGTACCATCAAACTCACTTTCCAGGGTGCAAAAATGAGTTTACTCACTCAAATTGTCCTCAAGATGTGCAATCCTCATCTTGGAATGACATTAAGACAACAATTACAGAGGTTAATACCTCTTGGGCCATTTCCAGCTTCTCTCCCTATAAATCGGCTGGACTTGACAGCATACTCCCGGTAATGCTGCAAAAAACACTGGATCAGGTAGTCCCTTGGCTAGTACCGATCTATAGAAGCTGTATTCTTCTAAACCACGTCCCCCTGAGTTGGAGGCGTGTTCGTGTTGTGTTTATCCCGAAAGCGGGGAAGCGGGGGCATGAATCTGTAAAGGATTTCAGACCCATCAGCTTGTTATCTTTCCTCCTTAAGACGTTGGAA
This sequence comes from Pocota personata, assembly GCA_963082735.1. NCBI lineage: Eukaryota > Metazoa > Arthropoda > Insecta > Diptera > Syrphidae > Pocota > Pocota personata. Next base: position 98,027,679 of record OY720431.1, on the reverse strand, counting down.
CGTATATTAGATACGCACATCCATAATACAAGAGATACATCCCTTCTATCAAAAACTCAGCATGCGTACACTACACATGCGATCGACTGAGACGGCGCTCTATGAAGTTGTGCGTACGATAGAAAAGACAATACACTACAAACAATTTACTCTTGCCACCTTTTTAGATGTTGAAGGTGCTTTCAATAACGTTAGTACTGAATCGATTCAGGAAGCTCTATCCCAACTGGGTGTAGGGGAGTTTATTAGCAAGTGGATAGTGACTATGCTAAAAACCAGAATCATTCAATCGACACTCGGTAATAGTGTTTCCACCATATCCGTTGTAAGGGGAACTCCTCAGGGTGGGGTTATCTCTCCTCTTCTTTGGCTTATGGTAATCAACAAAATTCTGTGTAGGCTTGACCGAGACGGAGTCAACGTTGTCGCGTATGTGGATGATGTGGTAGTGTTGGTATCGGGGATGTTTCCTTCTGTGATCAGTGAGATTATGGAAGGTACATTGAACAGCGAGTAAAGAAAGCCTGTGTGGCTTTTTATGCTTGTAGCAAAACATTCGGTAAGAAATGGGGACTCCGTCCGAAGATGGTCATTTGGATGTATACTTCGGTGGTGCGCCCTATTCTTTCTTATGGATCCATAGTTTGGTGGCCGGCGGTTAATAAAGCATACATTACAAAACTCATCAACAAAGTACAAAGGACTGCGGTTCTATGTGCTACAGGGGCGATGAGAACATGCAAAACTGAAGCCTGGAACGTAATTCTTCACCTTATACCACTCGACCTTCATATAAAGTACATATCAGCATGTAGTGCGGTTAGATTAAGAGAAACAGGTAGCTGGTGCGATAGTCTCTAGGCCCACAACAGCTTCCTTAATCTGCTACCTCGGGAGTTGGCGGCAAATCCGACCGACTACATAATTCCCAGGGTGAACTTTCGAAATGATGTCACTGTGAGATTCCCTTCCAGGGCCGACTGGAAATGTGGCACGGTGACTAACGAGTTCAAAACAACCATTTTCACTGACGGGTCGAAAATGGACTGCGGGGTAGGGGCGGGAATCTTTTCTGAATCCCTCATTATCTATAGTTCATTCCGTCTTCCCAATTCATGCAGCGTATTCCAGGCGGAAGTTCTTGCTGTACGAGAGGCGTGCCGTCTCCTCAAACATACTGTAATATGCTGGCTACGGCTCGAGTAGATAAAACGATATTCTGTGAAATTTATTTCTTTATTTTCTAGTCTATAGAACAATTCAGGTTTACACTATACTATTCTTCGCAATTCTTTTCTTACAAGGTCTTTTTCCTCTCAAATCACTTTATCTCCTTTCAATTACTTAATTCACAAATCCAAACTAATTACTTCTTCTTGTTAACTCTCAACTTTCAATTTATCACAAAATTACAACTTCGCCCATTATCACTTTTCTAATCTCTTCGCCACGGTTTTAAAACAACTGCCTGGTCTGGATCGCCATCTGTCCTTATATAGCAGAAGTTTCTGATAGCCATAAACTTCTAGCAAATTCTTCGACCACTGGAACAATAAAAATTCTGATGTAATAATTCAGTTATAATTTTCTCTTATCCGTGATATTATCCATCTCTTCGTAGACATGAACTGTGGAGACTAACCGCAGACACGAACCTCTAATGAAAGGACAGTTTGGACCAAAATTCTGCCAGAATGAAAAGACACTTCGGAATTTGTTGCATTATACTTTTAGGGAGCGTAGTTATTATTATGTTACACTGCCCTCCTTTTAGACGTGTTCGTCCCGAACAAGTGCATCCTCATTTCGGCCATTGTATCGACTCAGTCGGTCCACATGAACCACTTTCATTATGGCCCTTGGTCCTCGCTGGATGCGGTAGACAACATTGTTGATGCGGGTTATTATTCTGTAGGGACCCTCCCAGTTCTGCTGCAACTTAAGTGATTTCCCCTTTTGACGATGGGGATTATACAGTCACACTAGATCTCCCTCCTGGAATCCTGACGTTATTGCCTCGACATCACACCTGGTCTTCATGCGGTCGCTCGTTATCTTAATCTGGCTTCTCGTCCTTTGGTGTATGTCCCTAAGCCTTTCCCTAAGGTCCGCCACGTACTCTTCTTCATTTCTGAGCTCATTGGTAGGAGATCCAAATTTCACCTCACTGGGTAACCGAGCTATTCCACCAAATAAGATTTCGAACGGCGTATGTCGAGTAGTGCTATGCACGGCACTTCTATAGGCCATCAAAAACAAGGGAATCTGCCGGTCCCAATCCCGTTGCTAGTCACCTACGACCTTCGAGAGATGTTCGTCCAAAGTCCTATTGAAACGCTCCACCATACCGTCCGACTGTGGATGAAGCGGGGTTGTCCTTGTCTTTTTGATTCCGAGTAGGTGACACATCTCTTGGAAGATTCTTGACTCGAAGTTCCGCCCTTGGTCAGAATGCAATTCCAAGGGCACACCGAATCTGCTAACCCAATTGTAGACGATCTGCTCCGCCACGGTTCTGGCTTCCTGGTTAGGGATCGGAAACGCTTCCGGCCACTTACTGAAGTAGTCCATCAATACGAGTATATACCGATTACCATTGTCGGTTTCCGGAAAGGGCCCTGCGATGTCAATGGCGATTCGTTCGAAAGGTGCTCCCACGTTGTATTGGTGCATCTTACCTCGAGTTTTGATTCTCGGACCCTTGCTAGCTGCACACACGTCGCATTTTCTGCACCAGTCTTCGATATCTTCCTTCGCTTTGAACCAATAAAAACGTTCTCGTACCTTTTCTAGCGTCTTATTCACTCCCAAGTGGCCTCCGGATGCCCCGCCATGCATTTCCTGTAACACCTCCTTGACCCTCGTCCGCGGTACGACAAGCTGCATTACAAACGACTTTCCGTCGGAGGATTCCCATTTTCTTCTCAGAACACCTTCTTGGACATGGAGGAAGTCCCACTGCGCAAAATATGCCTTTAACGTCGGGCTTCTGTGAGCGATGTCCTGATGATCCGGTTTCTCCATGTTCTCCTTCCAGGCCAGATTCGGCTCGATATCCGGGTCTTCCTTCTGAGCGTTCCGGATCTCATCTACGCTCCAGCCGGCGATAGGTTCGGCTCTCATTCTTTGGATGGAAACCAGCTCCCGTTCTTCCTGACGCGCACAATGTTTACAATCCGTTCTGTATGGTCGCCGGGACAGTGCATCCGCATTAGAGTGGAGTTTTCTTTTACGATGCTGTATTTCGTAGTCGTAGATTTGCAGCCTTTCGATCCATCTTGCGACCTGACCCTCAGGACTCTTGAACTGTAATAGCCATTTTAAGGCTGCATGGTCTGTGCGAAGAACGAACTTCCTCCCATAGAGGTATTTGTGAAAATGCTTCGTAGCCAAGATCAAAGCTAGAAGTTCCCGCCTTGTCACGCAGTAGTTCCTTTCTGGCTTAGAGAGCACCTTGCTGAAGTACGCAACCACCTTCTCCTGGCCATCATGCACCTGGGAGAGTACGGCTCCTACCCCGACATTACTAGCATCTGCATCCACAATGAACGTTTCCCCGGGAGTGGGGTAAGCTAGTATCGGGGCATCGGATAGCCGTTATTTAAGTGCCTTGAAGCTCTTCTTGCACTCAACTGACCATTTGAATTGTTTCCCCTTTTCCGTAAACTGGTGCAAAATCCCGGCAAAATCCTTCACGAACCGTCTGTAGTAGGTGGCTAGGCCCAGGAAGCTCCTTAGTTGGTGTTTGTCTTTGGGGGCTGGCCAGTTTTTCACCGCTTCGACCTTCTCTGGGTCGGTTCTCACTCCTTTCGCTGAAATTATGTGTCCCATTTACTTGACTTCCGCTCTAAACAGGGCGCACTTCTTGGGGTTGAGCTTCAGGTGGGCACTTCGAAGCCTTTGAAACACATCCCTTAGATTGTCTCGGTGTTGCGCAAACGTTTTTCCTACAACGATGACATCATCCAAGTATAACAAACAGGTTTTCCATGTTAACCCTCGCAGGACACATTCCATCAATCGCTCGAAAGTCGCCGGAGCATTGCACAGCCCGAATGGCATTACCGTGAATTGCCATAGCCCATTTCCTGCGGTGAAGGCGGTTTTCTCCCGGTCTTCTGGATGGATCTGTACCTGCCAGTAGCCACTCTTCAAGTCGAGAGTGGAAAACCATCGGGCTCCTGATAGCGTGTCTAGCGTGTCGTCAATCCGTGGCAGAGGATAGCTATCTTTCTTGGTGACATAATTGAGCTGCCGATAGTCCACGCAGAACCGCGTGCTGCCATCTTTCTTCTTAACCAGTACAACCGGTGATGCCCACGGACTTTTGGAACTTTCAATCAGACCTTCTTTCTCCATTGCCGACACCATCTCTGCAACTTCTGTCTGCTTTGCCAATGGAAGGCGCCTAGCAGGCTGACGCATTGGTCTAGTATCACCAGTGTCTATTCGATGTTGTACCAGGTGTGTTCGGCCATATTCTCCGTCCTGTGAGGCAAATACATCAGCGTACTCATTGATAAGATTCTCGGCCATAGTTCGCTGCTCCTGATTCAGCTCACTGGACTGGAGAATCGTCTCTCTCGTTTCCGCTGTCCAAGGTGATGGGAGAGGTTTTGGAGCATCACGTTCAGATATTGTTGCGACGGCGGTAATCGGCGTGCATTTTCCAGTCACCTCCCCTCGCCTTAGTTTGACAGTGTGTGGTCTCGCGTTCAAAACTTTCACTGGAACCATGGTGTTCTTTGGTTCGACTAACGTCTTTCCCACGATGTAGTCTTGAGTATTCTTCTCTGGGTCTGGTTCTACTATGTAGAATCGGTGGCTCCCAAGATCACCTTCCAGCTTCGTCCAAATGATTGTCTCTGAAGACGGCGGCAAAACTTCGTCTTTGCTGATGACTGTCCTGAGAGTTACGGCATTGTCGTTTCCGTACACCATCGGAATCTCCACATTTCGATACCTCAGTACTTGCATCCCGATGTCCAAGATTACTTCATTTGCTTTCATGAAGTCTATTCCGATGATGCACTCGTCGCATATATCTGCCACCAGAAACGCATGGGAGAACGTTAGTCCCGCCAGAGTTATCGTAAGACGAACTTCTCCAAACACCTTCGCCATTTCCCCTGTTGCAGTCTTCGGGCAGTAGCTGTTGGTGTTGTGCAGCCATGAGCTTCTGACGATATCTCTTCTTACAATGGAGGCCGTGGCACCTGTGTCGATGGTGGCTACGCCCTTCTTCTTGTTGATTAATGCCTCCACTGTCAGGCTCTTGTTACCCCGTTTGGTTTGCGAAACTTGAATGGTATTCTGGGGGCCTCGATTCAAGTAACCAACTTCTGCCCCGCGAAGTTGGTCCTTACGCTTTTCCCGACTGCTGGTTTTTGGGAAGTCTGACTGACAGGATGGATGTTATCACCGCCAGATGCTTCCTCTCTGCTTCTCCTACTGGTGCAATGTGGACAATTTCCTCGTCTAGGTGCACTGGCGTTGTAGGTGTCCGGTTTGGTTGCAATTCCAGCAACGGATTTGACTTCCGCGAGCTTTGTCTTCATCCATGACGGCTGTTCTCTGGCATGAGCATTCCACGACGGACATTTCCCTGACGCGGTGTATTCCCTGGTATGCTTGGTCCGCAGCCTTCATTGACAAAGAGAGTGCCAATGCCTCGAGGAGTGTTCGCTTTTCAGCCATCCTTACAGCCATTTGCAGTTGTCTGTCCTCTATGGCCTGAATAAAAGCTTCCACCGCCATTTCGTTGATAAGCTCCTCACCGGCTTTAGGGTATGAAAGATGGGCTAGTCGCTCTATATCCGCTTGCAACTGTTGGAGCGTTTCCCCCCTTTTCTGGACTCGACTACGCACCTGAACCCTGTACACCTGCTGCATGTGTTCATCCCCAAACCGCATCTCGATAGCCTGAACCAGAGAGTGGTAGTTCTGCTGTTTATCTTCCGGGATGGTCTGCAAGAGGTCCGCAGCTGGACCCCTCATTGCAAGTGTGAGTGCAATGGACTTCTCTTCATCGTCCCAGCTATTAGTCATTGCGGCCGCTTCGAATTGCCTCTTATAAATTGGCCATGATGTTTGACCATCGAAGATAGGAGGCTGCATCTCCTTTCTTCTCAGACCGTCAGTGGAATATTCCCGTGCTTTCTGTCTCTTCACGTTGCTTAGTTCCTTAGCAAGATTTTCGACTTGCTTTTCTACTCTCTCGAATTGCGTATCCACTTTTTCAAACTGAGTCTCTAACTTCCCGAACTGAGTTTCATGCTTCTCAAAGTTTTCATCGAATCTAGTTTCGGCTTTTTCGAGTTGCGTCTCGACCTTCTCGATTTTCTTTTCGATTACTTCGAATTTGGATTCCAAGTTCTTGTTTTGCTAATCAAGTTTGCTTGAGCTTAAGTTCTAGAGAGTTCCTTTGGTCGTCTATTGCTTTCTTTTGGTCATCAAGCTTAAGTTCCAGAGACTTCTTTTGGTCTTCTATTGCTTTCTTTTGTTCGTCCATGACTAACTTAAGTTGCAAGAGCAGACTTGTTATACCCGGGTCGGCTGCTGTACTTGCTGGTTCCTCTTCCACGTCAAACTCTACGTCGTGCGGATTTTCACCTTCCTGCTTTATTGCTTCTTCCAGACGAATCAGTAGGGCATCTTTTCCCCCAGTTGCGTCGAGGTTCCGCTTACTGAGTTCTGCCTTTAGTTGAATTATAGTTAGTTTTCCCAATTTGCGACCTATTTTGCGCAACTAATTAACTCAACACAGAAATGTTTTTTTTTTTTTTTTTTCTTTTTTTTGTGCAATTTCACACCACGGGAATAGTTATTCACAGAATAAGTTTTATCCCGCTTCTGACACCAATGTAATATGCTGGCTACGGCTCGAGTAGATAAAACGATATTCTGTGAAATTTATATCTTTATTTTCTAGTCTATAGAACAATTCAGGTTTACAATTCTTTTCTTACAAGGTTTCTTTCCTCTCAAATCACTTTATCTCCTTTCAATTACTTAATTCACAAATCCAAACTAATTACTTCTTCTTGTTAACTCTCAACTTTCAATTTATCACAAAATTACAACTTCGCCCATTATCACTTTTCTAATCTCTTCGCCACGGTTTTAAAACAACTGCCTGGTCTGGATCGCTATCTGTCCTTATATAGCAGAAGTTTCTGATAGCCAGAAACTTCTAGCAAATTCTTCGACCACTGGAACAAGAAAAATTCTGATGTAATAATTGCAAGATAACAATCATTTCTTGCAGTTATAATTTCCTCTTATCCGTGATATTATCCGTGTCTTTCGTAGACATGAACTGTGGAGTCTAACCGCAGACACGAACCTCGAATGAAACTACACTTCGGACCAAAATTCTGCCAGAATAAAAAGACACTTCGGAATTTGTTGCATTATACTTTTAGGGAGCGTAGATATTATTATGTTACAATACATTGATACAACTTAACACCATAGCCATTTTCATTGATAGCCAGGCCGCTATCAAAGCCATCGTATCTGCGGTTTCCTCCTCCAAACTTGTGGAACAATGCAAGGAGGAGCTTGCCGCACTCGGTCATCGGTCTAGGATCAGCCTCATCTGGGTGCCTGGTTACAGTAACATTGACGGAAACGAAAGGGCTGATGAATTGGCGAGGCAGGGATCTGCCCTTGACTGCTCCCGTGCGGAGGATGTCAACATTCCGTTAGCGGCCCTTAAGGGTAGAATCTTTGCTCATTTCCTTACAGCTGCTGGTAATAGATGGCGAGGGTTGCAGAACTGTGTCATATCCAGGCAGATGTGGCCCAAGTATAACTGGCGCAGAACACAAGAGCTATTAAACAGAAGCCGGGCAGATATTGCTAGAGTTCTGGCAATTAGCACTGGCCATTCGCCCATAGGGGTCCACGCAGCCAGACTGGACATTACTTTTAATGCACATTGTCGTAGCTGCAATGTGGCCAACGAGCCTGAAACAATCCTTCACTTCCTTTGTAAGTGTGCGGCCCTTAGTAGGGTCAGACACCGTATACTTGGCAGACACCTTTTTGATAACATTAGTGAGTTAGCGGAGGCAAGCATCGGGGACATCATCAGTTTCCTCAATGCCACGGGGTAGCTTTAAATAATCTTTTCTCTCCTTTCCCACAAGTCCAACGTCAGTTTCTACAACAATTTAGGTCACTTGAGTTGTGGTACTAAAACGGCGCCTCTGCGCTAATTATGTTTCAGCATAGCATGCTGTCACAACCACACCTACCTACCTACCTACCTAGAAGGGAGACAGAAGAATTACTAATATAATCACAACTTTTAAGAATAGCTCGAAACGATATCTTAGAAAGTAACCTTTTAGCACAGATAATAAACTACCCAGACGTCTCATTCATATGGGAAGAAGTGGTATATGAAAACGAAATTCACTAAAAAAAAGCTTTTTAAAAAGCTTAAACTTCTTACAAAAGGGACAAAATCAGAACACAGAACATTTGTTTTTTCTGCTCACTTTTTAGTCCATCGTGCCACTCACACATACCCTTGTTTACCTTTACTGCAAAAAGAAACAAAAAAAATATTTTGTGCGACTGCGGTCACAGAGTTCTGATGCCGACACGTTGGTAGGATGGGTATGGAGTATCTGTACAGATCGTATATATGTAGGATAGATAGATAACTAACTTTTCCAGACTGCCGACGCGTCATGAATATCAGTTTACTACATTAATCAGAGACGATTCTATTATATAGCTCCTTCGCCATCCTTGCTTCGCCACATTCCAGGAAGATCACATAACGGGTGGGTGACTAAGAACCCACACACGCCACCGTAATGGGGTGCATTGCACTGCTGGTGGTGTAGTGCAGATGACCCAATTAAAGTTCCGAATAAAAGCGAAGACAAATAGTATCGATGGCGATACTGGAGAAATGGCAAACTATAGGAAGGTGATAATAATCGTCGCGGCGGCATGTGGAATCGGAGCTGTGTGGTCGTGGGTCGCCCGAGCGTGGGCCTGGTACGGAATACTGAATAGGCTAAACATCTGGTCGCTGTGGTGAGGCAAACTGACGGATGGACGAAGGAGCTGGGAGTTGACTTTAACATCGAAACGGAACGGTCGTCGACCGTAGTCAGTAGTCTGGAAAGGTCGTAATAATTTTGTACCCTTGTTTTGTAAAGTATTGTTCTCACTCGAATCTTTCTGTTTAATAAAATATAAGTTTTACTACATATATATATGTGCAAATGGTTGGGCTTATGTTGTGTGTTTGTTATTTTATATGTATGTATGTACCTTATTTTCAGCACTTGATTAAATAAATAAAAACTCTGTAAACTTTGTGGACACAAATTTGCTCTGAAAATGATTATGAATATGAGTTTTGCATACTGCATTTCATATTTATGCCCTTATAATAACTGATCACTACTCTTGGCCTACTTAAGTGAAGATGACTAATGTTCGAAATTATTATAAAAAAAAACTAACTAACTTAACAAAATAATCATTAACTTAAATTAGGTTAGTATTAAATTGCAGTTAAATCACCTTAATCATAATATACATTGAACCAATTCGGATAATGTAGATTTGTTGCCTTTATGAGTATACGTTCTTTGATTATATTTTCTTTTATGTTAGATGCAAAAGGTAGTTTTCGAAAGTATTCGGAAAATATTTGTCAAGTCAGCTATCGAACATATTCCAACTGTGACGTCAAACTCCAATCAAACACCTTCTGCTTCATCAAACCTCAACTATTGGACGGATGTTCGACCTAAGCCAACAGTAAATAGTAATATTTCTATCAACACAGATAATAATTCATTATTTTCTTTTAAATGAAGTTATGTCCAAATTAAGTGTGTGTTGTTCAACATCGGAACAATTCATTGTTATAACTACATTAGCTATTAAGTATGTCTATAATGTCATATAATAATCTTAAAATTGTAATTTGGAATGCAAGACGCCATAAGCAAATAGAATTTTTTGATTTTTTGCAACGCAATAAAATTAATATAGCTATGATTAATGAAGCTTGGCTGACTAGTGATATACGTTTCTCACATGTTAACTATGCATGTTATAGGCAGGATAGGGAATCTGTTATAGGTGGCGGTGTTGCTATAGTGATTAATAAAAATATCAAACATTCTGTTATAAATGTGCCTAAGCTAGATGTGATTGAAGCTTTGTGCGTTGAGATATTGTAGAAGACTCTTCAAAATTTAAAATTTGTTAAGCTTACTTCCCTGGTAGGACAAATACTAGCGAGAGAAGAATCAATTTTAGAAGAGACTTTTTGAAACTTCTTAGACAAAATTCCAACTTCTTGATCGGTGGTGATCTCAATTGCAGGCACCAATCTTGGGGTTATTTGAGAGCCAACTGTTGGGGTAATATCTTAAATGATATACTAGCCACACACAGTCGACTTTCCTTATTATATACTAATGAACCAACCTTCATCCCGAGTAATGCTACTCAAAATCCATCCACCCTTGATGTCTTTATAACAAATGCTTATAACTTTTTCTCACAACCTATTGCCTTAAGTTCTCTTAGCTCAGACCACCTTCCAGTTTCCACTGCTCTTAATTATCTGTTTCAGCAAATAGCTATGTTGGCAGGTATAAATTTGAGACAGCAAATTGGAATACATTTCGGGCATATATTTCTAATAACATAGACATTGATAATCTTTCATTATCAACTACTAACGTGTCATAAGAAATTGATACTCACATTGAAAACATCGTAAAAACTATTACAGCTGCGGCTGACAACTCAATTTGGAGAACTTCAGCCCAATGTCATCAAACGCCTTTACTGCCGCAGTATATAATACAACTTATACGATTACGAAATTCCGCTAGAAGAAAATGGATGAAGTATAGGCAACATTTTTATAGAGCTGAATATACGATGCTGAATAATCAAATTAATAATGAAATTAGCACGTTCCGAAATAGATACTGGAATTCGTTATTATCTAGCTTCTCCAAAGGTTCTAAACCATTCTGGAAGGTAGCTAAAGTTATTAAAAAAAATAACTGTAATATCCCTCCACTTAAATCACTTGGCACAGCTTATGTCACACAAGAAGGAAAAGCACATATTCTTGCAAAAACATTTGCAGATAATCATTTAATATCTGCAAATCTTAGTGATCCTGAAACATCCCATAAAGTACAAGCTTCAATTACTGAATTGGAAAAAATCATTAGCCATGCTGATGAAAGTTCCTAAATAAATGAAACCTCAGCGAGAAACTCTGTAGGTCTAGATAATATATCCACTAGACTACTGAGAGCTTTACCAACGAAGGGTATTAGATACCTTGTATTTATTTTCAATGCATGTCTTAGGATTTGCTATTTCCCAAAAGCCTGGAAAGCTGCTAAGGTTATTCCAATAGCAGAACCTGGCAAGTCCAAAGACTATCCCTTAAGTTATCGGCCAATTAGTTTGTTGAGTAACATTGGCAAAATCCTCGAGAAAGTTATCAAAAGAAAACTACTAAATTACATTAAGGCAAACGAAATCTTCCCTAAAGAACAATTTGGTCTTAGATGCGGACACTCAACCAGCCATCAAGTTCTGCGAATCAAACAACACATTCAGAAGAGCTTCAACTTAAAATTTTATACAGGCTTAGTTCTTTTGGATATCGAAAAGGCGTTCGATACTGTATGGCACAATGCATTGGTGCACAAGATGAATAATTTCGGTTTTCCTATTGCGCTAATTAAAATTGTTCAAAACTTTTTGCAAAATAGATTCTTTTCAGTTCATGTTGGAAATACAAACACTTCCCTACAGGATGTTCCATTTGGGGTACCTCAGGGCTCAGTTTTAGGTCCCATTCTATTTAAGATACATATGGCTGACATCCCAAAACTTTTTCCAAACACTCATTTAGCCATGTTTGCCGATGACACTACCATCTACTCATCGAGTATTCTACCCGGTGACATACTGCTGTGCTTGCAAAACTCTTTGCATAAAATTGAGAAATATTTCAATAGATAGAAAATTAAAGTAAACCAAAATAAATCTCAAGCAGTATTTTTTACTCGCCGCAGAAAAGAAACATTTTTTTTAACAAGAAAACTTATACTATACTCTGAGGAGATTGATTGGAGCAATGAATGCAAATATCTAGGCTTAATTCTAGACAGCAAACTAAACTTTAATACACATGTGTCCAAAACAATACACAAAATAAATTTAATTATTAAAATATTATATCCATTCATTAACAGACGATCTACTCTCAGTATTGACAACAAGATCATTATTTTTAAAATCATTTTTCTGGCCATACTCTCATATGGCGCACCAGTCTGGTGCGATTGTGCCAAAACTCACATAAGTAAACTGCAGATTTGCCAAAATAAAATACTAAAAGGATGCTGAATCTTCACTTTTCAACTAGAAGGTTACATAATAGAGCAGATGTCAATTTTATTTCTGTAACTATAAACAGACTTAAAACTAACTTCTTGGAGAAATGTAGATATTCAGATAATGAGCTCATCCAACAACTTTTATTATAGTTATTTATTAACGTGTTTGTTTGTTTATTTACTTATTTATTTATTTATTTATTTATTTACTTGTTTGTTTAATTAATTATTTATTTATTTAGTTCTTTATTATTTTTTTACTTATTTATTTATTTAATTATTTATTTGTTTGATTGTTTATTTACCTATTTATTTATTCACTATTAAATTATTTATTTACTTATTTATTTATTTACTATTTATTTATCTATTTATTTATTTATTTGCAAATATATTATCTATTTCACTATTAAATAAATAAAAATAACCAAATGTTTGTTTCATAATAATACACATGTTTGCAGCAATAAAGGATGACCTTGTTGCACATTATATATTTATCTCCCTGATCACTTTGTTATTTAGATTTAAGTGTTGTTTAGTATTAAGAATCATATAAGGGTTTTTGTTAGTAGTGTTTTCCCTTAATTATTTAAATAAATCCTGTACCTAGTCTTAACCTTCATTATATACACACGTAAAGAATTATAGCTGTAAAGAATTAATTTCTAAAACCATTCTGTCAAACAACTAAATAATAATAAAAAAAAAACTGCATTTTATATTTATGCACTTATAATAACTGATCACTGCTCTTTGCCTACTTAAGTGAAGCTGACTAATGTTCGAAATTATTATAAAAAAAACTAACTAACTTAACAAAATAATCATTAATTTAAATTAGGTTAGTATTAAATTGTCGTTAAATCACCTTAATCATAACATACATTGAACCAATTCGGAAAATGTATATTTGTTGTCTTTACGAGTACACATTCTTTGATTACATTTTCTTTTATGTTAGATGCAAAAGGTAGTTTTCGAAAGTATTCGGAAAATATTTGTACATGAAGACGGCACACTTGAAAATCTTTTTCTGACGGCCATGAGAGAACCGTATTTTATTTTGAATTTCATATTCTTTTAATTTTATCACTTCCCTACAGGATGTTCCATTTGGGGTACCTCAGGGCTCAGTTTTAGGTCCCATTCTATTTAAGATACATATGGCTGACATCCCAAAACTTTTTCCAAACACTCATTTAGCCATGTTTGCCGATGACACTACCATCTACTCATCGAGTATTCTACCCGGTGACATACTGCTGTGCTTGCAAAACTCTTTGCATAAAATTGAGAAATATTTCAATAGATAGAAAATTAAAGTAAACCAAAATAAATCTCAAGCAGTATTTTTTACTCGCCGCAGAAAAGAAACATTTTTTTTAACAAGAAAACTTATACTATACTCTGAGGAGATTGATTGGAGCAATGAATGCAAATATCTAGGCTTAATTCTAGACAGCAAACTAAACTTTAATACACATGTGTCCAAAACAATACACAAAATAAATTTAATTATTAAAATATTATATCCATTCATTAACAGACGATCTACTCTCAGTATTGACAACAAGATCATTATTTTTAAAATCATTTTTCTGGCCATACTCTCATATGGCGCACCAGTCTGGTGCGATTGTGCCAAAACTCACATAAGTAAACTGCAGATTTGCCAAAATAAAATACTAAAAGGATGCTGAATCTTCACTTTTCAACTAGAAGGTTACATAATAGAGCAGATGTCAATTTTATTTCTGTAACTATAAACAGACTTAAAACTAACTTCTTGGAGAAATGTAGATATTCAGATAATGAGCTCATCCAACAACTTTTATTATAGTTATTTATTAACGTGTTTGTTTGTTTATTTACTTATTTATTTATTTATTTATTTATTTACTTGTTTGTTTAATTAATTATTTATTTATTTAGTTCTTTATTATTTTTTTACTTATTTATTTATTTAATTATTTATTTGTTTGATTGTTTATTTACCTATTTATTTATTCACTATTAAATTATTTATTTACTTATTTATTTATTTACTATTTATTTATCTATTTATTTATTTATTTGCAAATATATTATCTATTTCACTATTAAATAAATAAAAATAACCAAATGTTTGTTTCATAATAATACACATGTTTGCAGCAATAAAGGATGACCTTGTTGCACATTATATATTTATCTCCCTGATCACTTTGTTATTTAGATTTAAGTGTTGTTTAGTATTAAGAATCATATAAGGGTTTTTGTTAGTAGTGTTTTCCCTTAATTATTTAAATAAATCCTGTACCTAGTCTTAACCTTCATTATATACACACGTAAAGAATTATAGCTGTAAAGAATTAATTTCTAAAACCATTCTGTCAAACAACTAAATAATAATAAAAAAAAAACTGCATTTTATATTTATGCACTTATAATAACTGATCACTGCTCTTTGCCTACTTAAGTGAAGCTGACTAATGTTCGAAATTATTATAAAAAAAACTAACTAACTTAACAAAATAATCATTAATTTAAATTAGGTTAGTATTAAATTGTCGTTAAATCACCTTAATCATAACATACATTGAACCAATTCGGAAAATGTATATTTGTTGTCTTTACGAGTACACATTCTTTGATTACATTTTCTTTTATGTTAGATGCAAAAGGTAGTTTTCGAAAGTATTCGGAAAATATTTGTACATGAAGACGGCACACTTGAAAATCTTTTTCTGACGGCCATGAGAGAACCGTATTTTATTTTGAATTTCATATTCTTTTAATTTTATCACTTCCGTTAGATCGAAATTCTTCACAGATTTTGTTAATTTTGTTTATTGTTTTAAAGACGCAGTATCCGGTAAAGTATCTTGTAGCATGGTCGTTGACCTGCGGTACCTTGACTTATATTGCGTCTTCATCTGGTGGATTAACTATATTGTTCGTATTCATGTTATTTTCAAAACATTCCTCATTGTTAAGAATGTCGTGATTTTGTGATAGCTCTTGGGTAAGTATTATTTGTTCATCTATATCACTCTGCAAATTAGCATTCCAATCCACCTGTAGATATTCCGAATCGTCTTCTTCGCAGTTGGAACATTTCGATTTGAATAAAAATTTTATAGATATAACTTTGGCTAGCAGGGATTTAAATTCGGAAGCACTTGGTTTACTTTTATTAATATTCCGCGCTTTTATTTTACCAGATAAGTTCTCTAACGGATCTTGATTAAATTCATTTACATATATGTAATATAAATCATTATGATCCATGAATCATTTTTTCTAGATATCAAAGGGACATTTAACAATGTGAAAACTCAAAAAATTGTGGAGGCACTCTCGATATACTGTAATAACCAAATAATAAACAATTGGCTAGAACACATGCTTACACACCGCATTATCACAGCTTCACTGAGAGACGAAACAAGAAGGGGAACAGTGCGTACGGGAACACCACAGGGGGGATAATATCTCCTTTTCTATGGGTGCTCACAATGGACAACCTTTTAAAAGCACTGGATGAAACCTGTGCGAAATGTGTAGCGTACGCAGATGACCTAGCCGTTCTGATAAGAGGTAAGCACCTGAACATCATAGGAGAGCTTATGCAAAACACCCTTCGAATCATAAAAGAATGGGCGGAGGAGAGTGGATTAGAAGTAAATCCAAATAAAACGGAAATGGTTCTCTTAACAAAGAAAACCAAAACTAGTGACTTTCACATTTCACAACTCGGAGGAGTATCACTACAACTCCGCGACAGCGTCAAGTATCTGGGCATTATATTGGACAGGAAACTGACCTGGAGAAAGAACCTGGAAGAAAGAGTCACCAAAGCCAATAGAGCATATTGGATATGCAGGAGGGCCATCGGGCTTGAAACCGAAACATGTCCACTTGATATACGAATGCGTAATAAAACCTAACATCTTCTATGGTGTAGTTGTATGGTGGCCAGTGATGAGCAAAAAGTATGCAAGAGACTTGCTAACTAAGGTGCAACGTATGGTCTGCCTGGGTATTACAGGAGCACAATCCTTAACACCAACCGCGGCCATGGAAACGATACTAAACATTCTACCAGTGCACCGCGAAGCGAAGAAGATTGCCCGCATTTCAGCCTCACGGCTTAGAACTATCGGCCATTTCATCGGTGGTGCAAATACGAAACATCGAAAAATCACCGAAATGATAAGAGTAATGACACCACTCATCGATTGCTCCAGTGATGTTGTTGGAAAATCGTATACGTTCTCCAACAACTTCGAAACAATTTTCCCCGCAAGAGAATATTGGACGTATGAAAGAACGACAAGAAACTCTAATGGGATATCGGTATATACAGACGGCCTAACATATCAGGGGAATCAGGGGCTGGCATCATCAGTGCTAGCCCACCGATTGAACTTGCTATTCACCTAGAACCAATTGTATCGGTGTTCCAAGCAGAAGTCTTTGCAATTATGAAGGCAACTGAAATACTCGTGGAAGACACCAGCGAAGGGAGGCAAATCGACATCTGCTCGGACAGCAAAGCAATAACTACTGGACGAATCTAGACACGTACAAAGTGGCTAGATCTGTAATAACTAAACCGAGTAACAACATAGAAAAAAGAGCTCTTAACTCAAGCAGAACACAATTGAGATTGATGGTGGGACTTTTAACAGGGCACATCAATCTCAACAAACATTCGTTCAGACTCGGGATAGCTGATACAACAATCTGTGCCAACTGTGAGGAGGAGGAGGAAGATATAGAACACTTCCTCTGCCACTGCCCTGCTACAGCGAGGCTAAGACTGAAAATTATGGGATCTCCAAGGATTCCGGATATTACACACCCCAGTAAGAAAGGAATCGAGGATATATTGGAGTTCGCCAGACGAACACTGCCATTCCCCGATCACTATACGATATAGTTTCCCGTTGATACTACCCATGATCCCTAGACCTAAATCCTCTCAACACATAATTCCCAAAGCACAGCACTATTCCCTACAGTTGCATAGATGAGGGGAACACAACGGGCCCAATTGAGGCCTAAGTGAAAAGCATAAGCTCACCCTCTTAAACAATCCAACCAACCAACCATGATCCATGAATAATGTGTCTCTTATTCTTAAAACGCTTTCTATACTTAAGGCTAAGCCTTTGAAATAAAATGATCTATTTCTTGCGTTTGTGGGTTCGATGTTTAATATATAATCCTTCATTTCTTAAAGTTAAAGTTTTTTTTCATTTAGATTAAGTTTACTATATAAACTACGATTTGTGGGTCCTTGATAACAGCAAATAGCTCTAACGGTTAGTTTAAGTTCCGCGCATATATCAAGACAATTATATACCTCAATCTCAAGTTGTTTCATAGGTATATTGCTTGGACAAACCACATGATATAAAACTTGCTTAAAATTTCCGAATCATAAAAACAAAACACAGGCTTAGCGCATTTATTAGATCTTTGCGATTTCCTTTTACTGTTATCCTTAAGCTATTGTTCAATTTCTTAAGCCTCTCAATTCTTTTAATTTAAATAGATTGCCTTTTTATATGAGTCTCACAGTTGGCGCAAGTAAATTCAACGTTATCATTGAATCTTTTTCTTGATAACCTTTTTGAAGACAAGTTTAGTTCTTCTACTGTAACATCATTCGAATCCAGTACTAATATATTGCAGTTTTTATATGTAACCTTATATTAATATAATATAATATAATATAATATAATATTCAATAAAACACTTACCTGGAATGACCACATCAGATTGACTGTAGGCAAATTTAATGGAGGTCAATAACACCTGCTAGAACAAGAATGATGCTTGGCAAAACTCTACTTACTCCCAATTTGTTGTACGGATGCGAAATTTTCTACAACTGCGACTACGAACACAGACGGAGACTTAATGTAGCCTACAATAGTATCGCACGGTATATTTATGGACGGCGGAGATATGACCACATTTCCTCCTTTTCTAAATCGATATATGACCTCACTCTGGAGAACCTTTTATATTTAGAACGATAACGATGTTTCACAATGTTATGCAAACACGTCAACCGCCTTATCTTTATAACAAGATACGTTTTCCGCGTTCTAGCAGAGTTGCGACCTTATTCCAATACGCTATTCATTTCTAGTATCTGAGCGCCAATTTTTCTTAAATGCTACTCGGCTATGGAACTCCCTTCCCCGAACTGTTAGAATGATAAGTTGTACAACCCGGTTTAAGGTGAGACTTAAGCAATACTTGGAGGCCCTGTGATGATGATGATAGGTTTTACTTTATTTTTTTTTATTTTTTTTTTTATATATATATAAATGTAATAACTAAACTTATTTTTATTTGCTAATTATTTAATTAATTTTTTTTTTATTATTATCTATTATAATTGTTTATATATTTATTTTAATTAACTTAATTTTAAATTTTAAATTTCTGTTTTTAATTCTACGCTACACTATCTTTTTATCTTTTTTTGTTTGTCACTTAGTAATGTAACATTAATATATTATAGTATTGTAATAAGTACTGAAGCTTGCACTATTCTAAAAGATTTGTATCTTACTGTGTGAGACTATAATGAATAAATTATATTAATTATGTCGAATTATATGTAACCTCAGATCCCGTTGGATCAAAACAAATGAACTCGTCATCAGATATAGCAACACTTCGTTTTAACAAGAGAGAAGGGTAAGCATTTTATTTTAAATATTTCTTCCCAACAAAGGCATTCTTAAAATGTATGCTGCATATATAGGGCGTTTTAAGGTTTTTTATGTGTTCGCGAGACTCCTCTGCTAAAGCTAGCCATTCATCGCATTTAACTGTTCCTTTTTTAAGAAATTTAAATAATTTCCCATCAGGCAATTCATTTTTGGTTATAGAACAGTGTGCAATTGCGCACTTCGTTCTTTTCAAGGACATTTTTTTCCTAGGAGACAATTTTCTTATGCCTTTTAATTTTTTTGTAGATGTATGTAATATGTATGTACATATGTTAGTAATTAACCTGAAAATCTAAATAATTGATATTCGAGCAAAATCTCTCAAACCCTTTCTTCATATACAACGCATACGTGTTTACAAAACTTCCATTCATGAAAATTTATTCTTTTGCTGCGGTGGTATGGAAATCACACCGCCATGCATCTTCATGCCCCTTCCCGCGTACCCCTTTACAATTCATCACCTCTTTCGTTTCCATGTCCCAACACACGATGAGAAAAAAGTGAGGAAAAAGAAAAAGCTTTATTTGTTGTACTTATTCTGAAAGCTCTCTGTCTGCCAGGACGTTGACTGCCAGGACAAAAATATGCTTCGTTTTTTTATATGGGCGTGCGACATCTGGGTAGTTTATTATATGTGCTTTTAGTAAATGAGATGCCATCTATTAACGAATAGAAAGGTAAAACGTTTGGTGTACAGTGATTGCCCTTCACTGTTTCTAAGTATAACAATGAGATAATTTGCTCCTTAAAGGAACTTTTATTACATTGTACTGCATAATAATAATAATCCACTTTTAAGTCTACTTCTTTTCACTTAGAGTAATGACGGAAAACAAAGAAGAATTCAGCTCTCTTGATCTGTATAAACTATTGAAGAAAGAAATTCACGGTGCATCAGAAAATCTCTCTAAACATATCGCAGAAGTCAAGGAAGTAAATAAAGAATTAAAAGAAGAAATCTGTAAGATCAACGAATCACTAAATATCAAAATCATAAAATTGGAAAAAAGAAAAATAGGGTCACAATACAAGATTATTGCTAAACATGAAAAAGAGTTAAAAAAAAGAACCATTTAGTATTTTTCAATTGTCAAGCATTTTAAACGTCAGCAAGTTAGGAGTAGAATGCAATAAGACTGATATAACCTTCGCAAAAGGATTGGACAAAAAATCCAGGAAAACCCAACCGATACTAGTCACAATTAACTCTAACATTCTGAAATCCGAGCTTTTAAAAAAACAAAAACACAGTGGTTTCTTGATCAAGATTTCTCTTTTAAGAAAAGAAAGTTAAGATCAGAAATAAGAAAGGAAGGTAAAAAACTAAGAGAAGAGGGTAAAACAGAGAAGAGGGTCCCAACCCGTCCAAAAAACAGAAACCCTCTAATCACACTCGTAAAAATTCGGTGAATAGTAAAGCCTTCCCTATCGGCTTTACTATTCACCGAATTCACTTGGATAGAAATTCTGAGATAGTTTCCTTCTAGCAAAAACTCAATTGAACAACTACAGCCTAAATCCTCTCAACACATAATTCCCAAAGCACAACACTATTCAGTACAGTTACATAGAACAACTCAGTTGAACAACTACAGCAAACATCTAACGGCAACGACAAGGGCAAAGGATCAAGGATTTCGCAACATCAATCACAAACAACAGCATAAAATAAAAGGAAATAAAGGAAGTGTAGAAAAGAACGAGAGGAAGGAAACGGGAAACCACCTCTCATATCAAATATTCCCTAGTAATAATCATCCAAATTAATAATCTAAAAATATCCTTATGAATATGAATACGAGTACACAAACACAACAAATGGCCCTCAGTCCCCGGTAGGGCTTAAATGGTAAGAGGGTGCGAAGAATCCCCGGTGGGCTTTTTAGAATTGGAACTTGAAACGTGAGAAGCCTGCAAGCAGCAGGTAAATTTGAAAACTTAATTAAGGAAACAACCAGAATGAATATTGGTATTGTAACATCACCTAAAAGGATGCTACAATAATGTAGAATAATAACTACACTCCTCCAGCCCATTCCAAAGTGTCTTTTCATTCGGGGTTCGTGTCTGCGGTTAGTCTCCACAGTTCGGATAATATCACGGATAAGAGAGAATCATAACTGCACGAAATGATTGTCATCTTGGAATTATTACAGCAGAATTTTCTTGTTCCAGAGGTCGAAGAAATTGCTAGAAGTTTCTGGCTATCAGAAACTTCTGCTATATAAGGACAGATGGCGATCGAGAAGAAGCAGTTGTTTTAAAACCGTGGCGAAGAGATTAGAAAAGTGATAATGGGCGAAGTTGTAATTTTGTGATAAATTGAAAGTTGAGAGTTAACAAGAAGAAGTAATTAGTTTGGATTTGTGAATTAAGTAATTGAAAGGAGATAAAGTGATTTGAGAGGAAAGAGACCTTGTAAGAAAAGAATTTGGGAAGAATAGTATAGTGTGAACTTGAATTGTTTTATAGACTAGAAAATAAAGAAATAAATTTCACAGAATATCGTTTTATCTACTCGAGCCGTAGCTCGCATATTACATTGTTGTCAGAAGTGGGATAAAACTTATTCTGTAAATAACTATTTCCGTGGTGTGAAATTGCACAAGAAAAAAAAAAGAAAAAAAAAAAAAAAAACCATTTCTGTGTTGAGTTAATTAGTTGCGCAAAATGGGTCTCAAATTGGGAAAACTAACTATAATTCAACTAAAGGCAGAACTCAGTAAGCGGAATCTCGACACAACTGGGGGAAAAGATGCCCTACTGATTCGTCTGAAAGAAGCAATAAAGCAGGAAGGTGAAAATCCGCATGACGTAGAGTTTGACGAGGAAGGGGAACCAGCAAGTACAGTAGCCGACCCGGGTATAACAAGTCTGCTCCTGCAACTTAAGTCAGTCATGGACGAACAAAGGAAAGCAATAGAAGACCAAAAGAAGTCTCTGGAACTTAAGCTCGATGACCAAAAGAAAGCAATAGGCGACCAAAAGAACTCTCTAGAACTTAAGCTGGACGAACAAAAGAAAGCAATGGACGAACAAAAGAAAGCAATGGACGAACAAAAGAATTCTCTAGATGATCTGGAAAGCAAACTTGATGAGCAAAACAAGAACTTGGAATCCAAATTCGAAAAGATCGAAGAGAAAATCGAGAAGGTTGAGACGCAACTCGAAAAAGTCGAAACTAGATTCGATGAAAACTTTGAGAAACATGAAACTCAGTTCGGGAAAATAGAGACTCAGTTTGAAAAGTGGATACGCAATTCGAGAGAGTAGGAAAGCAAGTCGAAAATCTTGCTAAGGAACTCAGCAACGTGAAGAGACAGAAAGCACGGGAATATTCCACTGACGGAGGCACTAATCAACAAGAAGAAGTGCGTAGCCACCATCGACACAGGTGCCACCGCCTCCATTGTAAGAAGAGATATCGTCGGAAGCTCATGGCTGCACAACAGCTACTGCCTAAAGACTGCAACAGGGGAAATGGCGAAGGTGTTTGGAGAAGTCCGTCTTACGATTACTCTGGCGGGACTGACGTTCTCCCATGCGTTTCTTTTGGCAGATATATGCGACGGGTGCATCATCGCAATAGACTTCATGAAAGCAAATGAAGTAATTTTGGACATCGGGATGCAAGTACTGATTTATCGAAATGTGGAGATTCCGATGGTGTACGGAAACGAGAATGTCGTAACTCTCAGGACAGTCATCAGCAAAGACGAAGTTTTGCCGCCGTCTTCAGAGACAATCATTTGAACGAAGCTGGAAGGTGATCTTGGGAGCCACCGATTCTACATAGTAGAACCAGACCCAGAGAAGCATTCTCAAAACTACATCGTGGGAAAAACGTTAGTCGAACCAAAGAACACCATGGTTCCAGTGAGAGTTTTTTGAACGCGAGACCACACACTGTCAAACTAAGGCGAGGGGAGGTGACTGGAAAATGCACGCCGATTACCGCCGTCGCAACGATATCTGAACGTGATGCTCCAAAACCTCTCTCATCACCTTGGACAGCGGAAACGAGAGAGACGATTCTCCAGTCCAGTGAGCTGAATCAGGAGCAGCGAACTATGGCAGAGAATTTTATCAATGAGAACGCTGATGTATTTGCCTCACAGGACGGAGAATACGCCCGAACACACCTGGTACAACATCGAATAGACACTGGTGATACTAGATCAATTGGTCAGGCTACTAGGCGTAGGCTGACGAATCTTCAACCCCAAGAAGTGCGCCCTGTTTAGAGTGGAAGTCAAGTACTTGGGGCACATAATTTCAGCAAAAGGAGTGAGAACCGATCCAGAGAAGGTCGGAGCGGTGAAAAACTGGCCAGTCCCCAAAGATAACCACCAAGTAAGGAGGTTCCTGGGCCTAGTCACCTACTGCAGACGGTTCGTGAAGAATTTTGCCGGGATCGCAAAGAGCCTGCACCGGTTGACGGAAAAGGGAAAACAATTCAAATGGTCAATTGAGTGCGAGAAGAGCTTCAAGGCACTTAAACAACGGCTATGCGATGCCCCGATACTAGCTTACCCCACTCCCGGAGAAACGTTCATTGTGGATGCAGATGCTAGTAATGTCGGGGTAGGAGCCGTTCTCTCCCAGGTGCATGATGGCCAAGAGAAGGTGGTTGCATACTTCAGCAAGGTGCTCTCTAAGCCAGAAATGAACTACTGCGTGGCAAGACGGGAACTTCTAGCTTTGACCTTGGCTACGAAGCATTTTCACAAATACCTCTATGGGAGGAAGTTCGTTCTTCGCACAGACCATGCAGCCTTAAAATGGCTATTACAGTTCAAGAGTCCTGAGGGTCAGGTCGCAAGATGGATCGAAAGGCTGCAAATCTACGACTACGAAATACAGCATCGTAAAGGAAAACTCCACTCTAATGCGGATGCACTGTCCCGGCGACCATGCAGAACGGATTGTAAACATTGTGCGCGTCAGGAAGAACGGGAGCTGGTTTCTATCCAAAGACTGAGAGCCGAACCTATGGCCGGCTGGAGAGTAGATGAGATCCGGAACGCTCAGAAGGAAGACCGATATCCGGGTCTTCCTTCTGAGCGTTCCGGATCTCATCTACTCTCCAGCCGGCCATAGGTTCGGCTCTCAGTCTTTGGATAGAAACCAGCTCCCGTTCTTCTAGCCTGGAAATAGAGCATTGAGAAACCGGATCATCAGAACATCTCTCACAGAAGCCCTAGCTTAAAGGTATATTTTGCGCAGTGGGACTCCCTCCATGTCCAAGAAGGTGTTCTTCTGAGAAGAAAATGGGAATCCTCCGACGGAAAGTCATTTGTAATGCAGCTTGTCGTGCCGCGGACGAGGACAACGAGGTGTTACAGGAAATGGATGGCGGGGCGTCCGGAGGCCACTTGGGAGTGAATAAGACGCTAGAAAAGGTACGAGAACGTTTTTATTGGTCAAAAGCGAAGGGAGATGTCGAAGACTGGTGCAGAAAATGCGACATGTGTGCAGCTAGCGAGGGTCCGAGAATCAAAACTCGAGGTAAGATGCACCAATACAACGTGGGAGCACCTTTCGAACGAATCGCCATTGATATCGCAGGGCCCTTTCCGGAAACCGACAATGGTAATCGGTATATACTCGTAGTAATGGACTACTTCAGTAAGTGTCCGGAAGCGTTTCCAATCCCTAACCAGGAAGCCAGAACCGTTGCGGAGCAGATCGTCTACAATTGGGTGAGCAGATTCGGTGTGCTCTTGGAATTGCATTCTGATCAGGGGCGGAATTTCGAGTCAAGAATCTCCCAAGAGATGCGTCAACTACTCGGAATCAAAAATACACGGACAACCCCGCTTCACCACAGTCTGACGGTATGGTGGAGCGTTTCAATAGGACTTTGGACGAACATCTCTCCAAGGTCGTAGGTGACTATAGAAGTGCCGTGCATAGCACTACTCGACATACGCCGTTCGAAATCTTGTTTGGGGAATAGCTCGATTACCCAGTGAGGTGAAATTTGGATCTCCTACCGATGAGCCCAGAAATGAAGAAGAGCACGTGGCAGACCTCAGGGTAATTCTTAGGGACATACACCAAAGGACCAGAAGCCAGATTAAGATAACGAGCGACCGCATGAAGACCAGGTATGATGCCAAGGCAACAACGTCAGGATTCCAGGAAGGAGATCTAGTGTGGCTGTATAATCCCCATCGCCAAAAGGGGAAATCACCTAAATTGCAGCAGAACTGGGAGGGTCCCTACAGAATAGTAACCCGCATCAACGATGTTGTCTACCGCATCCAGCGAGGACCAAGGGCCAAAATGAAAGTGGTTCATGTAGACCGACTGAGTCGATACAATGGCCGAAGTGAGGACGCACTTGTTCGGGACGTAACATAATGTAGCATAATAACTACACTCCAAAAGTATGCAAAACATTCCGAAGCGTCTTTTCATTCGAGGTTCGTGTCCACGGTAATAGACGGATTATGTCTAAGACGACGTTGCGGAATTAAGAGAGAATTATAACCACAAGAGATTATTGGTTACAGCCGTCATCTTGGAATTATTACATCAGAATTTTTTGTTCCAGTGGTCGAAGAATTTGCTAGAAGTTTCTGGCTATAAGAAATGCGACTATATAAGGACGGATGGCGATCGAGGCAATCCAGTTGGTTTTCGAACAGCACGAAGAGATTGGAAAAGTGATAATATTCGAAGTTGTAATTTTGTGATAAATTGAAAGTTGAGAGTTAACAAGAAGAAGTAATTATTTTGGATTTGTGAATTAAATAATTGACATGAGATAAAGTGATTTTAGAAGAAAGAGACCTTGTAAGGAAAGAATTTGCGAAGAACAGTATAGTGTGAACTTGAGTTGTTCTATAGACTAGAAAGTAAAGAAATAATCTCACAGCATAACGTTTTACCTACTCGCATATTACAATATATTAATCGGGCTCAGATGATAATTAGCACATGTACGGAGTTGGAATTATTATAAAGGATTCGCTTAAGAAAATGATGACAGGAGTAGCTACAATATCAAACAGTGTTATGGTTCTAAACTTCAAGACAAATTAAATACAATTAATATCGTACAAGTCTACGCAGCAATATCTGATTGTGAAGAAGATGTAATTGATGACTTCTAATGACAGGTTGATCGAGCGCTATCACTTACAAAGAAGCAAAGATATTACGATACTCTTAGAAGATTTCAAGTTTGATGATAAAATGAACACCTGGTTTGAGATGCCAATAAGAAGACTATACACCCGTACTTCACCGAGACACAAGAACAATGACAGAATTGTGAGAAATCAAATCTACTTCTTCATGGTTAATAGTAGATTTAAAAATGGTGTTAAATGTGTCAAAACTTATCCAGGAGCGGACGTTAACACAGATCATAACCCAGTTATTGCAGAAGTTAAAATAAGGCTAAAAAGATTACAAAAATGAAACAATAATGAAAAACTGAATCTAGAACTTCTGAAAGACCAAGAAATAAAAAACCGGGTAGTTAGAAGTATCAATGAAAAGTTCTATGGTATACGCCAAAACAGTGACAACGAGGAACAACGAGGTGCTCTTATGGAACCATTCAGAGAAGTTCTCAAGCCTAGATCCCTGATACTGAAAAGACAATGGATGACCATCACAATCTTGAATTTTATGGAAGAAAGGAGATTGTTTAATTTAAATAAAACCAAATACAAGGAAATAAACGGTATAATCAAAAGACAAATCAGAGAAGCGAAAAGCTACTTTTGGGCAAACGAGTGTGGAGAGATAGAAACTCTCAGGAGAAATAACGCCAGCTTCAACATGCACAAAAAACTAAAACAAGTAATTGGACGGAAAAAACAATACGGATGTTTGGAAAATGAGGATGGCATTATCTTAATGGACACGAAGAACAAATTAACAACATGGGTAAATTGCATTAAAATGCTCTTCCATGATAACAGAAGTGAGCGATGTCCTCTAATTGCAACATCAGGCCCAGACATATTGGTGGAAGAAGTTTGTCAAGTCATACGAAATGTAAAAAAAAAAGCAGTCGGGCCTGACGAAATTCCAAATGAAATTATTAAGCTAATAGACGAAACCAATATTGCAGTGATAACCGATCTTTTCAATAAAATATATAGAAACGGGGAAATTCCAAACGAATGGCTTAAATCTTCCTTTCCAACACTTCCAAAAAAGCACAATGCAAAAAAATGTGAAGAGCACATAACAATAAGCTTGATGAGCCACATACTCAAACTTTTCTTAAAAATAATCCACAAGAGGATATACAAAAAACTCGAAGCGGACTTAAGTAAATAGCAATTCGGTTTTAGGGAAGTTCTCGGAACGCGAGAGGCTCTTTTTTCGCTTAACACCTTAGCAAAGATGTCTCGAAATGAACCAATAAATGTACATTTGTTTTGTCGATTATGAAAAAGCCTTTGATAATGTTCCCCATCAGAAAATGTTAGAAATACTAAGAACATTCCAAAGACTACAACATCATCGAACCCTTATATCGAAACCAGAAAGCGTGCATTAAAGAAGATGGTGTAGAATAGGAGGAAATAGACATTTTAAGAGGGGTAAGACAGGGTTGCATTCTATCACCTGTTTTGCTTAATATGTACTCTGAAAAAATATTCAAAGAGGCACTAGTAGATAACGTAGGAGGAATTTAAGTAAATGAAATTAGGATCAATAACTTGAGATATGCAGACGACGCTAATCATGGCGAAAAATGAAAAGGAACTTATCTTAATGATAAATAAAGTAAACCAGACAAGTTTGAAGTATGGTCTAATAATTAACACCTCGAAAACCAAGGCTATGATTATAACCCGGCAGAATACAAGCACGGTTACACTTGATATCGATAACGTCAGGATAGAACAAGTTTACAGTATGAAATATCTTGGTACGGAATTTAATAATAAAGCGGATCCGTCAACAGAAATAAAATGTAGAATTGAACAAGCACGAACAGTTTTCAGTAAACTAGAAATGGTAGAATATCCAACGTAGAAGTGCTGAGAAGAATGGGAGCCAAAAGAGAGCTCCTGAATACACTGAAGATAAGGAAACTGCAATACCTTTGGCACATCATGAAAAATGAAAAATATCATCATCTACAGGTCATTCTTCAGGGAAGAATCGAAGGCGGGATGACAGACAACGAACAACGTGGATGAAGAATCTCAGTGAATGGTACAATACGTTGACAATTGAACTGTTTAGGAACGTCCAATCAAGGGAAACAACAAAAAGGATGATAACCAACCTCCTGAGAGGAGAGGCACCATTAGAAGAAAAAGATTTAAGTATCTCCACTCTAACGAAAAATTCTATATACGAACGAATTCGAGTTTGATGCTTCCTTTCTCAATATTTTTAGGGGAATAGACGTTGTCTATATTTTTATCTATGATCAGTCGCATTGCTGTTTTTTTTTTTTTTCTTTTTTCCGGATGGTTGGTGAAAAAATCTTCCATAGACACTATGAGGATAGCAAGCGCGTGCTCATAGTAGTATCAGATTCTTACTGACTAAAAAAAACCACCCCGTGATTTAATTTGTTATATATTGCAACTAAGAAGGACATTATCAAGCAATTTTTCTATCATGAAAAAAAAACACGTTTGGCAGGTTACTTTCCACTGAAAGATCCTGCATGTTCCGCAATCTAGGCGCGATTGATTCCTATCTAGCCAAGTCGAAAGGTTTCGTCCTTTGTAGTCGGCGCAATAAATTGCTTACATCCAGAATTTGTAGGATTGTATTGTTGACATGTCCAATTAGTCGGTTTCTATGCTTTCTCGCGAAGCTTCTAACTTCAGCTTCAATTGTCGGAATTCCGAGATCCCTGTGGATATCATCGTTTCTAGTATACCACGGTGCGTGGACAATTTCTCTTAGCACTTTATTTTGAAAAGTTTGTAAAATATTGGCGTTTGTTTTCTTGGTACAGCCCCAAAGTTGTATACTGTAAGTCCACACCGGCTTTAGCACTTGCTTGTATAAAAACAGTTTGTTCTCAGTACTGAGCTGGGAGTGTTTTCCGAGCAACCAGTTCATTTCTCTATATTTGATTTCGAGTTCTTTACGTTTCATTTTCACGTGAGAATTCCATTTCAGTTTTGCGTCGAGTGTCATTCCAAGGTATTTGGCCTCGTTTGCAAAAGGTATTCGGGCCAAGTTTAGGTAAATTGGCAAAACATTAGCTTTTTTATAAGTGAAATTCACGTGAACAGATTTAGATTCGTTGAGGGCGATCCGCCAGTCCCTCGTCCATTCATTTACTTTATTCAGTGCGTTTTGCAGTTTTGCAGTCGTTTTTTCGATTGTTCTACCTACGGCTAGGATAGCGGTGTCATCGGCAAACGTAGCCAGGATAGTGCCATATTCTTTCGGTATATCTCGAGTATATAACAGATAGAGAAGTGGCCCAAGAACGCTTCCTTGCGGTACACCGGCCGAAATTTCTTTGAGCTCCGAGTATTCATTTCCATGTCTAACACGGAAAAGTCTATTCCCGAGATATGATTCTAGAATGTCGTATAGGCATACAGGGAGAACTTGTCGTAATTTACAATTCAAGCCATCATGCCACACCTTATCAAAGGCTTGCGAGACGTCAAGAAATACGCTTGAGCAAATCTTTTTCTCTTCAAGTGCTTTCTCGATTACATCAGTAATTCTATGCACCTGGTCAATCGTCGAATGCTTACTTCTGAACCCAAACTGGTGGTCAGGGATAAGATTATTTCCTTCTATAACCGGTTGGATGAGCCTTAGCAATATCTTCTCGAAAATTTTAGATATAACTGGAATTAGCGAAATTGGTCTATAAGACTTTACCTCATTTGGCGGCTTTCCTGGTTTTAAAATCATTATAACTTCCGCAACTTTCCATTGGTTAGGCACGTGTTTTAATCTGAGCACAGCATTTACAATATGAAGAAGCTTAATCAGTGCTTTTCTAGGTAAAGCTTTGAGAATTTCTCCGGTGATCAAGTCATAACCAGGAGCTTTCTTAGGTTTTAGATTCCCGATCTCATATTTGAGTTCCCTCAGCGTTGCACTTTTAAGTACTAAATCGTCAGATGGTAAATCCGGCCTATTGATATTGTCGCAAAACACTTGACCATCGTACGGTTTAAAATTATCTTCCAGGTGGGCCGCAAAAACGTCCGCTTTTTCTTTATCTTCCCTTGCTCATTCATTGTGATTTAATTTAATAGGCGGCGCGGGGACCTTGGGCCTTTTGGTGCCTTTTACAGCTTTCCAAAGTGAATAATTGGAATCTTTTTTCGCTGTTAAACTTTCACGTTAAGAGCCTATCGCACGATTCTGAAAATAATTTATAGTCTTCTTCAACGAATTGCACAGGTGATTCAAGTAAGTTTTATGTTGCGGAGCACGACTCTGTTGCCATTTCTTACGCGCTTTTCTTTTTTCCTTGACCAATTCTTTTATTTCCGTAGGATATCGTAGACCGTATTTGTCCGGAGTTTTCCTTGGATTGGGAGTATTATTCCAAGAGGCGAGCTGTACGATCTCAACGATGCGATCAACTTCAACCTCAAGTTGATAGGGTGTCGTAAGTGAAACGCTCAGTTCAACATTATCTTCAATTTCGTTCCTAAAACCTTCCCAGTTAGTTGTTCTACCGGTTAATCTCGCTGGCTCTAGGGTATATACTAGTTTTTCGCTCAATGTCAAAACAACTGGGGAATGGTCAGATGACAGATCAAAGCTCTCTTCAACATTAATGTGGTTGGTAGAAATTCCTTTCACGACGAAAAAGTCGATCAGGTCAGGTATTTTCGAAGTATCAGTTGGCCAGTAGGTCGGTTTACCCGTCGAATGGAAATCACAACTGTACTCCATACCTGCCTCATAGCGCATTCTGCCTTTTTGCGAGCTGTGTCTTGAGCCCCAGAATATATGTTTCGCATTAAAATCGCCGCCAATAATGAAATTAGGTTTCAGCAATTTAAACAAGTTAGTAAAATCACTTTTTTCAAGCGCGGAACGCGGTGGGCAGTAGATAGATGAGATTTTAAGAGTACGCTGACTATTTGTTACTCGAATCGTGCACAGTTGCAAAGTTTCAAGCTCCATCTTTAGGTTTTCGGATTGTTCGATGCAGTCTTTAATAAACAATGATGATCCGTCTCTCGCTTTTACCGAAGGGTGACAAGCGTGGTAATCATTATAGCCTTTTATTTTTAAATGCGATTCGTTTTTTACGTGGGTTTCAGCAATCAAACAAATATCGATATCTTTTTCACGCAAGAATATTTCCAATTCGTCAAGTTTTTGCAAAAATCCGTTTGCATTCCAAGTACATATTTTTAACATTCGTTTTTCATTCTTGGAGTACGCGTTTTCCCTGAATTACTTTCGAGCTTAACCAGCCTATCGAGAATAATTTTATTTATTTTGCTTTGTTCTTCAAGTTTCTCTAGAATAACTGAAAAAACATGAGAAACAGGGTACTTCGAAATTTTAATATTTTTTGGTATTTCGGATGCAGCAGCCTGAGCGTAAGTCTGCACTTCTGATGTTCGGTCGCTTTCCCAATTGTAACTTTTCTGTACCGTTTCTTTTAGGAACAGAGGTCGAGGGCTTTTCTTTCGTCATTCTTTCTCTCACCTTTTTGCGCTCTGAATCCAGTAGTTTTGATTTGCACTCTTTCTCCTCCGCGACCTTACGCTTTGGCTTAGTTTGCGGTTTTGATTTTGCATTTAGGGGCTTTAGGAGAGCATCTCTTCGTTTTTGTAACTCTTTAGCTACTTCACAGCCTCTATAATTTGCCGAGTGCTTTCCCTTACAATTAGCACAGGTTGCGGAGGTTTGTTTGTTTACTTCACAAACTTGGGAGAGGTGATTCCCAGCGCATTTCACACATCGCGGTTCTTTTTTGCAGTACATTTGCGTATGATTGAATCCTTGGCAACGTTTGCACTGCGGAATCATTCTTATATTTCTTCGCATTGGCTCGATTTTGACTACGATATTTAGTATGGTCCTAATTCGGTAGATATCGGCGATATTGTCGGACTTATCGAAGGTAAGCATAAAGAGCGGAAGTCCACACCTTACCAAGATGTCTTTATCTATTTCCGTTTGTTGCTTCTCCTTTCTGATGATATTAACGGCATCAAGAATTTTAAAGCCTTTGTCTTGAAGGTCAGTCATAATATCTTCTTTGGTGCATGAGGGGTGGAGTCCCCTTGCAACAACACGATGTGGCCTTTCTGACTTGATTTCGAAAGTATACCACTCAATTTTTTCGGTATTTAACTTTTTAGACACTGCTTGGTAGTCGTCGTATTCATCGACGTTAATTTTCCACGCATTGTCCGTGATCTTATATTTCGATGTTAAAGTTCCTTTAAGAAGGCTTTGCAACTTATTAAATTCCGTTAACCCGACGATGTTAATTGGTGGGGGTGGACGAGATTGCGCTTGAGGTTGCTTTTCTTGCTGTTCTTTGTGCTCTTCTTTCTCTTTTTCTTTTAGGGACTCGACTTCGGGCGAAGAGCCGGCTCTCCGTTTCTTACTAGGTCTCTTCTTTGTGACCCGCCACGTTTCGCGTGCTAGCTCTTCTTCGTCGGTGTGATATTCCCGACTAGCTAAGCGTGCTGGAGTACATTCGCGTTCTTCCTCTATACGTGAACTCTTTAGGACCTTATTTTCTTCTTTTAATAAGTCTATTTCTTTCTTGAGCTCTTGATAGAGTAGATCCATTTCGTTAAGCTTCCTTCGGAGTATTTTATTTTCTTCCTCAAAGCTGTTACATTTCGCTAAGTCCTGAATTTCGCGCGTTGGCGCTTCCGGTGGACTTCTTTTCCCGGAGTTATTCGATCTTGGTGGAAGAGATCGAGATACCCTTGAACTTTTTGAAAAAGGGACATTTGATTGCAATAACCGGCTCTCCCCAGAATCTGTAGAGCCGACCTCCGAAGAGGGTGGATTTTCCAGTAAAGCTGGACTGCCACCTGGGGTAATATATCTTTTTGTTTTGTTCATTGCATATTTTGTATACACTATACGCTCGGTATACGGAGATTGGATTTTAGTCGCCTCTTACGACAGGCATGCCTACCTCGGGTATATTCTATCCCCTACCCGAAGGGGTGGGTCGCATTGCGACAATCATCTCCAACCACTTATTCATTGGTAGAATCGAAATCGGCCTGTAGTTTGCAATAAGATTTTTGACTTCACCTTTATATATTGGACGAATAACTGCTGTTTCCAAAGTTTTTGAGATTTTTGATTTTTGTAGGCTCAAATTAACAATATTTGTTAGTAGCGGAGCGATTGGGTGTCTTTTTAAATCAATTGGTCGTATGCAATCTGCACCTGGTGCTTTATTTGGGTTAAGAGAACTCAAAATAAAAAAACATTTCAGATTTGTTGGTTTCTTCAACATAAACACATTATTTGTAAAAGAAAAATTAAAACGAAACTGATTTCTTGAATAAAAACGGATCTCAAATTTTATTTTTTCCTTCTTGTCAGCAAATCTTCAAGTCGGCGGTCGGGAATAGAATGGCCGTCATCATGGCCGCCGATCTATTCCTTGAAGTTGGTTGCCTTTTCTTTCTTTCTATTCAAGAGTAGATGGCGCACCATTCAATATATGTTATCTTACACCTACTTCACATTTTCGTTTAAACAAAAGACGTTACAGTTTTCTAAACATTACAGCTCGGTCAATCTGACACCATGATCGACCCCGATCATGCTACTTTTTTTTTTATAATTTGCACGTGTTAAAGGGGATGTGAATAACCTTATACTAATTTTTTTAGAACACGTGCATTTTTTTGTGGAAAGAGGAAGAGACAGAGAGAAAGAAAGATTGGTGTAGTCGGTTTGAAACTTAGGTGGTATTAAGTTTCTGTAAACTCCAAGGGTGGCTGTCCAGATAACTGGGGAGTATTTTGTTTGATTTCGCTATTATTGTCATTGCTTATGATTCATAGTATTTTTTTCTGTCCTCCTGATGTCATCATCGCGATCAAGTTGCATTTTAGCCATATAATGCTGTGTAGTATTAAAGTCATCTAATAATAAGTGTTGTATCGGATAGTTATAATTTTCTAACTCTAATACCCATCTAGCTATCCTAGGGTTCACTTACTTCTTACCCAAGGTAAGCGTTAACGAATTGCAATCGGTAACAATCCTAAAGTGTATACCCTCTAAAGTGTATACCCCCTTTTTCAAGAACATTTGGCAAAGTGCGGCAAGCTTTTTGATCTTGTGAGTTGTAATGAAGCTGCTTCGAAGGATAGCCATATTCAACAACCTAGATCTTCTTGGTCAAAAACAAGTGCTAAAACGAACAAAAATGACCTCGTCTTAACAACCGAAGTCATCGCTAGTGCAGTATCGCCATGTTCTCCGGGTGACGGCGGAATGTTTGCAATTGACTTATCTCTGCCAGCTGCCACTCCTCTGGTAAGTCCACAACTTACACCTCAACATTTGGGGAATGTACCTATTACCAGTCCAATCTCATCGTTGTTACTTGCTGTGGATACTACTCATCAACATCCTGAAACCTCTTTATCTGCCACATTAGTAGTAGTAAAAAGACCTCCCCGAAAGTCTATTTTTATTTCGAGGTTGTCTTCTGCTACCACCGTGGATGACATAATAAATTACGTAAAATCTAAAATTAACCTGCCAGCTTTAAGGAGCTTTGGGAAATTAGCTCATTTAAGCTGTTTACACCAAATGTCTATTTTAATCTACTTCTGTCTAATGATTTTTGGCCTGATGGGACATTGATACACGAATTTATTCCTCGGACCAGAAATACTCCACCGTTGACGACACCTGTACCAGCTACCACTACGTCGCATCCAAAAAACGATTGAGTACAACTCAATCACAAACCTCTTCACTTCATTCTACCCATTGCTCTCCTCCGTAAACATTTCATTTGTACTACCAAAATTCTGGCGGACTTCGTACTAAAATGGAACAAGTGTTTCTTTTTTCTTCTTCGGCTCATTATGACATTATCGTTTTCACTGAGACTTGGCTGAAAATGAATCATCAAAGTACTGAAATGTTTAATTTTCAACAATACGCCGTTTTCCGCAAAGATCGCTGTTACGAAATATTGGACTGTGAGAGGGGAGGTGGAGTAATGATCGCCGTGCGTTCTTCATTGCCATGTACTCAAGTCTGTATACCGTCATCAACTGCCACATTAGATACTGACCAATTAATACTTAATGTAAAATTCAGTAGTGTATTTGAAGTTCATTTAGTTGTTAGTTATATTCCACCAAGAAGTTCTTATCAACTATATACAATAATCAGCACATTATTTTAATTCGAGATTTTAATTTACCTAATATAAAATGGACATATGATTCGGATGAATCTCGGCTAGTACCTTATAACGTAAACTTAGACTATGAATATGAAGTTGTTGATACTCTTGCCCAATTTAATCTTAAGTAAATTAATCATTTTACTAATGCATTTAATAATGTACTTGACCTAGCCTTCGTTGATCCTGAATTGAGCGTAAATATCAGCAACTCCATGTTTCTCCTTTTTCCTAATTCTATCTTTCATGTTTCTTTTAGTTTACATTTTGAATTTTACCAATATTTCATACCGGCAGTTTCCGGTTCAAATTTTAAATATAATTTTTCCAAAGCTAATTTTGAAAATATTGCTTCATATCTTAATAATGTTGATTGGCCATTAGTGTTAAATAATGCAAATTTACTTGACTCCTATAATATATTTATTGAGATTGTAAAGGTGGCAATTGATATGTACACTCCTAAGGTAAAACCAATTACTAGTTTTAAACCAATTTGGTATAACAAAAGACTTATAAATTTAAACAATAGAACAAATAAAATATACAATCAACTTCGCAAAACAAATAATAAAAATAATAATGCAGATCTTTATAAGCAATATCGGTTGCTTCAGAAACAGTTTGAGGTTTTAAATAAATTTCTATACAAAAAATATATTTTCTCCGTGGAATCCAACTTAAAAGTCAATAGTAAGAATTTTTGGACCTTCATCAATACTGAAAAAAACAATCTAATGGCATGCCTAACTGCATGCACCATGAAGGTATAACATCCTCTGATCTTTCAACTATATGTAATCTGTTTGCAAAACATTTTCAATCTGTGTACACTAATATGTTGTTCCAAATTCAGCTAATAGCAATATCTCATCCAATTTTATTAATATTGGTAGTTTGGCTTTATCAATATCTGAAATAGAATTGGCACTATCTAATTTGAAATCTGATAAACGTCCTGGCGTTGATGGCATTCCCCCAATTATCCTACAAATGTGTGCAGGTGCATTTGCTTTTCCGCTCCATTTGATCTTCAACCGTTCTTTGGAAGATGGGGACTTTGTCAACATATGGAAGCGATCTTTTATATTGCCTGTTCATAAGTCTGGTTCTAGGCAAGAAATATCTAATTATCGCCCTATCTGCAAAATCTCAACTATTCCCAAGCTGTTTGAGAAGTTAATTTGTGATAAAATCACACCTATTTTAAAGGAGTTATTTCCCCTTACCAACATGGCTTTGTTTCTGGGAGGTCTACTTGCACAAATCTTTCAATTTTTTGCAATTATGTTTTAAATGGTCTAGAGAAGGGTTTGCAATATGATGTTATTTACACAGACTTTTCTAAGGCATTTGATAGAGTGAATCATGATATCCTTCTAATAAAATTAGAGAGTATTGGATTACATTCTAACTTCCTAAAATGGATCAACTCCTACTTAAGAAATCGTGTACAGTATGTTCGCATAAATGATGTACTTTCTGTACCAGTTTATGCATATACAGGAGTTCCACAGGGTAGTCATCTTGGGCCACTGCTCTTTCTTTTATTCATCAACGATATTCCTGAAATCATCTTCAATTCACATTGTCTAATGTATGCGGATGACTTAAAATTTTTTCGCTGCATAAAGACTGAGCAAGATTGCATTCAGCTACAGGAAGACCTTGAAAGATTATCAATCTATTGCAGTGATAACGTTTTACACTTAAACATCTCGAAATGCCAAAGTCTGAGTTACTATCGTAACTTCTCTTCACTACATTTATAAGATTAGCAATATGCCATTAGCAGCCACATCTTCAAAAAAGACCTCGGTGTAATTTTTGACCATAAACTTAATTTTCTGAATCACATAGACTTTTTAATTGCTAAAGGTAACTCAATGTTGGACTTTGTTCTACGCAATTCGAAAGTTTTTTCTGACAATCATAAACTAAAATGCCTCTTTTTTGCCTTTGTAAGATCTATTCTTGAGTACTGCTATGTTGTCTGGAATCCATTTTATGAGATTCACGCTGTTAGAATTGAGAAGATCCAAAAACGATTTATGAGAGTTGTTATGCGGAGACTCCGTTGGAACATAAATATGCCTTCCTATGAAACTAGATTGAAGTTGTTTGGAATTCTGCCTCTTTATTTTCGAAGAAAATATTTTTCAATTATGTTTATTCTTGATTTGGTTAATTGTCATATCGATTGTCCCTATCTTCTGTCCCTAGTTGGGTTCTATGCTCCTACACGTGTTCTTAGAAATCGTTTTTTATTTCATGTTCCTTTACATAGAGTCAATTATGATATTAATGAGCCTTTATCTAGGTGCTTAAGAGAAGTAAACACTGTGTGCGATTTAATTGAATTTGATCTTAATAGAAATAAATTTAAATGTACCTTAATTCTAGCTTTAAATAACTTTGGTGGAAGTCAATAGGTATCTATCTTTATATTAAGTAATCACTTCAGTACAATTCCAATGAAACTCTGTTTGATGAAATAAATACATAAATAAATAAATAAATAAATATACCCTGAACCGTCGCAATGAATAAATTATGGCTAATGTTTCCAGCTATAAGCTGTGGTACTTGGCTTCAACTCGAGTGGCCGTCTTCGAGAAATACGCAACCGGGTGAAACTTCCCATCATCATGACGCTGCATTAAAGCCGAACCAAACCCTTGACTACTGGCATCACAGTGCAACTCTGTTTCCCTATCTGGTTTATAAACTACTAACACCGGCGCTGACACTAATTTATCACGAAGTTTTCTTAATGCCTTAACGCATTCCTCTGTAAAATCATACCTGACTTCCTTACGCATTAGATCTAAAAAGAGGTTTAGCGATCTTCGAAAACGATGGCACAAAACGGCTGAAGCACGAAAATAGTCCTAAACACCTTTGTAATTCACTTTGACTCCTCGGCATTGGGTATTGTTTTATACTTTGTATGTGTGCATCCGTCGGACGTATTCCGGAAGCATTCACTAGATAATCTAAATACTGAACAGTTTTCATATTTAACGCGCGGTAATCGATACATAACCTCAGCCCACCGTTCTTTTTCCTGACTAACATTACTTGTGAAGCGTATGGTGATTGATTGTGTCGAATTATTTTTCTGTCTAACATGTCTTTTATTTTCGCGCGTATTTCTCTTCTTTCAAATTCGGATAACGGTCTCGGCGGGCAATGAAAAGGCTGTCTACTAAATTAATCTTCATTTCGTAATCATGAGGATTACGCTCAATATCATCGGGGTTCAAATAATTTCGCTCAATTGCTTCACTCCTCCTCTTGGAGTTTGTCCAGCCGTGGACAAATATCAACCTCGGACGGCATTTCACAAACATCAATCATAAAAATCTCGGCCCTAAAATCATATGTACAGTGCACTTGCTGCGGAACAACAACCGGCGGAATTAAGACATCGATTCGAGTTTTATCACTATCCGCGTTTTATCTGCTACTAACAACGTCGCTCTTAATTAAATTGTCGCCGTCCTTGCGGCACATCGGACTACTGTAATCGCTTACAATATCTAATCTACCCTAGTCAAACGTATCTTCTTCACCAAAAGTTATGTCGTTTATTAAAATATGTTTTTTTTACGGACAGTATAATTGTTTTATAGGTTTCGTTAAATTTACTTAAATATATTGTAACATAATAATAACTACAACTATGCAACCCATTCCGAAGTGTCTTTTCATTCTGGCATAATTTTGTTCCGAAGTGTCTTTTCATTCGAGGTTCGTGTCTGCAGTTAGTGTCCATAGTTCGTGTCCACGATAAGAGAGAATTATAACCGTAAGAAATTATTGTCATCTTGGAATTATTACATCAGATTTTCCTTGTTCCAGTGGTCGAAGAATTTGCTAGAAGTTTCTGGCTATCAGAAATGCTGCTATATAAGGACAGATGGGGTTCGAGGCAAGGCAGTTGGTTTCGAACCGCACGAGGAAATTGGAAAAGTGATAACAGCCGAAGTTGTAGTTTTGTGATAAATTGAAAGTTGAGAGTTAACAAGAAGAAGTAATTAGTTTGGATTCGTGAATTAAGTAATTGAAAGGAGATAAAGTGATTTGAGAAGAAAGAGGTCTTGTAAGGAAGGAGTTTTCGAAGAATAGTATAGTGTGAACTTGAATTGTTCTATAGACTAGAAAATAAAGAAATAATTTCACAGAATATCGTTTTATCTACTCGAGCCGTAGCTCGCGTATTACAATATTGTAATATGCAAGCTACGGCTCGAGTAGATAAAACGATATTCTGTGAAATTTATTTCTTTATTTTCTAGTCTATAGAACAATTCAAGTTCACACTATACTATTCTTCGCAAATTCTTTTCTTACAAGGTCTCTTTCCTCTCAAATCACTTTATCTCCTTTCAATTACTTAATTCACAAATCCAAACTAATTACTTTTTCTTGTTTACTCTCCACTTTCAATTTATCACCAAATTACAACTTCGCCTTAGTCACTTTTCCAATCTCTTC
The DNA here is from genome assembly GCA_963082735.1 of Pocota personata. Taxonomy (NCBI): domain Eukaryota; kingdom Metazoa; phylum Arthropoda; class Insecta; order Diptera; family Syrphidae; genus Pocota; species Pocota personata. The sequence goes on along the minus strand of OY720431.1, from coordinate 97,987,672 downwards.
GCCACGGTTCTAAACCAACTACTGTGTCTTTTTTTTGATCGCCATCTGTCCTTATATAGCAGAAGTTTCTGATAGCCAGAAACTTCTAGCAAATTCTTCGACCACTGGAACAAGAGAAATAATTCTTGCAGTTATAATTCCCTTTTATCCCTGATATTATTCGTCTCTTTCGTTGACATGAGCTGTGGAGACTTCGTCCCAGACACGAACCTCGAATGAAAGGACAGTTTGAACCAAAATTCTGCCAGAATGGAAAGTCACTTCGGAATTTGTTGCGTCATATTTTTAGGGGGCGTAGTTATTATTATGCTACAATATGTTAAAAGTTTGTAGAAAACTTCGCCCCAAAATCAACGGTAACGTCATTGCGTCATCTGGAAGTACCCAGAGGGTTATTAACTTGATTTGTTCTAAAAATTTAATATAGCACTTTATCGCACCATATGAATGCAGCTTAGTTTGACTAATACTGTAGTACTTCGTCGGTTTTAAAACTTTAATATCGTTGGGGACTATTGAGCGCTTGATGAGACTAATCGCACTACCTGTATCGAAAAGAGAAAAACTATTTGTGAACCTGATGCGTTTGGCTTGACTACTTCTAAAGGCAACACTTACCGTTTGCATGGCGCTGGTGGCGCCAACCAATTCCTCCTCACTATCGGATTTTTCCTCTGCTAACGCCTTGGTGACTGCGGCAACAATCCTTTGGTGTTTACGTTGGGCCTTTGGGCAGCTATGGTGGTAATGGCCTACTTCATTACATATGAAGCAAGCGTTGGCTGGTCTCGGCTTTTTCGTGCAGCTGCTCTTGTAGTGGCCAAACTTCGAGCAGCTATATCAACAACGGCGGACTTCGGTTTGACTGCGGCGGCAGAGCTTCCTCCAGGCATGACGTCAGACTTACGTAAGGAGCTTAACGTACGCTTCTTCTGGTGTCTATCGAGCCTACCAATAAGCTCGGCGATGGTTTCGGCATTGTTCAGTAACGTGATGTTCGCGCTGTCATCGTCGAACCCGTCTATGATGAACGTGACTAACTCCTCTTCTGGCACTGATATTTCCGAAGCAAGGACTCTCATTGCGATAACAAACTCCAGGCATGACTCATCTGGTCCTATTCGCCGGCGCTCTAGCTGACGGTAAACGTCGCGGCAGGTAACTTGTCGTCCAAAAGTCTGGATTAGAACATCTTTCAACTCGTCGTAGCTGATGACGCAAATTGTATTTGAGAGTTCTCCCTCAATAGCCTGCGTACACCCATGCACTTATCCTCGTTAGTGAAACCACGTGTCTCCAAACCACTTACGGACATCGTAAAAATCTTTACCGCTGAAAGTGTTGAGAGCGTTGTCCAGATGGTCGAAATTTACGCTGCGGCGGACATGAACAGCGGTGGCTAACGAAGCACTTTCCAAATTTTGGATCTCCTGCTGTAGCTTAACACCTCTCGTCGCATGCGCAGAACTTTCAGCTCTGCCTCCAAATTGGCTACGTCATCATTTCCTGCGACACTTACGGCGGAACGTTGTGCTGCTGACTGCGGAGTTGCCTGATGTACGGCGGACTGTCTGGGTATGGACGATTCTTTACTTGCTGCACTGCGGATTCTGTTTCACTTGCGCCTTATATGTCGTCGCCATATATGTCGTCTACTGGTGTCTCCTGCATTTCATCCTCGGCGGTTAGTTGCCTCCGTCTCGTCACACGTGTGTCTGGCATGTTGATTCGAGGTTAGAGTAAACTGATTTCTGCGGATTTTATGTATGGGCTTAAAATTCCATTCTATTCCTATTATTTAGGTTGTACCCGCCGATCTATTCCTTGAAGTTGGTTGCCTTTTCTTTCTTTCTATTCAAGAGTAGATGGCGCACCATTCAATATATTATAACATCGTCTAAAAGTATGCAACAATAATGTAGAATAATAACTACGCTCCTCCAGCCCATTCCAAACTGTACTTTCATTCGAGGTTCGTGTCTGCAATAGCTGACAACGCCACGGATAAAGAGAGAATTATAACTGGAAGAAATGATTGTCATCTTGGAATTATTACATGAGAATTTTCTGTTCCAGTGGTCGAAGAATTTGCTAGAAGTTTCTGGCTATCTGAAACTTCTGCTATATAAGGACAGATGGCGATCAATAAAAAGGGCAGTCGTTTTTAAGCTGTGGCGAAGAGATTAGAAAAGTGATAATAGGCGAAGTTGTAATTTTGTGATAAATTGAAAGTTGAGAGTTAACAAGAAAAAGTAATTAGTTTGGATTTGTGAATTAAGTAATTGAAAGGAGATAAAGTGATTTGAGAGGAAAGAGACATTGTAAGAAAAGAATTGCGAAGAATAGTACAGTGTGAACCTGAATTGTTCTATAGACTAGAAAATAAAGAAATAATTTCACAGAATATTGTTTTATCTACTCGAGCCGTAGCTCGCATGTTACATTGGTGTCAGAAGCTGGGATAAAACTTATTCTGTGAATAACTATTTCCGTGGTGTGAAATTGCACAAGAAAAAAAAAAAAAAAAACGATTTCTGTGTTGAGTTAATTAGTTGCGCAAAATGGGTCGCAAATTGGGAAAACTAACTATAATTCAACTAAAGGCAGAACTCAGTAAGCGGAATCTCGACACAACTTGGGGAAAAGATGCCCTACTGATTCGTCTGGAAGAAGCAGTAACGCAGGAAGGTGAAAACCGCATGACATAGAGTTTGACGTGGAAGAGGAACCAGCAAGTACAGTAGACGACCCGGGTATAACAAGTCTGCTCCTGCAACTTAAGTTAGTCATGGACGAACAAAAGAAAGCAATAGAAGATCAAAGTCATAAGCTCGATGACCAAAAGAATTCTATAGAACTTAAGCTGGACGACCAGAAGAATTCTCTAGATGCTCTGGAAAGCAAACTTGATGAGCAAAACAAGAACTTGGAATCCAAATTCGAAGTGATCGAAGAGAAAATCCAGAGGGTCGAGACGCAACTCGAAAAATTCGAGACTAGATTCGATGAAAATTTTGAGAAACATGAAACTCAGTTCGGGAAGATAGAGACTCAGTTTGAAAAAGTGGATACCCAAATCGAGACAGTAGGAAAGCAAGAGCTCTTGCAGACCATCCCGGAAGATAAACAGCAGAACTACGACTCTCTGGTTCAGGCTATCGAGATGCGGTTTGGGGATGAACACATGCAGCAGGTGTACAGGGTTCAGCTGCGTAGTCGAGTCCAGAAAAGGGGGGAAACGCTCCAACAGTTGCAAGCAGATATAGAGCGACTAGCCCATCTATCATACCCTAAAGCCGGTGTGGAGCTTATCAACGAAATGGCGGTGGAAGCTTTTATTAAGGCCGTAGAGGACAGACAACTGCAAATGGCTGTAAGGATGGCTGAAAAGAGAACACTCCCCGAGGCATTGGCATTCGCTTTGTCAATGAAGGCTGCGGACCAAGCATACCAGGGAATACACCGTGTCAGGGAAATGTCCGTCGTGGAATGCTCATGCCAGAGAACAGCCGTCATGGATGAAGACAAAGCTCGCGGAAGTCAAATCCGTTGCTGGAATTGCAACCAAACCGGACACGTACAACGGCAGTGCAGAAGTGCACCTAGACGAGGGAATTGTCCACATTGCGGAAGTAGGAGAAGCAGAGAGGAATCATCTGGCGGTGATAACTTCCATCCTGTCAGTCAGACTTCCCAAAACCAGCAGTCGGGAAATGCGTAAGGACCAACTTCGCGGGGCAGAAGTTGGTTACGGGAATCGAGGCCCCCAGGACCACCATTCAAGTTTCGCAAACCAAACGGGGTAACAAGAGCCTGACAGTGGAGGCACTAATCAACAAGAAGAAGTGCGTAGCCACCATCGACACAGGTGCCACTGCCTCCATTGTAAGAAGAGATATCGTCAGAAGCTCCTGGCTGCACAACACCAACAGCTACTGCCTGAAGACTGCAACAGGGGAAATGGCGAAGGTGTTTGGAGAAGTTCGTCTTACGATTACTCTGGCGGGACTGACGTTCTCCCATGCGTTTCTGGTGGCAGATATATGCGACGAGTGCATCATCGGAATAGACTTCATGAAAGCAAATGAAGTAATCTTGGACATCGAGATGCAAGTACTGAGGTATCGAAATGTGGAGATTCCGATGGTGTACGGAAACGAGAATGCCGTAACTCTCAGGACAGTCATCAGCAAAGACGAAGTTTTGCCGCCGTCTTCAGAGACAATCATTTGGACGAAGCTGGAAGGTGATCTTGGGAGTCACCGATTCTACATAGTAGAACCAGACCCGGAGAAGAATTCTCAAGACTACATCGTGGGAAAGACGTTAGTCGAACCAAAGAACACCATGGTTCCAGTGAGAGTTTTGAACGCAAGACCACACACTGTCAAACTAAGGCGAGGGGAGGTGACTGGAAAATGCACGCCGATTACCGCCATCGCAACGATATCTGAACGTGGTCCTCCAAAACCTCTCCCATCACCTTGGACAGCAGAAACGAGAGAGACGATTCTCCAGTCCAGTGAGCTGAATCAGGAGCAGCGAACTATGGCAGAGAATCTTATCAATGAGTACGCTGATGTATTTGCCTCACAGGACGGAGAATACGGCCGAACACACCTGGTACAACATCGAATAGACACTGGTGATACTAGACCAATTCGTCAGCTTGCTAGGCGCCTTCCATTGGCAAGCAGACAGAAGTTGCAGAGATGGTGTCGGCAATGAAGAAAGAAGGTCTGATTGAAAGTTCCAAAAGTCCGTGGGCATCACCGGTTGTACTGGTTAAGAAAAAAGATGGCAGCACGCGGTTCTGCGTGGACTATCGGCAGCTCAATTACGTCACCAAGAAAGACAGCTATCCTCTGCCACGGATTGACGACAAGCTAGACACACTATCAGGAGCCCGATGGTTTTCCACTCTCGACTTAAAGAGTGGCTACTGGCAAGTACAGATCCATCCAGAAGACCGGGAGAAAACCGCCTTCACCGCAGGAAATGGGCTATGGCAATTCACGGTAATGCCATTCGGGCTGTGCAATGCTCCGGCGACTTTCGAGCGATTGATGGAATGTGTCCTACAAGGGTTAACATGGAAAACCTGTTTGGTATACTTGGATGATGTCATCGTCGTAGGAAAAACGTTTGCGCAACACCGAGACAATCTAAGGGATGTGTTTCAAAGGCTTCGAAGTGCCCACCTGAAGCTCAACCCCAAGAAGTGCGCCCTGTTTAGAGCGGAAGTCAAGTACCTGGAACACATAATTTCAGCGAAAGGAGTGAGAACCGATCCAGAGAAGGTCGAAGCGGTGAAAAACTGGCCAGTCCCCAAAGACAAACACCAACTAAGGAGCTTCCTGGGCCTAGCCACCTACTACAGACGGTTCGTGAAGGATTTTGCCGGGATCACAAAGAACCTGCACCAGTTGACGGAAAAGGGAAAACAATTCAAATGGTCAATTGAGTGCGAGAAGAGCTTCAAGGCACTTAAACAACGGCTATGCGATGCCCCGATACTGGCTTACCCCACTCCCGGGGAAACGTTCATTGTGGATGCAGATGCCAGTAATGTTGGGGTAGGAGCCGTACTCTCCCAGGTGCATGACGGCGAAGAGAAGGTGGTTGCGTACTTCAGCAAGGTGCTCTCTAAGCCAGAAAGGAACTACTGCGTGACAAGGAGAGAACTTCTAGCTTTGATCTTGGCTACGAAGCATTTTCACAAATACCTCTATGGGAGGAAGTTCGTTCTTCGCACAGACCATGCAGCCTTAAAATGGCTATTACAGTTCAAGAGTCCTGAGGGTCAGGTCGCAAGATGGATCGAAAGGCTGCAAATCTACGACTACGAAATACAGCATCGTAAAGGAAAACTCCACTCTAATGCGGATGCGCTGTCCCGGAGACCATGCAGAACGGATTGTAAACATTGTGCGCGTCAGGAAGAACAGGAGCTGGTTTCCATCCAAAGAATGAGAGCCGAACCTATCGCCGGCTGGAGCGTAGATGAGATCCGGAACGCTCAGAAGGAAGACCCGGATATCGAGCCGATTCTGGCCTGGAAGGAGAACATGGAGAAACCGGATCATCAGGACATCTCTCACAGAAGCCCGACCTTAAAGGCATATTTTGCGCAGTGGGACTCCCTCCATGTCCAAGAAGGTGTTCTGAGAAGAAAATGGGAATCCTCCGACGGAAAGTCGTTTGTAATGCAGCTTGTCGTACCGCGGACGAGGGTCAAGGAGGTGTTACAGGAAATGCATGGCGGGGCGACCGGAGGCCACTTGGGAGTGAATAAGACGCTAGAAAAGGTACGAGAACGTTTTTATTGGTTAAAAGCGAAGGAAGATATCGAAGACTGGTGCAGAAAATGCGACGTGTGTGCAGCTAGCAAGGGTCCGAGAATCAAAACTCGAGGTAAGATGCACCAATACAACGTGGGAGCACCTTTCGAACGAATCGCCATTGACATCGCAGGGCCCTTTCCGGAAACCGACAATGGTAATCGGTATATACTCGTAGTGATGGACTACTTCAGTAAGTGGCCGGAAGCGTTTCCGATCCCTAACCAGGACGCCAGAACCGTGGCGGAGCAGATCGTCTACAATTGGGTTAGCAGATTCGGTGTGCCCTTGGAATTGCATTCTGACCAAGGGAGGAACTTCGAGTCAAGAATCTTCCAAGAGATGTGTCAACTACTCGGAATCAAAAAGACAAGGACAACCCCGCTTCATCCACAGTCGGACGGTATGGTGGAGCGTTTCAATAGGACTTTGGACGAACATCTCTCGAAGGTCGTAGGTGACTACCAACGGGATTGGGACCGGCAGATTCCCTTGTTTTTGATGGTATATAGAAGTGCCGTGCATAGCACTACTCGACATACGCCGTTCGAAATCTTATTTGGTGGAATAGCTCGTTTACCCAGTGAGGTTAAATTTGGATCTCCTACCAATGAGCCCAGAAATGAAGAAGAGTACGTGGCGGACCTTAGGGAAAGGCTTAGGGACATACACCAAAGGACCAGAAGCCAGATTAAGATGACGAGCGACCGCATGAAGACCAGGTATGATGCCAAGGCAACAACGTCAGGATTCCAGGAAGGAGATCTAGTGTGGCTGTATAATCCCCATCGCCAAAAGGGGAAATCACCTAAATTGCAGCGGAACTGGGAGGGTCCCTACAGAATAGTAACCCGCATCAACGATGTTGTCTACCGCATCCAGCGAGGACCAAGGGCCAAAATGAAAGTGGTTCATGTGGACCGACTGAGTCGATACAATGGCCGAAGTGAGGACGCTCCTCCAGCCCATTCCAAACTGTACTTTCATTCGAGGTTCGTGTCTGCAATAGCTGACAACGCCACGGATAAAGAGAGAATTATAACTGGAAGAAATGATTGTCATCTTGGAATTATTACATCAGAATTTTCTGTTCCAGTGGTCGAAGAATTTGCTAGAAGTTTCTGGCTATCTGAAACTTCTGCTATATAAGGACAGATGGCGATCAATAAAAAGAGCAGTCGTTTTTAAGCTGTGGCGAAGAGATTAGAAAAGTGATAATAGGCGAAGTTGTAATTTTGTGATAAATTGAAAGTTGAGAGTTAACAAGAAAAAGTAATTAGTTTGGATTTGTGAATCAAGTAATTGAGAGGAGATAAAGTGATTTGAGAGGAAAGAGACATTGTAAGGAAAGAATTGCGAAGAATAGTACAGTGTGAACCTGAATTGTTCTATAGACTAGAAAATAAAGAAATAATTTCACAGAATATTGTTTTATCTACTCGAGCCGTAGCTCGCATGTTACAATATGTTATCTTACACCTACTCCACATTTTCGTTTAAACAAAAGATGTTACAATTTTCTAAACATTACATATTTATAATCGCATTATTCCTGTCCATTACATCATTTATTAATATCCATGTTTACCAGGATCTCGCCTTGTTTCAATTAAATTGTTTTTTTTTTTTTGTAAAATAGAGCGTGAGATATATTTTTTATATTGCGAGAGTTCGTCAAAAGTGTGTACTCTACCTAATAACCCCGACTTGCCCTCTTGTAAACGATATTCTTTCTTTTACATTCATACATATATAATATCCCTAGAGATCTATGGACTGTTATTCCGTTCAAATCTTAGTCTGTTTTCGACTCTTGATTTTTCATATAGAGGTTACATATCTATAATGATTTTTTTCTTTTGTAATTTACGCGCGCCAAAAGGAATATGAATACCCTTATACTGTTACAGAGCACGGGCGTTAATGCGAAGAACAAGTATTGTTTTTGACCTCCCCAAACACAAAACCTCCGTGGCCGACATGGTTAGTGGAATACATTTCTTGATCGGCAGATCTGCTATCGAGTCCCGTCGGTTGATTTTTTATATACTACATATTTCAAGCATTTTAGCAATAAACTTAGTTCAAATCAGAATCTTTGGACTTCGGTTTCAAATGGTGATACCCACGTTCACAAGTTGTAACAGCAGTTTTTCTGGTTAAATCTCTTAATACATACCTATATACATACGTACATAATTGACGACAATATTTTCCGTGTAGAAAGATACTATTGTATTTGAATTAAAATATCACCACTGGCACGCATACTTCAATTGGATTATAGATGGGTTAGGGTATCATACGATCTGATTTAGACGAATTGCAGCTACCCTATATGTTTTTATCTAGCAGTTCAGGCCTGGGCGTAAATTAATTAATAGTGCTATATTTGCATTTCTTTAAAAAAAATAATATTTATCAAACTCGACTATCGAAAATTATTATCGAACCGTAGAAAATGAAAATTTTTGTCACACCCGTTCAGCTGGTCGTTAAGTCGTTTGTTAAGCATGTTCATTTTATACTAGGGGTAGTGCTTCGCCCAACTTAATGTTTTCATACCAATTCAGCCACCAAAGAGATTGATTTCAAACTCAACTCAGTTCAGTTCGCGCACGTTAGAACCAAACCGAAACAAAAATGTTCAAACATCACTGTCAAACTACAAATATCAAATTTTCAGCTCAGCAAAGAGAACGGTAGAATACCAAAACATACGTTTATCCGTTCATTCTGACGATTTAGTTCATCGTGTACTCCGGTCGAAGTTGGTTCGTTATCGGGTTACTGTCTTGTGTTGTGTTGAATTGATGTAGTGCACAAGGTATTTTATATTTCTCAAAATGGGGTGGGTCGGGAAACATTTGTAGTAAAACCAGTTTATTTCCTTTTGTTTTCTGAATTCCGGCAAATAAAATTCGAGAATAAGGCCTATGAATTGTAAAAAAAGGTCTTACTAAAAATAGTTCATTGTTGAATATTTAACTTTAAAAAGATGGAACAGACAAAGTGATAAGCGTGTACAACTTCAGTAATATAGTTTTTATATCCGAATTAATGTTTCATGCGCCCGTTGTTCCGCCTTTTGTTCTCATTATGTTGTTACTGTTCTGTTTCGAGTACAAGTGTATACATGTATGTGTGGGAGTCGGATTTCGGTGGGGAGGATATTGTGAAAAGAGAATAAATAATAAAAACAGTCACATAAGAGAATAAGTAACAAGATATTTTAAACACAGATCAGTATATACGAGTACATATATATGTATGTGTCCACATACCATGTTTTGATATGAAATTCTAACGAATTTATCTACAAAGTGCAGTGCAGGGTTTAAAGAGTCTGATTCCTACAGCATTGTGTTTTAATATACGAGTACATCTGTATATGCATGAGTGCATCAATGTTGATATTCGAAAAGTGCAACCAGTTCAGAAAACGTGTTTTACTCCGGTATCAGATCGTTATCTAAAATAAATATAATTTTTTTTTTTGATTCTAAGCTGCTTTACATCAAGATTTTTCTGTAGCTACACTTTTGGATTCGGATACATTTAAATAGAAGATGCTTGTTTAGTTATTCCCATTGGATTATATTTACATTACAAGTAATTTCGTTAACAAGTAGGTGGATTGATCATACATTTCATTAGCTTACTTAAATTCATATGGCTATCAGAAGCAACATTTACATATGTATATATGTACATACATGCATGTTAATATGGTTCTTATATATAGTATCGATTCAATAAATTCATTTTCATCCACGTGTATAAAAGAGATACCTCATGGATGTACATACGTATAAATATGTATGTGTACGTAAATGTAAATTTCTTAACATACATATTTTATGTATAAATATTAGTTTTAAAATTTTCTAAATAACATGTACATATATATCGTATAAATATACCTACTCTTAAACACGATTGTTTAGCCTTAAACTGTGAGCAAAGTACATATGTATGTCCATCGAAGGCAATTGAATTGATTATTTCTGAAAGACCCAGTTTGTTAAAAAGGAAACGTAAAAAGCCTTTAGTTCTATTATGTTTAGCATTATTTTTTCCAAAAAGCAGTTCTTTTAAGCTGTGTAACAGAAACTTTGATGAACAAAAAAAATAAAAAAAAATAAAAAAAACGATTTTATAATTGCGCTTGCGGACATGGGCCACTTCTGAAATAAATGACATTTTGGTTAAGAAAAAAGTCCTTAGTCCTCAAAAACACGTTGTGTACATAATTAACATCAGTTCATTGTTTGCGATTGTAGTGAGTCACTAGTTAGTAAACAAATTTTGTAAATGATAATTGCGATTGCGATTTAATTAGGATTAGTAACTCTAAAATACGAGCTCGTTACGCAGTTTGCATGTATTCAGAAATATTAGTACCTACAATTTGTATTTTATAAGGTTTCAAAAGCGTTCAATGAACTTTAAAATTTTATGAAATAAGAATCAAATATATCTAGATTTATTGCCCAAGTAGCAAACTTTGTTAGAATAAATTGCTGGATATAATTCGTGTACACACAATATACAAATAGTAACAATAGCCGGATAAATACAAATCAATGAGTCAATCAATTAAAATTAATTTTAATTTATAACTGCCTGAATCAATGCTTGTCTAATTAGATTTTAGTGATTGTCTGCACTTTCGAATTTGTCATAATTTTGATAGCGTGAGTAGTAACTATACGCAATGCAGAAGTAATATTCGTCAATTTTTGATTATCAGTCTTCACGTTCTGAAGTTACAGGAAATATGTTTGTTGATTGTTTGATCTCGTTAAGGTACCGAGCTATTAAAATACCTTTTTATGAATTGAAGCACCACTCCTTAAAGGTTGTGTAAGCTGGACACAGAAAATGGAAAAAAAAGCATAAACAAACGGAAATAAACCAATTTATTAAGAGGACGAAAATAGTTTTTGCAGCAAGTTCCCGTTTTTAGTACAAATTGGTGGTAAAAAGTCACAAGCCTTGTGTAAATGATATTTGTTTCCAAATCACGATGAATTCCTAGCTAAGTAAGCCCAATGGATATGTGTAAACCTATGTATTTAATTCAAAATTACGAACCAAAAAAGCAAAAACGATAATTGATTGAATGTTGACATTTAATATTGAAGAAAAAAAACTACTTGTTGAACTCACTAATTTAGTACAATTGCACAATTTCCAGCTGGTGAATGGATATGAATAGTTGATAACTCCGGCTTACACTCATCTTGTTATCGCAATTGCTCTGCAGTTTATGTGAACATCCCTCTGCAAAAAAAAAAAAAATTTAATAAAATTAGAAAAAAAAGTTGTAAAAATATTATTATTAATATTTTATTTTAATTATTTTTATTATTTATTTTAATTTAGTTTTTAATTTTTTTAACACATTCCCATACAAAAAATTAGGTAAGAGTTAAAAAAAATCAGGTCGATTTTATGTTAGGTTAAGTAAGAAAGCTTCATTATTCAAAACATCAATTTCACTCGAAGACCCTGGGGTCCATTGCGAATCCCTTCATTGTTTGGAAACACATCCTCATTTCTAACCAGTTTGTAAGTCAATTCGTGCCCTCCATGAATTTGGGTAGACCTGATATCTTTGATATCAAGCTCTGCTTTCCAAAAAAAGTCATCGTTCTGACAAAGGGGGACAGAAGCATAGTAGATGTTGAATCCAGTGATTATTGCGGACGTAGCAAAGTCTCTGTTCTGTTGATATCAAACTTCGGCCATAGTGCACGAGATGAGATTCAGTGACTCCTTGAGAGCCGCAAAGAGTTGGTTTCGATTACTATTATATCGTTTATCATTTGTACAATTTTCTTATCGGTGGCAGCCTAGTTTTATTAACCACATCCAGTATTCATCCAGTTTCTCCAGTTAGGCTGCTATTTCATTCTTTTTTAAGTTTCTGCAGCAGTATATATGATAGCATCAATAGTAAGAAGTTAACCGCTGCTCTCTTTATTGATATAACTAAAGCCTTTGATACTGTTGATCATACCATGTTACTAAATAAATTAAACAAAGCTGGATTCAGGGGGTTTATACTTAAGTGGTTTGAATCTTATCTCACGAACAGAAAACAAAGGGTTAGAATATCAGGTACATTTAGTGAATGCTGTGATATAAAAATTGGTGTTCCCCAGGGCTCTGTTCTTGGGCCAATACTGTTCTTAGTATTTATAAACTCCATTTTTACTCTAAATGTCAAAGGCATACTTACGGGATTTGCTGATGACGTAGGTTGTTCATACTCCAGCAATTCTCTCTTAGACCTGACTGCTGATATCTGTCATGACTTAGAAATATTGAGACATTGGTTCCGTTTACACAAGTTAGTTATCAGCGATAAAACCAAAATCATGCTTTTTTATACGTCTGGTCTGAATTTACAACTTCCAGATTTCACGTTTCATAGTTCGTTCTGCAACAACTTATTGGTAAGTTCTTATACTTGTTGTGTATCACAATCTCTAATGACATTTAATAATACTAAAAGTTGTTCACCGAATTGTTTTGTTATTGGTAATGTAAAAGTTTTTAAATATCTGGGTCTTGAAATCGACAATAGACTAAACTGGAGCTCTCATACCACTTCCCTTAGAAAGTACCTGCAAAAAACAACTAAAATATTATACCATTTGAGACTATTTTGCACGAGGAAACTCTTAGAAACAGTTTATTATGGTCTGGTCCAATCCAAATTGCAATATGGTGTGACTTGTTGGGGCGGCACACACAAAAACAAAATGCAACCTTTGCTAGTAGTTCAAAAACATATACTTAGAATCATCTGGAAAAAAAGGCGCCATGAGCATAGTTTCCCACTATTTATGAATTCCTTTATACTGCCTCTAAAACATCTTTACTTTTATAAAGTTTTAAAAATATTTTTCTTGAGAAGCGGGTATACATTAAATCATGATCCGAATGCCTATAATCTTCGCAGCTCAGCTGGTAATCTTGCTGTTATTCCTCCACATAATACTCATCTCTTCTTAAGTTATTATTCTTCTATAGCTCCTCGTATATTTAATAAACTACCCATTGAACTAAGATGTTGTCGAAATATCTTTTCGTTCATCAGTAAGGTAAAGAAGTGGCTGTTTAACTATGACCTTAATTAGATAGATGATCTATCTAAGTTAATTATCTAGTGATATATACTCACCATGAAATTAAATTCACCTCACTACAGTATTAAAATTTGAATTCAAACTTAAATTTTCTTTGCAATCTAACTCGATACATTCGCCACTAGTTTTACTAACTATAGAATGTATCTACTTATTCATTCTCCCATGGAAAACTCTTAAAATTTACATACTATAATAACTAAAGTTTTTTTTTTTATATATTTGATTTCATCCTCATTTTCTTTTAATTATTCTGCAACTTAAATTGTTTGTTAATAGTCCTTGTCAATTTTAAGTCAATCATAATGAATAATGAATTTCTCAATGTATTAAATGAATAATGAATAAAAAAATAAAAAAAAAAAAAAATACATATACATATATATTGCTAGATTGCGACATTTCTTAACTGCCTTTAATTGTATGTGATCTTTTAGATTTCAAAGCAGCTTGAGGTTACTTTCTTGTATAAGACCTCACTGCACTCTCAATTGCATGGATTTCTGTCTAAAAGACACTGCATGTGTTCCGTAGTCTAAAAGACTCCCGTTCTGGTATTTCACATGATTTGACAGCCAATCTTTCTTGCTAGGAAACATGATCAAGGTGAAATTGTATTGGGGGGCTGTGTAGACTGATATTGTTGTGAGGCTTTCAGTGTTAAACCTCTTCCCTAAATTATGTATCGTTTCCAGTATCGCAGCATCTCTACAAAGCGGAAGATAGCTTTCTTTGCTGCAGAATCATTAGCGACCAGTTCCAAGGGCAAATAGTAGAGAATCATGGGAACAAATCGAATTTCACGACCCCTCATTGATTTTGAAATTTTAAATCTCATTCGTCGTGGTTTAAAATGTCATTTAAAGTTGACCAAACTACATTCAGAGCACATTGGTGACACAAAACGCCTTTCAGCGGTTTAATGCTTTTTTTTCTTCATTCAACGTAGTTTTTATCCCTTATTAGTAATGTGAAGAAATAATCCACAAGAACATGTGGTTCAAGAGTTATATTTATTCAAAGTTGGCCAAAAAGTAACATAAGGGTATACATATGTATATGCATGTACGAGAACGTAACACTGTTATTTTTTCATCGATTTTGAAAATGTAAGTTTTATTCGGCGCAGTTTTCAATACTTACCCCACAGGTGCCTTTCACCGATTTTAAAAATATTTTTTTTGATAAAGGGGTCGGCAGAAACTTGCGGGTCAAGAGTTATAGTTATTCTGGACAAAATTAATTAAAAAATACACATTACTGGCATTTTCCCACCGAATTTTTACATAAAGGGTTTTTCAATAGAGGCATAACAATTTTGTATTTTAATACAACCGCACCCTTAAACTTCTTTTATG